>NW_004624859.1:203308-214803 GCF_000247695.1 Heterocephalus glaber | reverse complement strand
TTATTTATTTGTTGGGCCTGGGATGTAGCTCAGCAGCACTCCATCTGCCTGGCAAGCTCAAGGTCCTGAGTTTGATTCCTGGTACTGGGAGGAGATATATATATTTGTTAAATATGAAAAGAAAAATGGAACCACAAAAAGCACAAGAAGGAACAAGTTACCTCTAATCCAGTTATCCATACTATTTCATTTATCAGTGTATATCCTTTAGTGAGTATGTATGTGGTGGTTTATGTGTGTACACAGGCTTTTATTTTCTGTTTCCTTTTCCTTCTATCTTTCTTTTTTTTCTGAGACAAGGTCTCATTATGTGGTCCAGAATGGCCATGAACTCACTTTGTGCTTCGAACTTGAGACCCTCCTGCCTCAGGCCCCTGTGTGCTGGGATCATGCCCAGTTTCTCTTAAAAAAAAAACAAGGTCCTGGTATACATTTTTGTAATATGCTTTTTTCAGTTTACTGTATCGAACATTTCCCACTGTCTTCTTTTATAACATCATTAACATTTTCAATTAAATTTATTATTTTTTGTAATTGCTTAAATATTAACATGGTTCAAAATACAAAAGATTATATAGTTGTTATGTAGAGGAAAGTCTTACTCTTATACAACTTATACACCAAACCAAAAACCTTACCCTTATACAATCACAGTACTTGTCTCAGTTTCTTTTTTTTTTGGTACTGGGGATTGAACTTGGGTCCTTGCGCTTGCGCAGCAGGCGGCGAGACCACTGAGCTAAATCACCGTCCCGTCCCAGTTTCTAATGTATTTTTGGAGAGATACACTATGCATGCACAAACAAATGTGTGTGGATATGTAATTTCCCTTTATCCTTGGTTTGTTACATGCATGGGAGTGTAGCATGAACATCATTTTGTACCTTGCTTTTTTGGTTAGCAGTTCTTGACAACTTCTAAATTCTATTTTAAAGAGCTTCCTTGGTCCTTTTTTGATTTTTGATAGCATAGTATTCTATTGAATGAATATATTATAATCCTTTTTAATGGCTATTTAGGATATTTCATTTATAGTATTTAAATTTTTTAATTGTTAAAGATTGAATATACTCAAGGTACAACATGATGATTTGCTATATGCATACATTATGTAATGATTACCATAACCAAATTAATTTGCTTATCTATGACCACCCATGCTGCACATTAGATTTCTAGAACTTGTTCATTTTCTAACTGAAAGTTGGTATCCTTTGACTATTTCTCCTACTCCCTTACAACATTTTTAATGATTTTATGGTATTCTTGTTTTGAAGGTCTAAACTGTTATTATTAGTAATAATAATATCCTTTTCTTGAGCATTTAAAATTATTTCTAATTTCTAGTTATTATGATGTTATAAATATTAGATGTTATTTAATAGTATTTTTGCATATCTTATGCATATCATTCATTTCCTTGAGATCTCGAGATATCAAGGGTATTTTAGAAGGGGAATGTATTGGGTCAAAGGAAAGCAGAATGCTTGTGTTGAAAAGGACATTTTGAACCTTGCTGTTTTTACTGAAGATACCTAGTTAAGTCTGAACTTTCAGGTGTTCCTTACTGCTGCAACATTTTATTTTATTTTATTTTTGGGAGGGGGTAACATAGCCTCTCACCATGTATTCCAAGATGGCTTTGAACTTGCTATGTAGCCCAGGCTGGTCTTGAATTTGGGGTGATCCTCCTGCCTCAGCCTCTTGAGTGCTGGGATTGCAGGAGTGGTGGGTTGCTGTAGCATTTCTGCTTTGGTGGTTATGTTACTAAGGAGAAGATATGACATGTATACTGAATATGGATCACATTTTTTTTACAATACCTTGGCACATAGTATTTTTTAAACTTTTTGAAGTAGTAGAATCTTTTTGAGACAGGGTTGTGCTACATTGTTCAGGGTGGTCTTGAACTCGGGCTTAAGTGGTCCTCCTGCCTGAGCTTCACATTTTGGGGCTACAAGCATGTGCCACTGCATCCAGCTTAAGTTGTAGAATCTTTATATCAGAAATAATAATGACCTTTAAACAATTGGTATAGTTTTAAAAATTTATATCTGAATGTCGTGTTCATGCTTCCTTTATGACATAGCCTTGTTCAGATTGAATTACTTGCTACCTCTGTATTATGTAAAGAAAGAACACATAAAATCTTTATTTTTATAATTTTTTTGTATTTGCAAAGTAAACAATGCTTAATGTTCTATGTGTTTCTGAGTAAGATGTCAACAGTGCATTTACCGTCCTGCTTATATTGTGTGCTAGGCAGAGGCATCACAATGAGAGATCAGGATGTAGTATTATGTGCCATTGCAGCCCCATGATTCCTGTGTTGTAGGTATTAATATTTTTATTTGTTTTTCCATACAGGTGACTCTGCCTCTGGGCAGAGGGCTATCTATCACAGTTTGGGACTGACTGGAATTCCTATAATCAATGTCAACAATAACTGTTCTACTGGTTCTACTGCTTTGTTTATGGCCCGGCAACTGATTCAGGGTGGTGAGGAATGCTCATTTGTCTAGTGTACTCAAATAAATGCGAGGTTTTTGCTGCTTTTCATCATTTCTTCACAGTATCCTTAGAGGGATTGGTTTATAATGTATTTCTTTAAAAAAAAGTGCTTTACTTTTAGCTGGATGTGATGGTGCATGCTTGTAATCCCAGCACTCTGGGAGGCTGAGGCAGGAGTATCTCACATTCAAGCCCAGCCTGGGCAACAACTTAGTGAGATGTTGTCTTAAATAAATAAATAAATAGGTAGATAGATGGATGGGTGGGGATGTCCCTCAGTGCATAGGCCCTGGGTTTAATTAATCCTCAGTACCTCAGGGTGGGAAACAAAGGTTTATTGAGATATAATTCACATACCATAAAATTCATTTTTGGGGGCATACAATTTAGTATTTTTTAATTATGGTCACAGAATCATGCAACTATCACCACTGTCTAATTACAGAAGATTTTTCTCACCCACAAAAAATCCCTGTGCCTACCAGCAGTCATTACTCTTCCCCCGCACCCAGACCCTTGCTGCCACTAATCTTTCCGTTTCTGTGAATTTATCTATTCTGAATATTTATATGAACAGAAACTTATAATACATGGCCTTTTGTGGCTTCTTTCACTTAGCGTGTTTTATTTTTTCATCATATGGTATCATTTATCAGCATTTTACTCCTTTTTATGACCAAATATTCCACTGTATAGCTGTACTGTGTTACCTATCTGTTCATCATTGGTGAACATTGTTGTTTCTGTGGGGTTTTTTTTTTTGCTACTATAAATAATGCTGTGATGAACTTTCCTGTACAGTATTTTTGAGGCCATGTTTTCAGTTCTTTCCGATCTGTGCCATACTCTTAAGTTTTGAATATTCTAAGGTCTTTTATTAGGCCTTCTGTTCTGTTTCAGTGATTTCATCATTGATTACAACTCCACATCTTAATGTTTTAAATCTTGGAGTTTTGAAATCTGAACTGTATGACAAAGCTAGTGCCCCTCCTTTTCCTTCATTATTTTTCCTTTCATTTTTTAAAGAAAAATTTTGGTGAGTTTGTCATGTTTTGCTCTTCAGTTGAACTTTAGCATCACTTGTAGATGCTCCCTTCCTCCAAAAACAATTGTTGAGATTTTGATTGGAATCTTTAAAATTTTTTAAATAACTTTTAAAATAACAAAAATTTTTAAATGTTTTAAAATTCACAACTTGCTTCTTTTTTTTTTGGTACCAGGGATTGAACTTGGAACCTTGTGCTTGCTAGGCAGGTGGCAGCACCACTGAGTTAAATCCACCCCCCTCCCCCTGGTCCGCACAACTTGCTTTTTATAGTTTTTTTTTTTTTTTTTTTTTGGTACCGGGGATCGAACTCAGGACCTTGAGCTTGTGAGGCAGGCGCCGGAACCACTGAGCTAAATCCCCAGCCCTATAGTTGTCTTTCTAAAACATATTCCACATTAATGAAAAATTTTATTAGGATATTAAGAATTAAGGGAAGAATTAAGCACCTTGATTTTTCCTCTTATTTAGAAGCATGTAAGAATTTCTCTGTACTTTTCATTGAGAATTTTATAGAATTATGAAATTCTTTTGCATTTTATGGAAATTGACATATTTATTATTATTATTATTTTTTTGGTACCGGGGATTGAACTCGGAACCTTGCGCTTGCGAGGCAGGCACCTGAACCACTGAGCTAAATCCCCAGCCCAACATACTTATTTTTTTATTGGTACATTTTAGATATACATAATGATAACATTCATCATAAGGAATTTGTACTTGTACACGGCATATTTAAATTTACTTAAATTTGAAATTTATTTAAATTGGAATATTTATAGTATTTTGTTGGATGTCTGGGAATTTGAATTTTCCAAAGAATTATATTTTCCTTTAAGGTTTGGCAGATTGTACTTTGGCTCTTGGGTTTGAGAAGATGGAGAAGGGATCCCTTGCATCAAAAGTAAGTCTCATTTATTGTTATTTTATAATTATTATATTACTATGAGAAAACTTTGCCCATCTGATTATCATAAATAGAGTCTGTTAGTGAGCACAGTAAAACATAATTTAGCATAGTTATTTAATAAGATGATTTAACCAAAAGGTGAAAGGTGATACCATATATGTACCCTTACATCTGGTATTTCAGAATAGTAAAGAATCTTAGAGATTTTAAATTCAAAGTCTTGGTACTGGAGATTTGAACCCAGTACCAAGATACATATTCACACTGAGCTACATCCCCAGCCCATTTTTTATTTTTAATTTTGAGACAGAGTCTTGCTAAGTCTCTAAATTGCCCAGGCTGGTCTCAAACTTGTGATTCTCCTATTTCACCCTCCCAGAGTATTTGGGATTATTATATACTGATGCCACCACAACTGGCCAGTTGAAACTCTTTATTTTACCAATGATAAAAGAGGTTAAATGGTGGAATTTGAGTTTGTTAACTCATCTGTTTAATTTGAAAGTCACTCATTCCACAGACTGGAAAGGGTTAATACCACCAGTTCTGGTAATGGTAAGCCACATTATTTGAGTTAGTTCTTCCACTAATGGCAAGTAAAATATTTGGATAGAATATGAAAAAGTCCTAAAGGCATTGAAGAATGACAAGAGAGCAGAACTACATGTGGATGCCAGAGAATTAACATCAGCATTTGAAGCTTTTCTTGCTTCCAAGGCCTTTTTGTCAAAGCCAGTTTTATAGCTGGCTGGAATGAAGCAGAAATAGTCAAAGTTTAGGCCTTCTATCAGTTTTATACCCATTCCTGACATTAAGCTGGGTCTCTGCATATAGGGGTAAACCTTTTGGATAAGGATGAACTTGAAGTACAACTATCTACTTTTGTGAGGTTACAGGGATAATTTGTACTGAGCAGTACTTAATAATTAGTACTGAGCAGAACCTAGGTAGATTTAGGACCCAGATGACCCATCAAGGCAGAAGGATTTACTGTATTAGCACAACAGCGTGTGAGGGTGCTGATATCTCTACTTTAGTCTACCTATGAGAGGCAGGGTGCCAGTTTGTAGCCCCAGGCATCATGGCAAATTTTTAGAAAAGGCACATTATGGGAGTATGTAATGCCCACATTTATTTTTTAGAAGAATTTCTATTGATGAATTATTTTTAATTTTATGAGTTTTATTATATTAAACAATGTGTACTTAATAGGAAAATAAAATATTAAAATTTTAATGTGTATTGAGTGTGTAGAATAACATCAACATTTTCAACATCAACTGTTTACCTGCTTACAAGATCTAAAAAATAACAGCAAAAATTAATTCCTATATGAACTACAACGAAAATACAAACACAACTCTACCACAGAAATAATCTTGCTTCAGTTATCAAATCTGATTTAGTCTTCACACATGACAGCAGCATGTTCCATACACAAGTCTTGCTTACACTGACAGCGTTTGTGTTTTGTTTTCCTGTCTTCTTCGGTAGGACAAACTTGACATCTTGCCAATCTTTTTTTCTTAAAAGGTTCTTGTGATGTTTCTACCTGTTTGTTCACTGGTCTGCTCCAGAATTCTTTTGAGGAGTTCTTTGGGCAGATACATATTGTTCTTCCTCTGTTTCAATCACTCATTTATCAATCCTCTGAGAAAATTTCTCCATGATATTTTGTGCTTGTTATGTTCTTTGTAAACTGTGAAACTATTTATGCTTCACATATTTAGGATCAAGTAAAACACAACCATTGACCAATGCTTTGTGTTTCAGGTGACATCATAATTGCTGCATAACTCATCAAAATCTACTCTGCCTTTCATTTTGTTTCAAGTGGTCACATTTCAAATGTGACGATTTCTGGCTTCATTTGTGTTGAGGATTCACTCTCAGTTTTTGTTTGTTTTGAGGCAGGGTCTTGCTATGTAGTCCAGGCTAGCCTTGAACTCACTATGTACCACAGGCTGACTTTGAACTC
This sequence comes from Heterocephalus glaber, assembly GCF_000247695.1. Next base: position 208,356 of record NW_004624859.1, on the reverse strand, counting down.
ACAGGATCCTCCTGGCTAGGCCTCCTGAGTTCTGGGATTACAGGAATGTAACACCATGCCCAGCCTCACTATCAATCTTAACATCATGGTGTAATGTTGACAGTACCAATACCACTCTGTTTTTCTTTGCCATATCGGAGGCCAATGTTAAAAATTTCTGAAATCCAAAGATTGTACTGTTTTGAAGTTGCAACACTTTTTTCAGGAATCTTGTCTTTGTTCTTGTAAATAGTTCCTGTGCTGGTCAACTGGTGTTCTTTTTTTTTTCTACTGGTGTTCTTTTAACAAATGTAACATCAGTGGGTAACTAGTGAACCAATTGTCAAACGTGACATTTGGGTTACTTTTTAAAATAGATAAACAAGTCTAATCACAGTGTCATACAGTACAGTACTGCATGGAGAAAGACCTGGAGGCTGTGTTCCAGGATAAATTTCTAAATTCTTTTCAATGTCTTTTCTAAAAAAAATGTTTTTGCATCTACCAGGGCATGTATTTCAGTACCGTATTTGGAAAGTTTACTTGGCATGTATTGCTGAAGGCTTCAACAACCATGAAATGATATGTTTGTTTGTCCATTATCATGTATTTGGACAATGTATAAATTACTTGACAGTTCAAAACAAGCTTTCAACAAATAAGTGAGTAGAGCCAAATTGTAGGATTTTTTTCTTTCTTGGGAGGTCTTTTTGTCATTAAAACATAGGCAGTTTTGGGGGCCAGGGATTTAGCTCCGTGGTACCACCCTTGCCTCGCAAGCGCAAAGTCCTGAGTTTGATCCCCGGTACCAAAAAAAAAAAAGTAGGCAATTTTGAAGGAAACCAGATCTCTTGTGTGTCATTATTGTTCTAAGAATCACAACACCACATCTGTCATTTCTCCATCAATCCTTTAAATTCAGATGATTAGAATGATTAAGTCCTGGATAGAGCCTTTAAAGGCTTTTAGTTCAGATAGTGAGGTGTCATGGTATATTTTTGAGTATTACTATTGAGGCATGTAGAATGTTTTCTTGTATTTATTTATTAGTATATTTCAGAACATCTTGTAACATATTGTCCATTACAAATAATTTCTAACATTGAATTGCAGTGTTGACATTCTGTCTAATAGGTTTCATCCCTGACAAGAACCTAAGAACATTTTCTGACCTAGTTTAACATTGGATCATTCAGGTATACTTGACCATTTTGTAGCGTTTTGACTAGTCAAATATTTATTTACATTACTATTTTCTTCATCATCTGAATCAAGGTCTTCATTCTGTATTTCTCTGTCATATCTGTCATATCTTGCTAACTTCTTTGGCTTACACGATCCAAGTCATCATCCATAGCAGAGTCACCTGATGACTCATTTTCAACCTCCTCCCAAAGTTGTAAAAGCAGATTTTCATGTAACATTGTACTGAATTGGGCTAATTCTTTAAGAAAAAGCAATAGAAAATATTTGATAAAAAAATTATAAATTCACAAAAATGTAACATTGCACATGACACGGGTAAAACTCAACCAATTACCCTTGGACACACGTGTATATGCCTTGCCATTGGTAGTATCAAGTGGGTGGAACACAAAGATTGCTTTGTGTATTCCCCAAGTGCAGCTACTAAGATTCACAGCTGTCTACTGTTATGCTAAAGTGCGTATTTTTATTAGAAAAGTATGGTATGGGCCTAGCCCCACCATGAATCAATCACAGACTGGATTCAGCCACCTCCAAAATAGCCTATGACCACATGAGGCTTTAGGGGAACATCTAGACACAAACCACAACAATGTTTTTTGTTTGTTTGTTTGTTTCAGTTTTGGTTTTTTGAGGCAAGGTCTCACTATGTAGTTCAGGCTGGCTTGAACTCACTATGTAGCCCAGACTGGTTTTGCCTCAGCCTCCCAAGTGCTGGGACTGCAGGTGTGCACCACCATGCTCAGCTCTCTCGGTGTTGTTTTAATTTGCATTTCTTTAATGGCCAGTGACCATTTTTTATGTATTTATTGGCTATAGGTACTTCTAAGAAGTGTCCATTCATTTCAGTTGCCCATTTTTTGATTGGATCTTTTATTTTGGGGGAAGATCTAATTTTTTTGAATTTTTTTGAGTTTTATGTTCTAGATCTTAATCTTCTGTCTGAGGAGTAGCTGGCAAATTTTTTTTCCCATTCTGTAGGTTGTCTCTTCACTTTTTGGTTGTTTCCTTTGCTTTGAAGAAGCTTTTGAATTGGCCTAATTTCATTTGGTGAGTCTTTTGTTTTTTGGGGGGTACTGGGGATCGAACTCAGGACCTTGAGCTTTTGAGGCAGGTGGCAGAACCACTGAGTTAAATCCCTGGCCCATGGTGATTCTTGATATTATTTCTTGTACTGTGTCTCTATCTTCAAGAGATTTACCTATTTAATCTTTTAGCAGATTATTTCTGTTTTAATATTTAAGTCTTTAATCCATTTGATTTTAGTTTAGTATATTGTGTGAGATATGGGTCTGGCTTCAATCTTCTGTATGTTTATAGCAATTTCTCCAGCACCATTTGCTAAAGAGGCTATCTTTCCTCTATTGTGTGTCATTTTGCCCCTTTGTCAGAGATCAGATGTCTGAATATTCCTTGGGTTGTTTCTTTGTCCTCTGTTCTGTTCCATTGACCCCTATATTTGTTTTTGTGCCATGCTGTTTTTATCATTGTAGCTTTGTAATATAACTTGAAATCCTGCTTTGCTGTTGTTACCCAGGACTGCTTTTGCTATTCTGGTTCTTTTCTGGTTCCATGAAAATTTTAGGATTGTTTTATACAGATGCGTGAAGAATATTGTTGGTATTTTTGTTAGGATTTCATTTAATCTATATATCAGTTTTGGAAGCACACTGGATGACCATTTTGACAATGTTACTTTTGCCTATCAAGAAAGAGGGGTATCTTTCCATTTTCTAATGTCTTCTTTCATCTCCTTTTTTAAACATAGTGTTGCTTTCATTGTACGGATCTTTTACATCCTTGGTTATGTTATTCTGTTTTTGTTGTTGTTGTTTTTGAGGCAGTGTCTTGGTATGTAGTTTGGGCTGACCTTGAACCAGCTATATAGCCTAGGCTGGCAAATCTGCCTGCCTCAGCCTCCCAAGTGCTCAGATTATAGGCGTGTGCCACTGTGCCTAGCTTGGATATGTTAATTCTGAAGTATCTAATTTTTTTGATGCTACTGTGAAGTGTATTGTTTTCCTAATTTCTTTCTGGGTGAGTTTGTTATTGGTATAGGAATACCATTGACTTTTGTGTGTTGATTTTGTATCCTCCTACATTGCTAAATTTGTTATTAATTCTAGGAGTCTTTAGGTGGAATATTTTGGATTTTCTATGTATAAGATCATGTTGTATGCAAATAATAATTTGACTTCTTTCTATCCTGTACATAGGCCTTTTATTTTTTTTTTTCTTGCCTGATTGCTCTGGCTAATGTTTAGAGTATTATATTGAACAGGAGTGTTGATAGTGGACATCCTTGTCTTATTCTTGATTTTAGGGGGATAACTTTCAACTTTTCTCCATTTAATATCATGTTGGCTGTAGGTTTGTCATAAATGGCTTTTATCAGATTGAGATAAGGTCCGTCCATATCTATTTTCTTTAGGGTTTTTAAAAAATCATGAATGAATGTTAGATTCTGTCAAAGGGTTTTTGCATTTGTTGAGATCATCATATGATTTTTATTTTTTGAGATGGTCTCACTATGTAGCCCAGGATGACCTTGTGCCAGTCCTCCTGCCTCAGCCTCCTGAGTGCTAGGATTACAGGTTGTACCACCACACCTGGCCAGTATATGATCTTTATCATTGTTTCTATATATTTGTTGGTTTACATATGTTAAGCCATCCTTACATCCCTGGGATTAAGTTTACTTGGTCATGATCTTTTTGATAATTTGTTGTATTCTGTTTATCAGTATCTCATTTCAGTTTTTTGCATTTATGTTCATTGAAGAAATTGACCTGTAATTTTCTTTTTTCAATTGGATCATTGTCTGGCTTTTGAATCAGGGTAATGCTGGCTTCAAGGAATGAGTTTGGAAGTACTCTTTTACTTTCAATTTTATTAAAGATTTTGAGGAATAGGGCCAGGGATTTAGCTCAGTGGTTCAGCTGCCTGCCTTGCAAGTGCAAGGACCTGAGTTCAATTCCCGATACCAAAAAAAACAAAAAAAGGTTTTTGAGGAATATGGGTGTCAAACATTGTGGACTTCATTGTCTCTTTGAAGATACTGTTGAGAATATTTTGGAGTGATGGCTGCTGGTCATGAATTTCTATAATGTCTTTGTCATGGAAATACCATATTTTCCCATTAACTTTGAAAGATAGTTTTGTAGGATATATCAGTGTGAATTGGAAGTTGTTTTCATTTAGGGCTCAGAATACTTCATTCCAGGCTCTCCTGGCCTTTTAAGTTTGTGTTGAGAAGTCTGCTGTGATTCTAATGGGTTTACCTTTATAAATGTTACGTTGTTTTTCTCTAACAGCTTTTAAGATTCTGTCCACGTGTTTTACTTGCGGGATTTTGACATGTGTCATGAAGTTCTTTTCTTATTATGGCTATTTGGAGTTCTGTATGCCTTGCTTATCTGTATATTAAATTCTTTCTCCATATTTGGAAAGTTTTCTATGCCATTTTTGCTATCTTCTGATTTTTCTCTCATTCCAGGTAATCTTAGGTTAATCTTTCTATTCTTTGGATTTGACAGCAGCTGTCAAATCCACTTTCCATGGTCTCTTGTTTTTTTAAAGTATCTCTGAGTATATGTCACTTGTATCAGCCCTGTTTTCTAATTTTGACACTCTCTGCTCACACTGGTCACTTCTTTTTTTTTTCCCATTAAGTTTATTGGTACATTTTTGGTATAAAATACAGTTACATCCATCATTGGGATCTTGTACCTTTACCTGAGTGTCTTGGTTCTTATTATTTTCCCCTTCCCTTGCCCTCCCCTCCACCCTTCCCTATTTGCAAAGACCTTGTTTCCATTTTTTTTCTTTTCATATTTTTTCCTTTCCCTTTTTTCCCTTCCCCT
>NW_004624859.1:144991-200538 GCF_000247695.1 Heterocephalus glaber | reverse complement strand
TAATCATGTCTTGCACCATGAGCAAAATCTTTGCTGTTATCTGAGTAATTATTTCTGATTTCATTTTTCCCAGATCCTGTTTTGTTGCCAGTTCAAAGAGTCCAGGTGGTTGAGCATCAGAGTGTTCCATCTCATTTCCCCTTGGGGTTGCTGTAGGTGATCCAGAAGTCTGTTTTTGAGACTTGTTTACATGTCTTCTCATTTCCATGGGAGGGGGTGCTGCTGGCGCTCACGCAGCTCACTGCCCTAGGAGCTTGGGATGGCAGCGGGGGAGCTTCCTTCCGGGTTCTGGGACCAGCTCACCTTCTCTGCCCTAGGAGTTTGGGATGGCAGTGGGGGAGCTTCCTTCCGGGTGCTGGGACCAGCTCAGCTTCACTGCCCTAGGAGCCTGGGATGGAGGCGGGGAGCTTCCTCCCGGGTGCTGGGACCGGCTGAGCTTCTCTGACACTGGTCACTTCCACTGCCCATGCCTTTTCTTGGTTTTGTTTTTATTTTTATTTTTTTGGTACCGGGGATCGAACTTGGGAGCTTGTGCTAGTGAGGAAGGTGGTGGAACCACTGAGATAAATCCCTGGCCCTGTTTTTAATTTTTTGAGACAGGGTTTCAATATGTTTATCAGGTTGGGTTTGAATTCACTATGTAGCCAAGGCTTGCCTCGAATTTGTGTTGAGAAGTCTGCTGTGATTCTAATGGGCTGACCTTTATAAATGATTTGTTGCTTTTCTTTTTAAGATTCTGTCCATGTGTCAGACTTCTGGGATTTTGACTGATTTGTCTTGAAGAAGTTGTTTTCTGATCTGATTTCCTCCTGCCCCAGCCTCCTGAGAGCTCAGATTATAGGCGAGTACCACCATGCCTGACCTCTCATACTTTTTTTTTTTTTTTTTTTGAGACAGGGTTTCACTATGTAGCTCAGGCTGGCCTTGAACACATAGCAATCCTCTTGTCTTGGCCTCAACACTTTCAATAGAATTTTTTATATTCTGAATTTCTGTTTAGTACCTTTTCATGGACTCTAATTCTCTGTAAAGTGGTCATTAATGTTTTATGTCATTGTGTTTATCTTAGCTATCTTTGAGTTCCTCAACCTCCTTATTGATCTATTATTTTGACTCTCTTTTTTTTTTGGTGCTGGGGATCGAACTCGGGTCCTTGTGCTTGCGCAGCAGGTGGCAAAACCACTGAGCTAAATCCCTGGCCCTATTTTGTCTCTTTTATCATTTAGTATAATTCAGCTCTTTGGCTTTTGATTTCCTCCACATTGATCAGCTTTGTAGGATTGGGAAGGTTTTGGAGACATTTTGTTGTCTTGTTTTCTCATGTTTCAATTTTGTGTGTGTACATGTGCTGATGTTTGCAGGTCTGTTGTAGTGGAAACACTTGCTAGTATGGAGATCTCTGTAGTTAGTGTCTGCTTTTCACTGGTGCAATTCTGGGCATTGGTAGCTATAGCCTCTCTCACAATATCTGACCACTTCTGTTAATTTGGGAGAGAGGATGTAGTATAATTGGCCTAGAAATGAATGACAATATTGTTCATCAATATTGTGACAGAGACACACGGAGACAAACCAGATTTTGGCATACAGTAAGAACCAATTTTAATAGCAACAACTGTGCCATCCTGGCAATAGCAACAAAATTAGCAACAGTAATAGAATCAAAACAGACGTGGATATTGACATACCATAAAAACCAATAGAAGTTAACACTGTAACACCTTCAGCCGTAGAAAAGAGATCTATAATTATAATTTAGAAAGAATGACAAAGCAAATACAGACATACAGTAAATATCTACTAAAGGCAATGACTTACCATCATTAACAATAAAAAAGAATTCAACAATAATAGCATAAGAGTTAACTAAATTTCTAGATACTAATAAGGCTTAATAGTAATACTAGTAAAAATGGAGTGGGTGGAGGACAGGAGAAGGAAAAACATAAAATTTGAAAGATAAAAGGGAAGAGAGCAAATGAGATAAAGAAACCCATTAAGGAGTAAAAGAAAATTAATAGAATTTGATAAAAGTAATAGAAAGGAACAAACAAGAAAATGAAGATAAAAGAAAAAACTGTGAGCAAAATAAAGGAAAAAAAAGAAGAAATGAAAAGAAAGAAAGAAAGAAAGAAAGAGTGAGCCCAGAACTCTAATAAAGGAAAAAAAAAAGACAGGGTTAAAAAAACAATTCCTCTGTATTTTTGAATGAGTGGTGTCTTTCTAAGATCTGCAGTATTGGAATCCACCAGATGAGTGGGTGGGATAGTGAGTCACTGCTAGGATCTATTTTATTTCCATTATCAGGTTTTTGTGTGTGAATGCTAGATCCTGCCCTACCTTTCTCAGTGAAAGTGGTAGGTCAGTTATTTCTGCTTTAGAGGTGTAGCTACTTTGATAGCTGCTATTTCTGTATTCCTCTGTGTGTCCCAAGTTATGGCTTTCTCTCCCTGGTTTTATGGCCTGTGGGTTGGTGAGGTTTCTCCCAGCCCCCTACTCCAGAGGCCCCTCTGTCCATTCACCTCAGGTGGTGGAAACCGTCCAAGTTGAGCTGTATCCCTGCTCATGTTGGTGGATACAGAAAGTAAACAGACTGCTGAGTTCTGTCCTGGCTATAGGCAGTGAGGCAGAGGTATAAGCAGACTGCTGGACTCAACACTAGCACTTTCAGACCCACCCACACATGACTGGCCTGGCTTTCACTACAGAAGGCGGGACTCCTTCTTCCTGGCCTGACTGAAACTTCTCAGGGCTCTTCTTTGTCTAGCCTACACCCTCTCTGAGATCGTCTCTTATGGCCATCTCCTATCCAGTCACTGTGGTAGGGTGACACCAGTGACTCTAGAGTATAGTTGTTAATAGTATAGCTTTCCAGACTGCTTCTTTTTTTTCTTTGTGTTGTGCTCCATTTCCCTGGCTTCTCTGTAGTTTCTAGTTTTCCTATCAGTTCCCTTCCGATTCATAGAGATCTTTTTTTTTTTCATGCTCACCAAGTTCTTGTTTTCCAGGTGTCTTAATTCCAGGCCCTGGAACAAGTAGTTGATTTAGTATTTTTTTTTCAAGGAGAATTCTTCATAAATTATTTATTTGATGATTATTTAAAATATAAATGTTTAGGAATTAATCTCGGGTAAATTCCAGATTTTCTTATAAAAGTTGCCACAAAATAAAAAATAGTTGGAATGTTATAAAATGAGTTAAAGATAACTTTTAGTCTGTTCTCTAAGATCACTATATTATTACCCAATCCATGTGATCAACCTCATCTCATTTTCTCTGTTCAAACATTAAAGGACATCTACTCCAAATTAAATTATAAACATGTGATAGCATTGCTTAGAAGTCACAAGAATGTCTTGCTAAAATAGGCATTCAAATCAACAAGAATTGTTAACTACTTTAAAGAGCATTTTAAGAAAGTAGAAGTTAGGTTGCGTCTTGAAGGTAAGTAAGGACTAGATGGAGGACATGAAGTCTTTCTGGGTACCAGTGGGAAATATCATCAGCCAAGTCATGAATGAATAGAGTGTGCTCAGGGAACATTTTGCAAACCTGTCTGGATTTAAGAATGGCAGCTAGAGAAGAGTGGGAAATAAAGATTGGTTAGATGTCACGTGACAAATAGGTTTCTTTCCTTTGTAGTGAATGGTAGGTACTTTGATTACTTTTATTTGAAAATTAGTAAAAATGAATCTATACTTCCTGAATTTAAAAAAAACGTAGGTAAGTTAAAATGTCCTTTCTGCCTATTCAATCATGTCCCTTGAATAAACCTATGTTAATAATTAGACATCTATTTCTCCTTCTGTTTCCCATTGCTGGGACAAAATAACCTGATACCCAGAATTTAAAGGAGGAGAGTTTTACCTTGGCTCACAGTTTCAGTCCACGGTTGGCTGGCCATAAGGCAGAAACACGGTGGCAGAGAGCATGATAGAGGAAAAGATGTTCAACTCATGGGAGCCAGAAAGCAGAGAGAGAAAAAGGAGGAACTGGGGAGGGAGAAATACCCTTGCAGATCACATCTCCAGTGACCCACCCAACCTACCTCCTAACAGCACATTCAGCTGCTGAACTCATGAATGGATGGATCCACTGATCAATTTAGTGCCCCCATGGTCCAACCACCTGCAACACATATGAGAATTGTGGGTGACTTTCCTCCTTCCTTCCTTCCTTCCTTCCTTCCTTCCTTCCTTCCTTCCTTCCTTCCTTCTTCCCTCCTCCTTTCCTTGTCTCTCTCTCGGTTTCTTTAAAGAGCTCTGTCTCTTGAGCTGTACTCCCAACCACGAAAAAGATTTTTATTGAGAGCCAGTCACCATTGAGACAGGATATTAAAAATCTCAAGTCTGTCTCCCCCATCAGTTGATATCAGAGAAATTTTTAAGACGAGAAAGAAGAGAAGCTGCTGGTTGATTGGCGAGAAAGGGAAGTTTTAGGGTTTTGCATAGGCATAGATGGTCGTCAGGTCCCTTTGAAGGTCTCATGTTTCTTTTTGGGAAGTTTGCCATATTCCATGTGGAAGATTTTGTGCGTGTGATATTAGAAGATCTTGATCAGATGAGCTGGCTGGTTCTGCTTGTGTTCTTTCTTGAAAATCTGGTTTCAGATTGTCCTTGAGTAGATTCTGGAGGCACTTTGTAAAAAACAATTTAAGCACTTTGTTGTCTAAAGAATTATGCCTGGTATGTTTAGACCCTAGCTGATTGCACCATGAGATTGGGCAAGATTTTGTATTTCTAACTCTTAAATTTTAAACTTAGATTTATTGAACAACCCAAGTGAATAAAAATAACTTGATGTTTCTGTTTCTGGCCCCTAGATGGCTCTCTATGACTGAGGGCTGAGCCTTCCACTCCTGCTGTGCTGTTTGACCTGTTTCCCTTCAGATCATAACTTTTTCAAGAGTAATAATTTCTGATTATATAGCGGAGAGTGACTAGATTGAGCTGAAGATAGTATTTGTTATACTGGGAATTCTATTCACAACAGACATACTGTGCAGAGGCCCCTTGGTTCACGAACTTGATTCATTTCCAAGATTCTGGAAGAGAGGGCCACTTTGGTGTTCATATGGGAAAGATGGCTGCAGTCGTGTTTGTCACCTGACGCAAAGTTCACAAACGAAAATGAAATTTTGCCAGATGCTTTCGTTTGTGAACTGAGGTACCACTGCACCTGTCAGGCAGCCACTACCACATTTGATTAATCGTGCTCTTAAAATATGGTTACTACAACTGAAAACTTTAATTTTAATTAATTTCAGGTTAATAATCAAGTCAGTTATTGGAAAACATTTAAGTACGTTTGAGATAATTGAGCTAGTGAATCTACCTTTACAACTGCATATTTCATGAAATCTAAATATAGATTAAATACTTATGAAGAAAACTTGCATCCAAGTTGAAATGTGTTGTAAGTGTAAAATATACACAGGATTTTGAAGCTTTAGAGTGAGAAAGCAGTGTAAAATATCTTAATTTTAAAATACTGATTACATGTTGAAATTCTAATATTTTAGACATATTTGGTGAAATAAAATATATTCAAATTAATCCCATATATTTCTTTTACTTCTTTAACATAGTTGCCTGAAAATTTATGATTAGCATAGATTTTTCACATTGTTTTTGTAGAATCCTTAGTGTAGCCAGGAGACTTCAGAGGCTGCTGCCCTTATATGGTGACATGAGTCTATGGCTCTTGATATCAAACAGTTTTTATCAGTTTATTTACTTTGCTTAGTTTTTAATTTCTTCAGTGATGGAATGTTGCCATTCTGTATGGCCTCTGAGTACTTATGTCACTATGGTTTTTTGTTTTTTGGTACCAGAGATCAAACTTGGGTCCTTGCACTTGCATAGCAGGTGGCGAAACCACTGAGCTAAATCCCTGGCCCTCTGAGTACTTATGTTTTGGTTCATTTGAGCCTGTGAAATTGGTTGTAAAGTCAGCAAGGTTAAATCAGCTCTTGACTGGATTTTAGGCATGAGAGAGTCTAGGGTTGGCTGCCACTGTAAACTGTTCATGTCTCAAACAAGCATAGGGAAGCATTAGGAGTTAAAATTTTTGCCAAGGAAGAGACTGTATAGAAGAACAATATTGTATATGTGTATATACGTATGTATTTTTTGTACATATTTGCCATACATAATAATCATTCATCATAGGGAATTTATGTATACATCTTTTTTTACATATAGTGGAGTACTATTCATAATATGTCTTTTTTTTTCTTTTGGTACCAGGAATCAAACTCGGGTCTTGCACTTACACAGCAGGCAGCGAAACCACTGAGCTAAATCCCCGGCCCCATAATATATCTTAATTCTTTTTTTTCTCCATCCTCCTCTCCCCTTGACCCTTCTTCCCCTCCCCATTTACAAAAGCTTTATTTCCATTTTTTCCTTTCGTTCTCTTTTTTAAAATCTCTTTTCCTTTCCTTCCCTTCCCCCTGCCCTCTCTCTTATTCCCCTTCCCATTTGAACATGTTGAAAAGAACAATATATTCTTGTTCTTTATCTTTTGTCAAGATGTCTTATGATCTGCTTAGGCTGAGAACCAGGGTTTTTTGGGTCTGTTTTTAAGTTCCTGGGGGGCTATGGACTCCACTGAGGTATCTTGGCACCTCTTTGAATATCAGTTAATGATAATTGTGAGGGTTTGTGTTCTTTCAGTTCTATTCCATTGATCCATATGTGTCATTTTCCTCCCCCTTCCTCTTCCTCCTCTTCTTTTTTACTGAAGCTGGAACCTGGGGTTGCTCTACATCTCCTACATCTGCAATCCCTTTTATTTTGAGACAAGGTCTCATTATGTTGCTCAGACTAGCTTCAAATTTGCAATCCTTCTGCCTCAGTCTTCTAAGAGCTGAGAATATAAGTGCATACCACTATACCCAGATACTTATTTATTTTCTTCCTTTAAGCCTATTTTTTTCTTAATGAAGGAGAATGGCTAAATAATATCCCCTTTAGAACACTTTGTGGACCAAAAATATCTTCTGTTTATTGATTCAACAATTATTTGTGGAGTGTTTACCATATAGGAGGCTATATGCTAGTGGGGTATGCATAGAGAGGGCTGTGGTATAGCCCAGGTAACTGACAAGAACCAGTGAGTTTCCCTTTGTGGAATATTTACAGGGGAACCGATCATCTGCTCTAGAACCATGGAAACAGAGGTGGTTGCATTTTCTGAGGATCACTTTATCTTTATCCCGATCAGCTACTTTTCTGAACCCCACGTGTACTGCTGTCTCACATCGTTGTTTCTGTTGTTCAATCTGCCCAAGATGAGCCAGATGACTTATTCCCCACTCCTTCATATTCCTGCTTAAATGTCCCCATCAGTGAAACCTACCCTGACTGTTGTCTACAAACTAGTGCTTCCCCACCACCAGTCTTTATCCTCCTGCACAGACTTATTCTTCTTTATAGACTTATTATTTATATTTTAATTTGTTCTTGTCCCTATCACCTTCTGCTACCCTTCCCTTAAATATAAATGACCGATGAATAGAATCCTTAGGCAATTTGCTTACCCCTTTATCCCCTGTGCCTTGAGTAGTTACTGCTGCGTATTGGATACTTGATAAACATTCTTATAAGACTGTCTCTTTGATCATTTATTTTTCTCTTCTTCCTATTTTTTCCTGCATAGCCATTTATTGATGGTTATAGTCACACTGACAATTTTTAAATTTACTATGCTTAGAATAAGCAAATGCCTCAGTATCGCTATAGTGGTTGAAAGAGGCATTTATCTTTGCCAACTACTTATTACATTTTGCTTTTTCCTTCTTTCAGTTTCCAGAGAAGACCAATCCAATTGATAAACACCTTGATGTCTTGATCAATAAATATGGGTTGTCTGCCCACCCACTTACTCCTCAGATGTTTGGGTCTGCTGGAAGAGAGCACATGGAAAAATATGGTATGCTAAAAAACCTTTTAAGGCTTCTTATTAGTTATGCACATGAGATAAGAAATAATAGGTATTTATTAAGGAACTTTGGAGAATAACAGGCTATATAAGATATAAAATGGTCTTTGAATTAAGTTGAAAGTAGGGTATATTTCCTAGGGAAATAGCTAGGGTACTGTGCAGTAGGAAATTGAAATAAGAAAAATAGCACAAAATTTGTCTCTGGAAATCATGACCTATAAAATGAGAATTATCAATTCTGAATATAAAAGAGACCAAAACTTGCTCCTGATGATATACAGAGTTTGCCAAAAAATATATACATCAGGAAAAGAAAAACTTATATAAATATTTTAATTCTAAATTTATTGAGACATTAGGAGATTAATGCAAGTTACTTTTGGCCTCTACAGTTACAAGAGGTGCTCAAAGTGGTGGCTGTTAGCTTCCAGACATTATTAGTACAGTGAATTGCTGAAGTGTGTATACATGTTTTTGGGTGGACTCTGTGTATTATGGTACTGGTGTTGAACCTAGGGCCTTGTGCATGCTAGGCAAGTAGTCTGCCACTGAGCTATATTCCTAGCTCTTAATAATAGATTTATACAGGCAAATTTTATTCCTAATATTTAAGCCTATCGAGAGTCCATTATCACTTGTCATTCCATGTTTTTTTTTTTGTTTGGTACTGGGGATCAAACTTGGGACCTTGTGCTTGCAAGGCAGGCAGCGGCATCACTGAGCTAAATCCCTGGCCCTCTATGTTGTTTTATGAAGTTAAGATTTTTGTTTTTATTTTATAGGAAAACGTCCTAGTTCTTTGACTGATGGTCCACAGTTGGCTATTTTAGTGAGTTAGGTAAATCATAGGACAGGACAGACAGGGTTTTGTTTTATTTTGCTTTTTTTCTCTTGTATTACTGAACTGGTGCCTAGTTGTATACTGTAAGATGAGTCATATTTGAAAGTTCAGAAGTCCTGTTGTTTGTTTTCTTATTTATTTTGTGGTGATGAGAATTGAACCCAGGAACTTAAGACACATTAGGCAAGAGCTGTAACTCTGAGCTACCTTCCTAGCCCCAGGATTCGTGTTTTCGTAGGAAATATATTCCAGGTTCAATAGCCAGGGTCAAGTAATCAGAAAGAAAAAATAAAATAAAATAAAAACTTTAAGGAAAAGTAGTGGGATCATGTGGAGGAACACTGCCACTTTTTGGTCATGGGAATTTTCTGTTTTGCAACTGTTTCTTACCATTTTAACCTCAGTTCATTCCAGTCTGGCTTCCTTCTTTTCTCAAGGCTGCAAATGATTGCCATGTTTGCCATATCCAATAAATTCTCATTGAATAAATCTCTCAATCCCGTTAGTCCCTTCCAAGCACTTCCTTACTGAAACATTCTCACGACCTCTTTGACAACCCTTCATTCTCCTCTTATTTTCTTACCTCTTTGGGTATTCTTTATTTCCTTTTCAACTGACTAACTCATTTAAAATATTACTGCATTCTCATTGTATTCCAGGCACTGTTCTGGGCACTGAACTATAGCAATCTTATCAGTTAGTTATTGCTGTATAATACCCCCCCAACTCAGTGATTTTATTTTGTTTTATTTATTTTATTTTTTTGGTACCGGGGATCGAACTTGGGTCCTTGGGCTTGCGCAGCAGGCGTCGAAACCACTAAACTAAATCCCCGGCCCCAACAACTCAGTGATTTTAATCCACAGTTACTTTTTTATATAGATTACAAGTTTATAGGATAATTGAAAGTAAGCTGATCTGGGCCAGGGATTTATCTCAGTGGTTCTGCCGCCTGCCTTGCAAGCGCAAGGTCCTGAGTTCGATCCCCGGTACCAAAAAAAAAAAAAAAGAAAATGAGCTGATCTAAGAAGTTACCTCCTGTCACTATAGGTTGCATAGAGGCTCTGTAGTAGTCCTGTTTGGCTGGGTCAGGTGTCTCTCTTCCTTTTCCTGGGACCAAAGGGCCAAATCTAGCATGTACTTTTTATGGTAATAGCAGAAGTATAAGAGCATAATATGGAGCCAGGTGCGGTTGTACATGCCTGTAATCCCAAAACACTGGGAGGCAGAGGCAGGTGATTGTAAATCTGAGCCCAGTCTGAGCAATTTAGAGACTTACTGAAACCCTGTTTCAAAACAAAAATAACAAAAAGGTTGGAGATGTGGCTCAGTGTAAAGACTCTGGGCTCAATTGCCAATACAGAGGGGCAGAGACAGAGAGATATAGACAGACAGAGAGAGAGAGAGAGAGAGAGAGAGAGAGAGAGAGAGAGAGAGAGAGAAACATGCAAGGCTTTTTGAAACTTAAACTGTTAACCAAAGGAATTAAGGGACAACGAAATATACTCCACTTCTTTTGTGGTAGGAAATTGTGAGATGAAACTACAAAGGACATTCAGATGGGTCAAAGGATTAGCGATATTAATTCATTTATTAAGAAACAGTAAACAAACAAATGAAAGCTTAAATTTTTTATGTGAATTTCTGGTAGGGGAGAGACAATAACACATGAAAACCTGAGATAATTACATATAGTTATTAGTTCTGTGAAGAAAATAAAGTGAGGTAATGTGCTTGCGGGGAGAAGATGGCAAATTTAAGATAGGAAGGCCTCTATACTTATATATCCAGCTGGCATCTTGTCATCTCTGCTTGTGTATCTAATGGGCATCTCACATTTAACATGTTCAAATGCAAACTCTTTACTTCTCTTCTCCTAGCAGCTCAGATTTTCTCCTTTCTCCAGTCTTCCTCATTTTAGTAAGTGGCACTTCAATCTGCTCAGATGGTCTAAGCAGATACATGAATTAACTTTGGTACCTTTTTCTCCCTTTCCCCCACTCCAGTCCCATCCTATGTCCTATCAATTTATTTTGGCTCACTTTGTTGGGCATACCTCAAATCTTACGAGATAAGTTCTTCTCTACCATGTGTTTCTTCTGAGATGGGTAAGAAACAACAGTCTAGGCTTCCTAGTAGCCGTTTGTTTGACTGGGAGAATTTGGTCTATCGGAACTATGTTCTGAGGCATCCCCTTTGATCTTGTTGAGATTTTAACTAAAGATTTGTCACAGCCTGAGCTGCTTCTCAGACTGTATTCCTGGCAGTGTCCTGGATTTGATCTTTGCTAAAAGGACATCTCTTAATTTTAGCTTCTTTTACACATAGATAAAATTTTCAAAAACTATGAAGTCCTGGGTCTTTTTTGTTCAACGGTCTTTTCCTCAGTATGGAGATACAGAATTTTACTATAAGCAGCAAGAAGAAACCAGGTGGCAACTTCAGTATTTGTGTGTTGTCTAATTGCCACATACTTGCAGGCAGTAGTGTTAGAACAAGTGCTACTGCTATTAGAGCAAGGTCTCCCTTCAGTTCCCAGTCAGATTTTTTTTTACCTACTTAGAAGCCCACCCCTGCAGCATCCTCAGAGAACCCCAAAGACTCCACAAATAATCTCTTCCAGGCTCTCCAGGCTTTCACTAGCAGTCTCCTCAAAGACCACTGTCTGGCTTCAGAGGTACTCATGTAGTTTACTCTTGTTTAGTGTAGCCTCACTTTCAGTGTATCAATCTGCTTGTGCTACCATAACAAAAATATCATAGACTAGGGGCTTATACAACAGAATTTTTTCCCTCGCAGTTCTGGAGTTTGAAATGTCCAAGAGCAAGGCACTGGCAGACCCATTGTCTGGTAAGAGCCTGCTTCCTGGCTCATAGAGAGCATTTTATGTCCTCAGACAAGGAAGAGGAGAGCTCTGGGTATTCTTTTATAAAGACAATAATTCCTTTTTTTTTTTTTTGAGACTGGTTCTTGCTTTGTAATGCAGGCTGGCCTTGACCTCACTATGTAGCCCAGGTTGGCCTTGAACTCATGAGGATCCTCCTGCTTCAGCCTCCCAAGTGCTGGGATTACAGGCGTGTGCCATCATGCCCAGTATACTAATTCCATTCTTGAACACTATCCTCATGAGTTAATTACCTCCCAAAGACCCTGCCTCCTAATACTATCCCAAGGTGATAGCAGGCGGTATCACCTTGGGGATATGAATTTGAAAGGGGCATAAACATTCAGTCCATTGCACCTCCAAAGGTCCCATGTCTCATTCATATGGGGGCCAGGGCTTCAACATACGATTTTAGGGGAGGGGGGCACAATTCAGTCCATAGCATTCAGCAACCAAAATATGTATTAATTATCAATTACCCTGAAACAGTAAGTCTGTTTTTATTTTGGCTTTTTTTGGTGCTGGGAATTGAACTTATGGCCTTATGTATGTTAGGCAAGCAGTCTGCTACAGAGACATGCTCATTCTTTCTATTCTTAAAAATATTTCTCGTTTTCATTCCAGTTTTCTAGTCCCCCTGTTGGTAAGCTCACGTGCCTTCTGGCAGAGTCTTCAATAAAAAGAAAGCTCTTGCCGGGGATTTAGCTCAGTAGTTCTGTCGCCTGCCTTGTAAGCACAAGGTCCTGAGTTCGATCTCTGGTACAAAAAAAAAAAAAAGAAAGAAAGCTCTTGCCTCAGAGCCTCAGCAGGTGAGGTTCCATCTGGCTTCAGTGTCCTTTAATCCATTCTTTCAAGGTCAGCTCTTCTCATCCTTTAGGTGTTCAAAAAAGTTCTGAAGAGTTGGGGTCTGGCTCAGTGATAGAATGCTTGCCTAGCTTGGTGTTTTGAGGCCCTGGGTTCCATCTCCAGCATAGCAAAACCTATCAACCAACTAACAAACCACAACAAAGAAACCAAAGCAGAAAAAACAAAAACAGAACCAAAAAATCAACCTTATCTCGTATCTCCTGCACCTTACAAAAGATATTTCCCCCTGGGGATATTTAATCAACATCTCTGATTTAATAGTCTAAGACTGTTAATTCTTTCCTTGAACTGCTCCCTAGCTCACTCCATCTGTCTTTTCTGAAGCTTTCTCTATTCAATACTTAATTTTTTTTTTTGTACTAGGGATCGAACTCAGGACCTTGTGTCTGTGAGGCAGGTGACGGAACCACTGAGCTAAATCCCCGGCCCCTTTCTCTATTCAGTAAATGATAATTCCACCTGTCAGCAACATTGGCCAAAAACCCGAACCATTCTTGATTTCACTCATACTACACATTCAGTGCATCAGCAAACCCTTTCACTGTGTCCTCCCACCACTTGTATTGTAACGCAAGCCACCATCATTTCTCACTTGAAGTGTCACATAGGAGTGACATTTCTCATGTATGAGTGTTCTGACTGATTTGTCTTTTGCTTGTGTACCTTGGCAGGCAATTCTCTATTTTAAGGGCAGCTAGTCTTTAAAAATCTAAGTCAGATCATTTCACACATCTACCCAACACTGTTGTGTTCCCGTCATACTTAAAATACTTAGATTGAAACCTCTTAGACTGAATCTTCTGGTCAACAAGGTTCTACATGATCTGTCTCTTCTCTTTCTTTCTTTCTCTCTCTCCCTCCCTTCTTCCCTTTCCTCCCTCCCACCTTTCTCTCTTCTCTCTCTCTCTTTCTTTCTTTGAATTTTATTTATTTTTTGTGGTACTGGGGATTGAACCCAGGAACCTGCACATGCCAGGCAAGTGCTCTACCACTGAGCTGCATCTCCAGCCCTCTCCACCCTCTTTAGCTTTCTGACTTTGTCTCTTACCATTTGGCTTTTACCACTTGCTCCAGGGGGTCTTTCCTTTCTGTTCTTTTTTTTTTTTTTTTGATACCAGGGATCGAACTCGGGTCCTTGCACTTTCGAGGCAGGCGATGGAACCACTGAGCTAAATCCCCAGCCCAATGATCTGATATTTATACATATTGTTTTCCTGTTTATTGACTGTCTCTTCTAGCCAGAATATTAGGTTCCACAAAGTCATGGGTTTTTGTTTGTTTTATTCTCTGTTCATTGTCACCAAGGATAGTGCCTGGCACAGGCTTATATTGTTTAATCTCCAAGAGAAAGGCCTTCCTTCACTATTTAAGTTGAAATAGATCCTTCTTGTCATTCTCCTTTGTAGACAGTGCCATATTATTTTCCTTCATAGTCGTTGGCACTACTTACATTTGTGTATTTATCATATGTAGTTTTGCTTGTTCTTTATTTTCTTCCTTATTAGTCCATAAGCTCTGTGATGGCATAGACCATGCCTGCTGTGTTTGTGTTTGATAGGTCACCTAACACAGTACTTGGCATATAAGGAAGTTACTCCTCCTTCAATTCTGTAGTTCCCAGCCGAAATGCTTCATAGACCATTGTTGAATGAATGAATAAATGAATTTCCACACATAAGTTATCTCACTCAATTCTTTAAACAACCCATTATCAGAGGTGTTATTACCCCATTTATAGCTGAAGAGTCTGATATCTAAAGAAGTTTTTGATTTGGCCAGATCATATGGTTAGTAAGTAGCAGAGTCTGCACTCAATGCTAATTTCATCTTTTAAAAACTCGTGTTTTTTCTATTGTGCAGCCATACTCTAGGAATTACAGTTGCCCCTTGTTACATGTCACATGCATATAAGATATTTTACGTACGAAATCAAATGATTATTTTAGGAGGTGGGTTTATGCCTATTTTTCAAACTGAAGCTTAGGGAATTTAAGTAACTTCTTGTAGATTATAGCAGAGTGTTTCAAACTCAGATCTACCAGCTGGGCATGGTGGCACATGCTGTAATCCTAGAACTCAGGAGAGTTCAAGGCCGAAGGCCAGCCTGCACTACAAAGCGAGACCCTGTCTCAAAAGCAAACAGACAGACCTCAGATCTACCATGCTATAAAACATCCATCCTTTTCACTGTTTCTTATCTAGCTATATTTAATTTTAAACAATAAACCTTTTGTATTAATTTTTTGGTTTCTTATTCTTGTGCATAGCTGAGGGAGATTAGGCAGTTGTTCAGCATTTATTAATAAGTATTGAAAATGGAAACAAAGTCTTTGTAAATAGAAAGGGGTGGAGGGGTTGAAAGGAGGGTAGGGGAGTGGGGAAAAAATAAGAATCAAGATATATTATGTAAAGGTACAAATCTCCAAATGATGAATGTCATTATACTGTATACCTAAAATGTACCAATAAAATTAATTAAAAAAAATAGGTATTGAAACATGTTTTGCTTTGAATTTTCTTTTAAGTTGGCTAGAACAATGCCTTTCTTTATTTTTTTTTTACCTACTTTGTAAAGTTGGAAGGAAAATGAATTTTATGATGTATTATTTAATATTATAAATTATCTTACTTTCCTAAATAGTGAATATAGCCAGATTATGATTTTAAAACTATATTTGTTCATGCTTATCATTTGAAAGACATCAGTTTTAAAATATGGTATGCTGCTTTTAGACTTACTAAAGGATGTTGTAATATGCTTTTTACAACATTTTGTTTTGAAATAATTTCATATTTAATGAGAATGTGGCAGAAATTGTACAAAAAATCTTAATACTCTTTCCCAGATTCCCTAAACATTAACATTTGCCATGATTATTTTTCATTCTTTTATCTATGTCACTATTTTTTTTTAAATTGAGAGCCAATTACAATTCTTCCATAGTCACATTTTAGTTATCAAAACAAGACATTAATATTGAGCCAGCCATAGTGGCACACGTCTCTAGTCCTTGCTATTTGGGAGGCTGAAATGGGAGGGATGCTTGAGCCTAAGGAGTTCAGGGCCAGGCTGGGCAACATAGTGTGACATGATCTTATCTAATCCATAATCTAATAATCTAATCTATAATCTAATAATATAATATAATATAATATATAATAATATATAATATAATATAATCTATAATCTAATTTATAAATGATGATATTATCTAATCTATAAACCTTATACTAAGTTTCACCATTTATCCCACTCGCATCTGTTTTCTGGCCCAAGAGCCCCTCATAGTTTTTCTTTTTCCGTGTTTTCTTAGCTACATTCATGCATAGTTGTGTGTGGATTTTTGTATCTCCTATCCCTACTACCTCATTTGAGCTTTACTCCCCATTTGTCTAGCTCTATAAAATCTTACTGATATTTTCATTGGATTTGTTTTAATCTTAGAAGTTAATTTAAAGAGAACCGATGTATGATGTTAAGCTGTCCTAAAAATAGGGATTACAGTATTCCCCCTTGAAGTCTTGGTTCAGAGTTCATGGCCTCAGTCCTTCGATGATTTTTCCTTAGAACCTAACTAATAATTGTTGGGGGAAACTCCAGAAATTTCACAGAAATCACAAATATCCTCTGCAATTGTTTTTTTGGAAGGAGGTTTGCAAGTAGCCAATCTCAGAGTACTATTCAGTTCTCCTTGCTGCTGATTGGCTGCTGCCCTATAACCCATCTCTGGCAGATGCACCAGCATTCCCGCATCATAACAGGTTGCTCTATCACATATAGCTATCTCCAGTTTTCTTGGTTTTGTTCTTCTTAAAAGCCCTAAGATCCCTAAGATGCCGCCAAAATGCCCTGCACCTTCTAAGGCTTTATTAATACAGTATTTTATTAAATGACAGCTGTGGGAGACATAACATATTTGGGATTTAAACTATAAAATAGTCATTTATAGGCATTTTTCTGACCATATCTGGAACTTGCAGTTTTTTGCAATTTGTGGGTGCTCTAGAAACGTAACCCCTGCTAATTTTGGGGGTCAACTGTATCTTTTTATTTCTTCAGTTCTACCTTTGTGTCTTTCAGGAGAATGTTAACGTTTTCCTCATATATAAATGTTTTATTTCTTGTTAAATTTACTCCTAAACATCTTTTTGTTTGTTTGTTTTCTGAGACAGGGTCTTGGCTATACAGTTCAGGCTGGTCTTGAACTTCTAAAGATCTTGTCTAATTCATTTCTTCATCTTTGATACTGTTACAGATAGACTTTGCTGTTATAGCCTCTAAACTTGTATATATGGATACTGATTTTGGTATATTAATTTTGTGACTATTTCACTTAATTTTCTAATTTTTGAGCTAGTTTTATCATTTATTTTATTTATTGGGGTTTCTGGATATGCAACTATGTTATCTGCAGAAAGAGAGAGTTTTCTGCTTCTTTACTAAGTGTAACATCCATTTAATTTCTTGTGTTTAATGGCATTAGCTCGTACCACAAGTACATATTAAGTGGAGATAGTAGGCACCTTGATTTTAATGATTTTTCTGGAAATAAGATTTTGACTCCAGGACAATGATATACACAGGTTGAGCATTTTAAATTTAAAATTCAAAATATGAGCCAAGTGCAGTGGCACATGCCTGTAATCCCAGGACTCAAGAAGCTGAGGCAGGAAGATTGCTTCGAATTCGAGGCCAGCCTGGACTACATAGTGACTTCAAGGCCTGCCTGATCTACATAATGAGACCCTGTTTCCAAAAAAAAACAACAAAAAAAATCAAACTATGAAATCTGAAATGTGGAGTTAGATGCTATTAGTATTATTTAGTAATTTCAAATTAATATTCATAAGTGATATTGGTTTGTAGCTTTTTGTTCTGTCATTATTAAGTTTGAGTGTTCATTTTATACTTGTTTCATAAAAAGAAATGAAAGACTTTTTTATTTTATACTGGGGATTGAACTCAGGACTTTGTGGTTTCGAGGCAGGCGCGGTGCCACTGAGCTAAATCCCCGCCCCCACCCCCCCTTTTTTGAGACAGGGTCTCACTTTGTAGTTCAGGCTGTCCTTAAACTCACTGTGTATTCTGGCCTGGCCTGGAACTCATAGCAATCCTCCTGTCTCAGCCTCCCAAGTGCTTGGATTATAGGTGTGGGTTACCATACCTGGCTCAACTTTTTCCTTCTTAATGCTCTGAAACACTTGTGGAGCATTGGGACCGCTTGATTGTAATAGGTTTGGTAGAATTTCCTGTGAAACTATCTAGGCCTAGTTCTTTTTCTGTGGGGTAGTTGCTTGGTAATTTTATCTATTTCATGCTTAAATGCCCTAGTACCAATAAGATCAATGGTAGTCTATATTTCTCCAAGAAATTATCCATTTCATTTAGATATTCAATTTATATAGAAATCTGCAAAGTAATTTTTTACAATTTACAATTTTATTTTTATTTCAATAGGAACATATTCTCAGCATGTTCATTCTTGAGGAGGAGGTCTTTTTCTTCCTATGACAGATTTATAGGAACGGTAGGCTGCCACTACATCTGTGACTCTCACCTGCGCAGTTTTTCTTTGTATGCTCTGTTCCTAGAAAGACTTGTGGTGGGAGCAGGAGCAGTTGTTGGCTGGGATTTGGTCTATTTTGTTTCTGCTCTTTCTCCAGCTTATAGATAATTTGAAGGTTTGGTATCTTCTGTTTTCTGGCTATGCTAATTGTATGGTTTTGTGTGGCCTTTCTGTTTTCTTCTTATTATCACGTATTGTTTTTAGGAGGGAAGAGGGAGGGAGAGACAGGGAGACAGAGGGAATGAGGACTGATTGATTTGCAGCTTCCATTGTCCTCAGATACTTGGAAGTCTTGTTCCTGGTGTGTTTTTTAGCTTATATATTTTCTCAAGTTTTACATGCATTGGGACAACTGGACAGTTTGTGAGACCTAAAAATGTACACTGTTTTAGTTGAAATGTTATTTTTCAACAGGTTTCTAAGCGAGTTGTAGAATTTCATAGCATTCTTCTTTGGTTAGACAGTCATTAATTTGTTTTTAATTTTTAAATTGGTCTATGTTTGTAATACATGATGTTTACATTTGTTTTGGGGGAAAAATATATAATCATTTTCTATCTCTCCTCTATTCTTACTCTCTTCTTTCTTACTTCCTGATTCCCTTCCCCTACTGTGAAAAGTCTGGCTTTATTTTACTCTTTATTTATAGTTGCATTTCTCTTATTTCTTGTCTCAATTAGCTTAACATAATGGTCTTAAGATCCTTCCATTTTCCTGCTGAATTTCTTCGAATTTAAGTTGTCACTTGAAACATCTGTTTATGAGCCTGAACGATAAATGAATACATAAGAAAGTTTATAGTAGCTTATGTCATTTGTAGAATCAACAGATATTTGTGTCTTCATAGTTTGATTCAAGGAGATTGAAATCCAATAGCAGCCATATCCTGTGAATAGCCAGCAATCTTAGTCGACTGAGTCAGTGGTTAATAAGCTCTTTGTGAGTGCCCCAGCTTAAGAAATATATAAATGATGGGCCAGGGATATTTAGCTCAGTGGTTCTGCCACCTGCCTCGCAAGCACAAAGTCCCGGGTTCGATCCCTGGTACAAAAAAGAAAAAAAAAGAAAGAAATATATAAATGATTGGCAGAATACTTTTCAAGGGGATGCTGTCTTTCATAGATTAATTGGATTCCATGATAAGGAAAAAGAAAGAAATCAGCACCTATTGAATATCTCGTGTCGGACATGAGGCTGAATGCTTTTATGTAGTTTAGCTGCCCATCTTCCTACCAACCCATGTGTAAATTCCTTGTAAATCTAAGAGAGATAATGAAACAATTGTACTTCCTGTAACAAGGAAGGTGCCATTAACTAAGGTCACCAGTTCCATTTTTGGGGTGATTCCAGTTGGTTTCACATTAAACTCAAATCTCTTCCCCTATAGTTTATATCCATTGTCTGGTTTCTATTTCTCAAGACTCAGTATAAGCTTTTTTTAAACTCATGGCCCTTCAAGTATCTAAAGCCAGCCAGATCCTGTGTTTAATTCTTTCTGTTTTCTTTAATTCTTTCTCATGAGACTTGTTTTATGACCCACCACCTGTCTAATTTCAGTACTGTGACCACGTGGAAGCTTTTGTGGTAGTCACATCACACTGTTAAATCTCACTGGGCTTATAAATTGAACAGAACCTCATAGCCTGTATCATAGTTGCTGCTCCTTATCCCAGGTTGTCTTGGGAGCTTAAGAATAGAAATGGACATTTGATTTATATTCCAGCCCATTCGGTTGATAAACCTATTTGGGTCCATTGTGGTAGCAGTCCCTCCCAGCTTCAGGTTTGGGGAGAATTCCATTAATCTCATAATTCAGTTTTGGTTAGAAATATTAACTCGAGCACAGTTGAGCTTAAGGGTTAGTGCTAGAGACTTTTCTTCAGGTTTAGGCATTAACCAATGCCTGTTATTTCCCAGTGAATGTTTTATAGAACATGAAGGTCATAAGATGCTCTGTGATATGGGTCAGATAAGTTGGGAAATACTTCTTACTGCACACAATGGTGAGGACTCTGATGATTACAGGAAGGAAGTCTTTTTTTTCTTTTGGTACCAGGGATTGAACTCGGGTCCTTGTTCTTGCGAGGCAGGCAGTGGAACCACTGAGGTAAATCCCTGGTCCAAAGGGGGGATTTTTTTTTTTTTAGGAAGTCTTTAACCCATCTATGCTTTTTTGACAGAAGAACCCTCCTTTTTTTTTTTTTTTTTTTTAGTAACATCAAAAATAATGAAAAAACAAAAAAACAAAACCCACACTACAGTATTTTTTGTCTTATCCAAAAAGATGTCCTGAACAACTTAGTTATCTTGTTGATACCCAGACCATGTGTTACTTTGAGCTAACAGTCAAATCAATCACAAAACATTTTAATTTGGCTTGTTTTTATTGAACTCATATTGGTCTCCAGATCAATATCTGTTATTGCTAAAAGACCACCAGTGTGGAATCTTACCTCCTCCTCCTCTTCTTTTTCACTATAACTGGTATAAGTTTTGCTCTATTGTATGTATATATTTCTGCTTTAAAGATAGTCCTCTTTGACAGAGAATATGGAGATAAAACTGAAATTGAGATTTCCTACTTTACTGTGCCATCTATAACATTATCAGCCCCGATCAGTAGATTTTTTCCTTCCTGGGCTTCTCTATCTCTAAATGAAAATTCAAAGCCTATTTCATTCTGTTTTTTTCCAGAAGTAGTAAATATACTTTTTACCTTCTTGATGTACTTGTTTGTGTTTTCTTGACACCATTACATATTTGCATTTTCTGTTAGGAATTTTAAAAGTGTACATAGTTCTTACAAGGATGTAATTCTTCTAAAGACCTTATTTTAAGCAAGGGGAAAATATGGAAATATTTAGCAGAACACTCAGTACCACTGCTACATTAGTTAATAAGCAACAGAAAAACATTAACACACTAATCAATGTTTTCTTTCTCTACAGGAACAAAAATTGAACACTTTGCAAAAATTGGATGGAAAAATCATAAACACTCGATTAACAACCCGTAAGTATGTCAGAGATATGAAATAATGAAAACTTGGTTTAGTCTGCCATGTAATACGTATACTTGAAAAGCAAATGTGAAGTCTTAAAGATATTAACTAGAATATTTTGGGTATTTTTTCTTATAGAAGGCTGATGCCCACTGGGCATATAATCCTAACATTCTTGGAGGCTAAGGCAGAAGAATCACAAGTTTCAGCCCAGCCTGGGGAATTTAGCAAATTAGTGAGACTCTGTCTCAAAATAAAAAATAACATAGGACTTGGGATATAGCTCAGTGGAACTCTTTTGGGAATGCCATTTAATATGATGTTGGCTGTTAATTTGTCATAAATGACTATCAGATTGAGATAAGGTCCTTCTTTACTTATTTTCTTCAGGACTTTAAAAATTATGAATAGATGCTGGATTTTGTCAATAGCTTTTTCTTGTCTATTGTTATTTTCATGTGGAAAGAAATATGTTCTTTTTTAATCTCCAACTAGTCTAACACTAGCTGGGTTTCCTGCAACTCAGTTCTGGCACAAAGCATCAGAGTTAGCGCAGACTTGATGAGTTGAAGCTTCAGCCCTCTACAAGTCTGCCCTCACTTCAGCTGCAGGTGGTCCAGTGACCCCCCCTCAGGTTTGATAACTCCCTAGAACTCAGGAAGTGCTATAATTACAGTTATAGCTTTATTATGAAGGATACACATCAGGAACAGTCAAGTGAAGAACAGGGCTAGGTCTGCGAGGGTCCCACTGCAGAACTTTCATGCCTCTCCCTATGAAGAGCAGGTTACCCTCTGGTCTCCCTTTCAGTACATCACGGTGTTCCCCGGCAAGGCAGCCCTTCTGTGATCAAAGTTTTATTGGATTTCATTGTGTAGGCATGCTAAGTAAATCACTGGCCACATAACTACACTCAGTTTCCAGCCTTACCCCTTCTTCAGGATGTTGAACTGGCTCAGAAGTCTAATCATGCCAGTGTGCACAGGGCTGATTTATCTGGTGATCTGACTCCCATCTTGAAGACAACTGTGACCTACTGCCTCACTTACATAACAAAGGCACTACTATCACTCAGGGTTTCAGAAGCACCATGGTG
This sequence comes from Heterocephalus glaber, assembly GCF_000247695.1. The sequence goes on along the minus strand of NW_004624859.1, from coordinate 178,335 downwards.
CTAGGAGTGGTGGCTCAGGCCTATAATCTCAGTACTGGGGAGGATGAGGCAGGAGGATTACAAATTCTAGCCCAGCCTGGGCTACACAGTGAGCTCAAGGCCAGCGCGAACTACATAGCAAAACACTGTTTCAAAAAAACAAAAAACAAACAAAAAAAGAGACACCATGGCATGAACCCAGGACAAAGACTGGCCAAATTTTTTATTATACAGCATAGGTATTATGGAGTTAAGCTTTTTTAAAAACTCAAAATTTTTTAAAGACTCAAAAGGTTGAAACTACTCATAATCTGTCTTTTGGTGGTAAAAAGAATATTCTCTATGGACCAAGCACAGGTTCAGTAAAAACTACAATTACTATCTCACGTTTTATAACTCTTTCTTTTGTATTTAGGTATTCCCAGTTCCAAAAAGAATACAGTTTAGATGAAATAATGGCATCTCGAAAAGTTTTTGACTTTTTGACTATCTTACAATGTTGGTAAGAAAAACATATTTTAAGATTTATAGATGGATATAAATGCTCCCATACCTGCCTTTCCCTCTGTGATTAACCTTGGGCTCTGTATCTTGGCGTACCTTTTGTTGAACTCCTACAGTGTAGTCCACACTCTGGGTTACTTCACTAAAGTACTTTTACTGCCTATTCCTGCTCAGAGACAAACTTTCTTCTCCCTCTTGAAAACTCTTGAAAACTTCTTCTCCCTCCCCATCTCATGACTTCTAACTGCTTTGGTTGTTTTAATTGTATTTATTAAAATGTAGCTTAGGCCAGTGGAGTCCAAAGAGTTTTTCATTGAGCATTTTGTAAATGCCCAATATAGGAAACTAATTAGACCTCTCTGTAATAGTAGCTAAGGGTAAAATTAAAACAAGGGAAAAAATCATAGTCTTAATGATGATAATAGTTGTATCTTATAAATTGCCTCACAGTGTCTGTTTCCTAGATAATTAAATGAGAACTGTGTAGCTCCTGACTGTGTCCTAGTATATCCTTGGCTGTGTCTTGGAGATATCGGCTGGGATGCAGGTGAACAAGTCCCATCAGGTTTTATCTGTTGCAATCTGAGAGTCATCTGCTGAGAATATCCTGCTGCGCTTACAGAGGAATCTTGTATATGCAACCTTCTTTTACAACTTGCTCCAAGGAAAAGATCTATTTCAAAGAGATCTTAGGAGTTTTAACCATGGACTTTCTGGTAGCCCTTATTCTATTCTTCCTTAGTTTCCCAAAGGATTTCAGGACTGAGCTATTTGGAATATAGCAAAATTAGTGCTACATGGGCCTATAACAGAATCTTTATTTTATTAGGATGGGAAATAACCTTTTGGACTCCTCTGAAAGCCCCCAGAAAGTTGTCTTATGCATCTTCAGAGGCAAATATGAGATTCTTGGCAATGAGAACTTTTCAGGAGAGACACTAGAGACCAAGCAGTGACTGACAATATTTAAGGTCTTGTTTGAGGGTAATTTTTCTTTTTCTTTTTTGGTACTGGAGATCGAACTTGGGACCTTGAGCTTGCAAGGCAGGTGGTGGAACCACTGAACTAAATCCCCGGCCCATCATGGGTAATTTTTAACTGTAGATATCAGAGAGAAGATAGTGCTCCCACCAGCAAGCATAGTCAGACTGTCTTCTCTTATCTTGCTCTGAAGTCCTGGGATTGAGGTGGCGCTGGGTTTAATTATTTTTACCTTATCTTAGTCCCACTTCAGATGGTGCTGCAGCAGCAGTTCTGGCCAGTGAAGAATTTGTACGGAAGAATGGCCTGGAATCTAAAGCTGTGGAAATTTTGGTACAAGAGATGGTAACTGATTTTCCAAGCACATTTGAAGAAAAAAGCGTTATTAAAATGGTATGTCTGAGATTCTGTCTTAATAATCAGACTGAGGAAGTAGTATTTAAAATTGCCAGGTGACATTTTGTTGATATCTGCTCTGAAAGTTATTTACTTGCAAAAAATTGGTCTAGAAATTATAACCAATCCTTATGAATCTGTTAAGAGAAAACAAATGATAAAAACAGATGCTTCTTATGATGGAGCTATGAGTAGATAATTTTCAATTAACTGGACATACTTTTCTTTTTTATGAGTTGATGGAGTATGCCTAGAATGCTTACTGAGTTAAGGGAAAGACAACCATGTTTCTGGGGAGTTTTCTTTTCTTTCTTGTGGTGAGGTCTCATTGTGCTGCCCAGACTGCGTTTGAACTCTTGGACTCAAGTGATCCTCCTGCCAAAGCATAGGTTTGCCCTACTACACTTGGATCCAGAGAACTTTCTTAACACTTAGCATTTCAAAAATCCTGATAAGAGGCAGATTCAAGATGGCTGATTGGAGGCACCAGCATTTGCCTACTTTTCCACAGAACAGAATCAGAACAACTAGGGTGTAGCTGCTTATTGGGGTGAGTAATCATGGGACTATGCTGAAGTTCAATAGAGGACAGGGAGACTTGGGGAAACCCGGAGACTTTGGGTAATACGACAGAGGGTAAAACAGAGCCCCCAGCACTGATCTTTTTGAAGTACAGCAGAGGGAGGGGTGGAAGGTGAAAGAAGGTGTTTAGTTACTTTGTATGGTGCTGAGACAAAATACCCGACACTCAAAGGAGGAAAGGTTTATTTCAGTTCACAGTTTGTAGAGGTTTCAGTCCATAGTTGGGTGGCTCCAAGGCAGGGTGGCATGGCAGAGGGGCATCATGAAGGAGGAATAGTCCATGGAAAACAGGCAGAAGACACTGAAGTAGCAAGCAGTAGCAGCTCCAGCCATGACCTAATTGCACCTGGACCTTGGTGAATACTTAATCTTAATGAATGGGGATTTAATCCAGCTGATGACCCATCCCGAAGCAAGCACAACTAGAGGTGTTTGAAGTCCCACTCCTGGAACTCACCCCAGTAGCAACAGCAGAGAGAAATAACCCGACTGTTGTGGACATCATACCTATGAGGGACCTTAGCATCAGCTCTCCCATGCCCTACCAGATCATACATTGCTGATAAGACAAGAGGTGAGTGCCATAGGGGGAACTGTGACCCCATCCCTTGTCCTTCCCCATGAAACACTTGGAGCTACATCAATGACTAAACACAGGATAAGAACTCCTAAGCCCATCCACAACTGGAACAACCAGGAACAGAATTGCTTTCAAGTATCAGAGCTGGTATCAACAAAGTCTGAGGAAACTCCATTATCTGATGGGGGCTTTCAGTCCCATTGTAGGGGTAACCATAGAGGGTACATCCCATGCTCTTCTTCCCGTACCACACCTATATGAACCATCAAATGGATCCCCATCTTGCAAGATCTTCAGAGAAAGTGGGTCCCCTGGGCTCTGACACAGTGCATATTGTATCAAAACTCACTAGTCACAGCCCAAGAAGTCACACGGAAACTACCATGAGATCCAAGTGGTATTAAACTTAACACTACACAGCAAGCTAATATCCCAGGACACATCATCAAAAGAAGGCTGCTTGATAAGAAGCCTCAGATAAAAGTGAAAGAGATACCCATCCCAACATATCCACAGATATCAACCTGAAAACATAAGAAATAATAAAAAACAAGGAAATATGAAACCTCAAGTTCATAACTCTAGTAATAGATGCACCTGGAAAGTATGCTGAGTGAAATAAACCAGACACACAAACTTAAATATGGTATGGTGTCTCTCATTTGAGAGAGGCAAAGTACTAATAAAGAAAATAAGAAAAGATGGATAGAGACAAGGGGATGGATCTTTTGCAACAGGGAAGTGGTCCAAGGGAACAAGGGCAAGGGGTGAGGAGGAGGGGAAGGGGAAATGAGAAGAATAAGGATGTGACATGTACAGGAACCTAATAACCCCAATTTATGTAAACACTATATGCCTTAGCATGAGATGAGATAAATAATATCAACAAGTTAAGAAAAGGGGATAGGGAAACTGGAGAGGGGAGGGGAGGGAAGGAAAGGGGATTTTTAAAAAGCTGTCATACGTAAGCATTCTACAAGATGATTGTAAATTGCGTGAATTGCAAACATGTACTAATAAAATTTAAAAAATTAAAAATCAAGTACAATGGCCATTATCATTGAGATTCCACTGCACCTAGGTCACAGTGGCTGTTAATACTGGCAAGACTTTGGAGAAAAAGGAAGGCCTTGTGCACTCTTGGTTAGGGATATAAATTAGTATAGCCATTATGGAAAACAGATGGAGATTTCTCAAAAAATTTAAAATAGAAATACCATATGATCCACCTATCCACTCCTGGTTATATATCGAAAGGAAATTAAATCAGCATAAAAGATAACACACTTGCATACCCATATTATTTGCAGCATTATTTATAATAGCTAAGATACGGAATCAGCCTAAATGCCTGTTAATAAATGAATGGATAAAAAAATTATATGTTTATCACAGCATTATTGAGCCGTAAAGAAGAATGAAATGACATTTGCAGGAAAGTAATGGAACTGAAGGATATCATAAGTGAAATAAGCTAGACACAAAAACTCAAGTATCACATATTATGTCTTATATGTGAAAAAAAAAAGATGACCTGAAAGTAGAAAAGAGACTTTCAAGAAAGAAAGTGAATGGGAGTAGGTGGTAGGAAGCAGAGGGCAAGATTGGGCAGAAGGAAAGTGAAAATGATCGAGGTATAACATATGTGTGTATATAACTTTCACATTAATTTATACAGTTAATGTGTTAATAATTATAGTAATTTTAAAATCCTGATTAAAGATTTTGTGCAAAATAGAGAAAGTAAAAAAGAGAATTGAGATTTAGAATTAATTGAATTTGAAGGTTCTTTCCTAACCCATAGGTAAATTATGTGGTAAATTACAGTTTAAAAAATGATTTTACAGGCCGGGGATTTAGCTCAGTGGTTCCGCCGCCCACCTTGCAAGTGCAAGGACCCGAGTTCGATCCCCGGTACCAAAAAAAAAAAAAAAGATTTTGCAGTGTTGTGAATTTGAAAATGACCTTACAACTTGACTAAGATCACATAGTTAGGTTTTGGCAGAGGTGGACCTTATATTCAAGTTTTCTGATTATTATACATTCTCTATTATTCTAGTTTTATTTCTGGAAGAAAATGTAAGTTTGCATGTTCTTCTATTATATAAGACCAAAAAAGGTTTAAGAGCATGGACTTTGTAAAAATGGTTTGAATCCTATATGGTTTTCTAAAAGAAGATTGTGTATTTTTGTATAGAAATTCCTTTATATTTTTAGTATATCCGTATAATGACAAATATCTTCAATTTACCACAATTATCCATTGTGATTTTTTTGTTGTTGTTACCGGGGATCGAACTCAGGACCTTGCACCCGCAAGGCAGGCATGGTGCCACTGAGCTAAATCCCCAGCCCTATCCATTGTGATTTGATAGAGTATTCTTTTTTTTTTTTTTTTTGGTACCGGGGATCTAACTCGTGTCCTTGCGCTTGCACAGCAGGCAGCAAAACCACTGAGCTAAATCCCCAGCCCAAGATAGAGTATTATTAACCTAGTACAAAATATGATCTGAGGAATTCTGAATCCTTTCATATAGATCTGTCAATATCTTAAACTTCTGTACTTTATAGTACACAATTTAATTTGTGCATTCTCCCTCCTGGATATTATTTTATTTGGACTTTCTGTCTAATAATTAAATGAGATTTTGATATGTGTGGTATTCTAAACTGTTAAGTTTTTGCATATATTAATTTCATAATACTTTACTAAAAAGCAACTTTTGGTGCCCTGGGTTTATATATGGTTTTGGTTTCAGGTTGGCTATGATATGACTAAAGAAGCTGCCAGAAGATGCTATGAGAAATCTGGCCTGGGACCAAGTGATGTTGATGTAATAGAACTTCATGACTGCTTTTCTGTAAATGAACTCCTTACTTATGAAGCTCTAGGACTCTGTTCAGAAGGTAGTATCTCCGAGACAGGCAGATGAATTGGTTAAATTTCACTGAGAAAGCTTCACTTTTACCATTAAACAGAAGAATTCATGAATTGCCTTTCCCTCCATGTTGGCTCTGCCAGTGAGCAAAGTGTGTGTAAGCAGTTTTAGTGGACTTTCTTAGAACACATAGTTTTGGACAATATGAACACCAAGTAACAGAGTATAAAAATAATTTATATTATGCAAATTAGGAACACATAATGTACCCTTAAATTTTAAAAAGGATATAACACTACACCCAGCAGCCCAGGTATTTTTCTTTGCTTTTTATGTGGTTCTGTGGATTGAACCCAAGGCCTTTGCTCTAAGTTGCATCCTCAGTGCTTTTGTCATTTTTCATTTTTGAGTTGGGGTCTTACTAAGTCACTGAGTTGCCCAGGCTGGGTTCAGACTTATGAGCCTTCTGCCTCAGCCTCCTAGAGTGCTGGGATTACAGGTGTGAGTATTTCTAATTGTGTTAGGATAAAGACTCACAAAAAGAAAAATGGAAAAGGTGGTTGGGGACATCTGAAAGATTTTTTCTTTCATTTCTTAAAGTGTACTGTTTTCCTTTACTACTAGCAGTATATGAGAGTTCTAGTTGTTACTTCCTTGCCGACACTTGATATGGTCAGTTTTTAAAATCTCAGCCAAACAGAAGAGTGTATCGTAGTATTTTTATTTTAGTTTTAATTTATGTATAACTGATGATTAATGATATTAAGCATCTTTTCCTTTGCTTGTTGGTCACTCATATATCTTCTTTTGTGAAGTGTCTGTTTGGATCTTTGACCTCCCGCTCTCCTTTTTTAGTTCGTTTGAGACAGGGTTTCACTAGGTAATTCAAGGTGGCCTTGAACTCACTATGTAGCCCAGGCTGGCTAGAACTTGTCACAATCCTCCTACTGCAGTTTCCCAAGTGCTGGGTTTACAGACATGTACTACTGTGCCTGCCCCCTACCTGTTTCTTTTGTCCCCTGCCTCCTTTTTATGTTTTTAAATTTTTGTTTATTTAGCCTCTCTTTTAATTACTTGAGTATTTTCAGTATATCATTTTAATGTATCTATGGATTTTTTTTTTTACTATAACTCTTTGTGTTTTCATTCTCTCTTTCTCTCTCTGGTGGTTACTATAGGATAAGGTTTGGGCTCTGTTGTTCGTATGATAGGGCATGTGAACTTTAGAATATCCAGCATTTTTCTTGTCTTATTACTTACTAAATGCCAACGGCAGCTTCCTCCACAGTTGTGACAACCAAAAATGTCTCTAGACATTGCCAAATGTCTCTTGGAGGCAAAAATTCTCCTAGTCAGGGATACTACTCTAAGAGCTATAGCGTGTATACTTTACCTTCACAGTCTCCTTTGAGTTAATATTGTGCCACTTTACATGAAATGGAAAAACCTTGCAACCATTTAGGTACATTAACAGACTCCCCTCTTTTCACCTCTGATCCTTAAGTTTTCTCTCTTAATCATTTCGTTTTGCCTAAAGTATTTCTCTTAGCATGCTTTAAAGTGCAAGTCTCGGGCCGGGGATTTAGCTCAGTGGTTTCGCTGCCTGCTGCGCAAGCACAAGGACCCGAGTTCAATCCCCGGTACCAAAAATAAATAAATAAATAAATAAATAAATTCATCTCTGGGAGATGAATTCTCTTAGTTTTCTTTCACCTGAAAATGTCTTGAATTCCTAAAGGAAATTTTTGCTGGACCTAGAAGTCTTCTGGCATCCATGATTTCTAATGTGTCTGTGGTCATTTAAATTATTGTTCCTAATTGTTGTTCTGCTCTAATTTTCTTCTTCACCTCTGATATTAGAATGATTCATATAGTAGAGTAGACCTTTTGATATTATCCCACAGGTGCCTGAAACTTTTGTGTGTGTGTGTATGAGGTGCTGGAGGTTAAACTTGGGGCCACAAAGATCTGTTTATTTTTAGTCCCCCTTCTACCTGTTTTTTAGGTTAAATAATTTATATTGGTATATCTTTAAATTCACTGACTCCTTTATTTTTATTTTCTTTCTGCTCTTGAGCCCTTCTAGCGAGTTTTTGTGTGTTTGCTTTTGTAGTACTGGGAATTAAACCTAGGGATCATGTATACTAGGTAAGTGCTCTACCATTGAGCTACATCTCCAGCCCTCTAGTGAGTTTTTTATTTCAAATATTGTATTTTTCAGTTCTAAAATTTCCATTTGGTTCATTTCATAGTTTCTTTTTCTCTGCTGATGACTTGTATCTTTGTATTTGTTTCTAGTGTGACTTTTCCCCTTGTAGTTCTATTGTCTGTGGTCAAGTCTGATAATTCCATTACCTGGGCCTTCTCAGCTTTTACATCTACTAATGGTATTTTCTTTTGAGATTTGGTTGCATTTTTCTGATTCCTTATATATTAATTTTAGATTTTAGCTTGGACCGGGTGAATGTTATATTGTACAGATCCTCTAGTGAAAGTTGATGTTTTTGTCTTAGCAAGAAGTCAGCCCAGTTTATTTGACAAGTTCTGCTCTGTCTTTGGAGGGTGGTAGATAAAGTCATCATTCCATTCTCTAAGCTATGCGGGTTTAGGTCCATTTTATGTACACTTTGCTCAGGAGTGAGCCCAAGACTCAAATAGGTTCATGCATAGAATTAGGGGGTCCTCTTTTTCTTGATCTCCCCCCTGTGGCCTTCTTCCCTTACTCCCTAGCCTGCAAGAATTTCTTGCCCTGGTGCCTTTGGTTAGGGAAATGAGGTTTCTATTAGAGTTTGTGCTCACTGTGGGGTAAAACCATTAAGAGACAGAGCCTGAAAAAGGTAACTGGGAAATCATCATCACTGCAGTGACTTCTCCAAGTTTTCACTCTCCCTATAATCCCCATTTTTATTTTATCCAGTGTTTTCAGTTGTAATCAGTGGGGGAGAAGTACAGTAGAGAACATATGCCAAACTGGAACCCACCAGTTACCTACTCTCAGCATTAAATGTCACATATGTGATGATGATTTCAGGATTTTTGTGTTCTTAGCTCTCACTGCTTTAGGTATCCAGCTGCCTACTTTTCAGGTTTCTTTTTCTTTGCTTGTGCTGTCTCATAAGCCTCTCACACCTATGTTCAGAATTCAATTCCTGCTATTTCCCAAATTTCTTCCTCCCTCAATCTTCCCATCCTCTAAATGGTCAAACTGGAAGTTGTAGTGTCATCCTGGAGCCCTCTCTCACACAGCCCCCATTGTATCCATCTCTAAACCCTGTTGGCTATGGACTTTGCCCCCCAAATAAACCCAGAATATGACCGCATTGCTCCATGCTTTATCACCACCAGCATTGTTTCTTGGCGTAAATCATTGTAATAGTCTCACGGCTGGTCCCTGCATCTCCTTTGTCTTCTTGTAGTCTCTTCACTAGACTGAAGCCAAATGATCCTGGTAGAAGTATGTAGCAGGCTAGTGTCACTTTTCTGTTCAAAACCCAGTAGTTTCTCATCTGACCCAGAATAAGAAAGCCAAATGTGGTATCTTTACTCCCCACTTCCATCTCTCTGACCTCTTCTACTTCTCCCTAATTCAGCTTTTCTGCAGCTAAAGCAGCCTGCTTCTTCAAGCTCTCTAGGTTGCTCCTAGCCCAGGGCCTTTGATTTGTATCGTCACTGCCTTTAAGTTTTTGGCTGATGTCTCCTCAGTGGAAACCTCTGTAAATGCCTTGCTCGCATCTTCCTTGTCCCTGCACTTCCCAAACTCTCTTTTTTGCCTCATTTTCCTGGCACTTACGACCACTCTACATATTATTATTTCATGTATTGGCTATCCCTTCCTTACCCCCTTTTCCACATTAAATTAAATACCATAAGAGCAGGGATTTTTTGTGTTTTTCATTCATTACTGAATCCATAAGTTCTCAGGTTATGTTTTGGCACGTAATGGACACAATTGCTTTCCAAGTGTGCACATTTATTTTCCTGCTGCAGTAGATAGAGTGGTCATTTACAATACCTTCATCTCTGGCTCCTTGTCAGTTGGTAAGTTCAAGATCACTTTCCTCAGGAACCTTTTAATAATCTTACTACCTCACAGGTTTGTATATATTTTGGAAAAAAATGTGTAGTAAGGTTTTCTTAGGGATAGTTTGTATTTTGTCTGCTCTGACATGGTGCAATAGCAATATTAGCAGTTTTGAAAATGGGAATAGTAAGTAGAATGCATGTGATCATTGGGGCCTTGTAGTAGGTTCTGTTGGAAACAAACCAAAAAATAAGAAATAATGCCATAGCAGTGTGTATATGTTTTAAAATATACAACCTAGATTTAAAGCCAATTTAGGACTAGTGTTGGTTATCTAAATTCTGTGATGAGTCCATTTTATTTTACCAGTAGAGGAGAGTTTGTTTTTTGTCTCTTATTCTTGCCTTGGGTGTTTACTCATCCAGAAAATTAGAATAATAGCTTGAGGTTAAATTATATAAACACACAAAAATAATTAGAACAAGACTTGATATACATAAGTACTCCTTGTATATCATCACCACCACCATTATCATTATTTGGGGTGCCTCTTATTATTTTATCAGAAGTATCATCCAGAAGGATATTTAATGCAAATGCATGTACTTTCATTTACTTCTTCACTACCTGAAATAGTGACCAGAACATTGGAAGGAATGCTTAAGCTTCCAGGAATATGAAGTAATGTTTTTCTCTCACTTTTGTAGTTCAATAGCATTTTTAGCCATTTCCCTTAATTTTATGAAAGTGCCTTTTTTCTTGCTTTTCCCTGTTAATTAAGTATTTGCATACCCTACAGCAGTACAGTTGACAATGGAGGTAAATGAATATATCTGGGAAAATTAAGAATTTTAAATCTCCTATAATTATTTCAGGTATAATATTACACAATATTGTATCCATTTCAGATCCTTTCTTCTGGCTCTTGAATCTTAATATATTTGGAGCAATTTTGTAAGGTAGAAGAGAGCTTATAGGAATGAATAGGAGTTTTTGAAATGCAGGATATATCTGAAAAGATTAGCCTTTATTGCTTAATACTTATTTTTTAACTTTAGGAAATGCTTGTGCCAAATTGTCATTAAGCTGTTAAGAAATGTTTGCTCTTGACCCAGGGATTTAGCTCAGTGGCGCCGCGCCTGCCTCACAAGCACAAGGTCCTGAGTTTGATCCCCGGTACCAGAAAAAAAAGAAAAGAAAAAAGTTTACTCTAAGTAGTGATGCATGGCTGAAATCCTAGCCCTTAAGGAGCCTTAGGCAGCAAGATTGCAAGTTGGAGCCCAGCCTTGGCAATTTAATGAGACCCTGTCTCAGAAATAAGTAACAGATAGGTAGACAGATAGATGAATAGATGGATGGATGAATGGATGGGGCTGTAGTTCATCAGTAGAGCACTTTTGGGTTCCATCTATGTCCAAAAAAAATTCTGAGAAATTCTTAGCTATATAGATAAATTAAAAACATGCAATTTGTTTCAATATTATTTTTAATACTTGTGAATATTATTTTTCATTCTATAGGACAAGGTGGAACACTGGTTGATAGAGGAGATAATACTTATGGAGGAAAGTGGGTCATAAATCCTAGTGGTGGATTGCTTTCCAAGGGACATCCACTGGGAGCTACAGGTAATACTACTCACAGATTTCATAAGCTTTTGTCATTTTTGCCGTAAGTGTGGTTTAGTCCTTGCTTTGAGTGTAAGTTTGTGTTCTCTGAACTTATTAGCCGGTGCTTATTTTAAATTATTACATGTTTGGATTACATAATGATTACATTCATCAGGAGGAGTTGGTACATGTACATAATACATCTTAATTTTTTATGCCACTTTCTCTTCCTTTCCCTCCCAGCTTCATTTTCTCCTCTTCATCCTTCCTACCCCCATCCTTTTCCTATTATCTTTTATTTTGCTCTTTATTCATATTTTGATTTTCTCATATAAGAGAAATCATGCAATATTTATGCTTGTGTGTCTGATTTATTTCACTTAACGTTAATGTCTCAAAGTGCATCCATTTCCCTACAAATGACTCAAGTTTATTCTTCTTAATGACAGAATAGTACTCCATTGTATGTAAATACATTTTATTTATCCATTCTTCTGTTGATGGGTACATAGGCTGCTTCCAAGATTTAGCAATTGTGAATTATGCTGCTATAAACGTGGGTATGCATGTATCACTGTAATAGGATGACTCTTTTTCTTTTGGTACCAGGGATCGAACCCGGGTCCTTGTGCTTGTGGGGCAGGCAGCGGAACCACTGAGCTAAATCCCCAGGCCAGACTTTAACTCTTTTTGATTGGGTCTTTTATTTTGGGCGGGTCAATTTTTGAGGTTTTTATATTTTGTTTTACTTTTTTAAGCAAAACATTTATTGGTACATTTTAGATAGACATAATGATAACATTCATCATAGGGAATTTGTATCTGCACATGACCCATCTTCTTTATATATTTTAGATATTAATCCTCTGTCTGAACAGTAGATGGCAAAATTGCTTGCCTGTTCTGTTGTCTCTTCACTCTGTTAGTTTCTTTGTTGTGCAGAAGCTTTTTAATTTGATGTGATCTAATTTGTTGATTCTAAGTGTTACTTCTTGTGATTGGAGTTCTGGTCAGAAAATTCTTGCATATGGCTATGTCTCCAAGAGTTGTATCTATTTTGTAGCCTGCTCCATGTTCATGGCTGTCTCCCATGGCTTTTTCCCATCCAGTCACTATGGGAGGGTAACACTGGTAGCCCTGAAATGAAGTTGGTTTTTAGTTGTTCTGAGTCCCAAATTTAAATAATCAACCCCTTCCTCATATGGTGCTTGATTATTGTTTTGGTGATATGGTAAGTGCTCGTGCTTGAATCCCTCTCTGGCTGTTGCCTGCAGCGTGGAAGGAGTCCCTTTACAGCAAAACCCTGTGTTATTTTTGCAGTTCACAAAATGGCATGTTCTGCTGCCACTGCTCTTTGGATCTCCCAGCCTGGGACTCTTACCTTGCTTCTGAGAAGCCCCTACCCATGAGCTGGGAGAGCTGGGAAAACAGTCTAAATTGTTTCCTTCTTTTCTCTGCATTGTGGATTGTCTTTCCAACCTCTCTGTATCTTCTAATTTTTTCTTTCAGTTCCTTCCTGATTCCCAGCTGTTATGGCGTATATTTAGATTATCCTCTCAAAGCTTCATGCCCTCATGGGTGGGGCTTTTGAGAGTGACTGGGTCATGGGTATGTGATACTGGATTAGTTCACTGATTGGCTTAGCATAGTTCTTGGTATGGATGATGGATTTACTGAAGAGGGAAGACTCACCTTAAGTGTGGGTATCACCAACCAAGAGGCTTATAGACTGGAAGGAATAAAAAGGGAAAGGAGAAGGAAGCCGCACTGCTTCCTGCCTTCCATGCCATGGACTGTTTTTCCTCTTCCATGCTGCCCTGCCTTGGAGTCAGCTGACTGCGTAGTAAAACCTCTGCAAATTGTGAGCTACAATAAACTCTTCTTCCTTCAATTTGTGGGTATTTGGTATCTTGTCCTTGCAATGAGGAAGTCACAAAGACTCCAGTGATCCGCTTCTCTTTTTTTCTTCAATAAGCTGTTATTTTCCCATGTCTGAATTCTGGATCTCAGAGAGACTGAATTTTGCTATTGATCACCACTCCACCATTTTCTTTCCAGCAGGTGCTTTAAATGATTATTTAGCCATATTTAAATTTTTCCTTTAACTACAGTGTACCTCAATAATCTGGATTAATTGATGCAAATTTAAATTAATTGAGACTCTAAATTCAATAATGTGTATTTTTAAAAGTTTGATTGTTTTTAGATAGCTACAAAACTTAACTAATAGGATGTCTCCAGCAATCTTGCTAGATCTGCTAGATAAGAATCATTTCAAATGAGCACATTATTTATATGTTGTTGTATGCATGGGTGGCACTCCATGGAAATTAAGAATTTTACTATAACTGTTGCTAACCAGCCATGTAATTGTTCTATCAGTTATCAATTAATTACTTTGACTCTTAGTTCCTTAATTGTACAATGACAAACTTGTAAAATTTGCAATTTCCAAAATAACTTTGAGCACTAAAATTTGTGATTTACTTTTGAGAAGACAGGTGAGTCTTGTATTCTTTCCACATTGTCTTATTTTATTGCTTGATTCAATTAGTAAAATTTTATAATTTCTCATAGATCCAAAACAGAAGTTAGAATTAATAATGTATTTATTAGAGCAGTTAACCTGAGTTTATTTTTGCCATTCAAATTTAGTAAGCCCATAACCAAGTAGAAAAGATTGATGGAGGGAGAAGGAAAAGAAGAGAGACAGGTAGAAATATACAGTACACAACTATAGTTGCAATGTGATATGCTATCTTGCCATTTGTTTCATCTCCTTGGTTCTTTTCTTTCTCTTTTTTTATGCTATTTAAAAAATTTAATTGGGTATTTTTTAGGATTTTATTTTCTCTTTTAATATTTTGTACTGGGGATCAAACTTGGGTCCTTGTGCTTGTGAGGCAAGCAGCAGAACCACTGAGCTAAATCCCTGGTTTCTCTCTTCTTTTAAATTACTTTAAACAACTATTTTTTAAAGATGTATAAATGGTTTACTTTTAGATTTTTTTTTTTTTTTTGGTACTGGGGATCATACTCAGGACCTCACACTTGCCAGGCAGGTGTGGTGCCACTGAGCTAAATTCCTGGTCCTATTTTTAGATTCTTTTTTTGGGGGGGGGTACCGGAGATCAAACTCAGGACCTTGTGCTTGCAAGGCAGGTGCCGGAACCACTGAGCTAAATCCCCGGCCCTAAATGGTTTACTTTTAATAAATACTTATTGACTTATAATGTAAATAAGAATAAGCGAACATAGACTATTCTTGGAATTTAAAAAAATGGCACATGTAAATGAGTACTGTGATACAAATAATTTGAATATATTTATACTATATATAATTCTCCATCTTAGGATTTTGCTACAGAATATCACCCTAGAATTCTATTTTTTTTAAAATCACCTGGAAGAATTAGATGATGATTGTGAAATAGGTTCTCCCATCATGATATTGTTTCTGTCACTTAGAGTTTTGACAACAGATGTAGCTGGGGACTGAAGCACTTTACGAGAAAGCCTCATTCTTCCATCAGCTGGATCACGTCCAGAGTATTTCACCTGAATTTCTTGGCCAACTTCTAATCCTAGGGCAGTGGGATGTTTAATCTTTCATTGATCAAGTTGTGTGTTATGAAGTAGTACTGCAGTCAGATTTGGGCACAGTTTTACCATTACTCCAGAGTCTCATTTCAGTTATTGTGGCAGTATAAACAGCTCCAAATTCTAATTGGTATTCTTGGTCATCTTTACAGATTTCAGTGATGAATTCTCTTGCCTCATGCATTGCACTGGGTGTTGGTGCAAACACAGAATATGTTTCTTCATCCACTTGACTAATAGTTATACCTGTTTCAGCTTGAAGTCTTTTAAAATGATATCCACCTGGTCCAACAAATTTTGCTCATTTTGATAATGGAACCTCAACAGTTTCTACAACAGGTCCATTTTCTTTTCTGGATGCTCGAGGTTTTGAAATTCTTGTTCATAATCTGTAATATTTCCCTCTTTGCCACTGATGCTTGCTGAATAGCCTCCATTACAATTTTTATTGGTATTCCTGGTAATTTAGTATTAACCTGTAATGCAGTTATTCCCTTATTGGTACCAGCTCTTTTGAAATTCATGTCACCGTTGTAATCTTCAATTCCCAGAATATCTGTCAGCAAATGAAAATCTTTTATTCCACCTTTCTCGGGATTGATTTTGGTGATCAATCCTACTGCTGCACCTGCGACAGCAGATGATACTGGAACCCCTGAATTCATTAATGCCAAACTTCCACCACATGCAGATGCCATAGAAGAGGACCCATTTGACTCTAGGACTTCAGATGTAACTCTTAACAGTGAAAGGAAAATCTTTGGGAATAACAGGATACAAAGCTTTCTCTGCAAGAGCGCTATGCCCAAGTTCTGTCCTATTTATTCCAGTAACTTTGCCAGTTTCGTTAGTTGCATAAGGAGGAAACTCATAGTGCAGCATGAAATTTTTATCTTTTATCCCATTTATAGCTGTTATAATTTGATCTGATTTTATACTGGATTCTAATGAATCAAATGTAGCAGTACAAAGCACCTGTTCGTCCCCTCTGAAATAATGCTGATCCATGAAGAGTTTTAAATATATCTACCTCACAACTTATATTCCTAAGTGAAGTCAAATCATGTCCATCACATCTTTTATATTCATTCAAAATAATACTTCTAAAAACCTCCTTTGAAACAACATTGAAGAACTCCATTATTTCATATGGATCAGCCTCTGGAAACTTTTCTTTTAGTTGTTCCTCTGTATCTAATCTTATCTTGTTAACTTCATCTCTGGAAACTTTTATCACGTTTGTAATCTGTAAAAACTGTGTAAAGTTTCTCCATGGCAAGGTTATGAGCATGTTTCACAATGTCTGGTAGAGGGGTAAATATCTTCTGAGGTGTCCTTTTGGCAACCCCAATTTCTTTTACTAATTGCTGGATCCCTTGAATTATTTGTTGTGTATATTTTACTCCCACTTTGATAGCATAGCAAAAGTCTTGCTGTAAAATATTCTCTGCAGAGGCTTCCAACATGACTTTTACAATGTCTTTCTTCAGAATAAACATACTTCCAAAATATCAATAATAGGGCTGGGGATTTAGCTCAGTGGTTCCGCTGCCAATCTTTTAGGTGTTCCAGCAACCACTAAATTTAAAGTACTAGAAGACATTTCTTTTCTTGTTGGGTTAACAATACATTCTCCATCAATCATTCCTATTCATACTGCCCCAACAGGTCCATTCCAAGGAATATCTGATAATGAGAGGGCTACTGAAGCACCATTAATTGCTAGGACATCAGGTTCATTAATACCATCTACTGCTTACATTCCAAAGGACCTGTGTATCATACGAGTAGCCAGCTGGAAAGAGAGCTGGAAAGAATAAATGATCGATCAATTATTCGATTTGTAAGAATTTCTCTATCAGAAGAACCAATTTCTCTTCTAAGGTAGTTTGTGGGAATTCTACCTGCTGCAGCAGCCTTCTGTCTATAGTCAATCACCAAAGGCATGAACTGTGAAGGTGAAGGTTTTGTTTTGCTGAGTGCTGTGACCTTTACCGCAGTATCACCTGACTGTACTACAGCAGACCCATCTGCAAATCTGGCCAGTTTTCCAGAAGATATTTCTAATTTTCTGTTGCCTAAGTCCACAGATAGAGCTTGGGATCTTGTGCTACTCCATAGTGCTCGTACTTGCAAATGGGCGAGTGCCAGATTCCACCCTGATAATCAGAGGGGACCATTAGCTGGAGTTGTAGACAGGAGCAGCACTGCCTTCAGGCAGCCATGACACTTGGCCTAAACAATTGTTTTTAATGCCTGCTCAATGATATGCAGTATCCATTCTTCACTTACCACTGACCCTTCAAGTAGTGTTACACCATCTCACAGATAATGCAAGATTTTACAACACCTTATTTCTGTTCACCCCTTCTAGTCTTTGTGTTGTCATACATTTATTTCCAAATGGAGTATAAATCTCACAGTATACCATTACTATTACTGATTTTAAACAATCTAATATTTTGAAAAAAAATTTAAAATGACGGAGTTGAGTGTTATAAATGGAGTGGCAAAATAACAATATTGAAAATCTTTTTTATAGAAGTGCCAACAACACTGGCAACAGTTATCAAGATCAACTATTTTCATAACTTTAGATATTATCCAATAATTTATTACCACAATCTGCATCTATTTACAATAACAGCAAAAGACCCCTGAATCTCTGTAAAAACAGCACATTTCATGGCATTTAGTTTGTATTAATTTCATGGCTTCACGGCAGCCTAAAAACTCAGTCACGATGGAAATAAGTAGCCTAGTCAGCTCAGAAAGGGTCTAAATGGAGTTTAAAAGCTTTTTCAAAGCCCCATTTTCAGAAAATGTCATTATTTGTTCTGCCAGGCAGTTTCCTGGTAAACTCTACTTGAAAAGTTTATCTTTATTAATCTGACTGAAAAACTCAACACAAAGAGTGTTTCCCCACAGCAACAGCTGTTTAACAGCGCAGCTACCTGTGGAGTCGGTTAGGGCCAACAAAAAGCTAACCAGAAGGCTTAATAGGAAAAACTGGGGAATAAGATGTCCACAGGGGCTTTGAAAAGATCTGATGCATTCCAGGAAATCTGGAAAGTCAAGTGCATACAGAACATTTTGTGCATGGCCAGGGCTGTGTGCATGCAAGGAAAGACCTCACCTCTAACTAACCTTGGGCTCTGCACTGGCAGAAGTAAGGTGAGGGTGGTAAACTGCATGGTGGGTTTGATCCAAACACACATGTGGACACAGGGCCCAGGCAAGCACCAGGAGACTGTTAGTGCCAGGTATTTGAGGAAATCTCTATCCAGTCAGTAGCTGATCACTAAGTTAACCAAGAAGAAAATTACAAAATAGACATATGTGGTAATATGTGGCAAAGAATAGAGTGGTCATATGTGACAAAAAAATACAGACTACAGAATTAGTTTGGAAAAGTCACTAAATAAACAGGAATTATGGAAAGGGGAGATAATCTGATTGACTTTTAGAATGCCACAATATATTTCTTTAAATGTCCAATTTGCAACAAAAAACTACGAGACATGCAAAGAAACTGTAGTCATTATACAAAGGGGGAAAAAAGCAGTCAATAGAAACTATTCTTGAAGCCACGATATTGGAATTCTAGATGAAGACTTTATCTATTTATAGCATAGTCAGTGAACTAAAAGGAACTATATATAAAGAACTGAAGGAAAGTATGTAACTGTTTTACCAAGTAGGGAATGTTAGTGCATAGATAGAAATTACAGAAAAAAAACCAAATAGAAATTCTAGAGTTGAAAAGAAATCCCATCATGAAGATCAAGAATAATCATGTAGGTTTTAGTGGATATAAAAAGTAAAGGTGTAGCAGGAAGAAAAGAGCCATTTAATGTGGGAAACAGGGAAAGGGGATGTTACTAGAACCTCTGCAGTAAGTCCTAGTCTCCTGTGAGCCACGGCAGCATAAGGCGAATTACAGAAAAGGTAGAAAAATGAGACTGAGAAGAAGCTGAGCTTTGGGTCTGATCAGTGCTGCTCTGGGCGGCAAAGAGGAAAGCCAAATGTAACAAATGACTTGCAGAGAGTTCAGTACATCCGTGTAAACAAGGTGTAACAATCCAAGAACAATGAAGAACTGAGTAGATGAAGATTTTGTTCCTCCCAGGATGTTTTCAGCTGGTGTAATCTTGTCCTGGAGAATCACAGCATCACCGGATCATTGAAGTTTAATTTGTGACCGGAGGCCAAAATGGAATTATGTCTCGGAATTCCATAGCTGGGCTGTAGGCAGGAGAACTAGGCTAACCAAATGATTTTACCCTAAAATTATGTAGCATTGCTCCCGGTAATTTAAGAATGCTAAGAAGGAAAGCCCAGTTACCCAGTGAAGAAGAACATTTGAAAAGTAAAAGGCCAGAAACATTAACAGAGCAAAAGAATCCTTTGGATCTGGCTCTTACAAAGTCATTGTGAATCCATGGGATTCAGAATTAGAAGTGAGAAAATGGCAGTAATAGTGCTGTTCCGGAATTGCAGAAAGAAGCGCACAGAGACTCAGAATTCGGGTAAAACAACAAAGATCTTTACTTGCTAGCAAGGCGGGATGCCAGAAAGTGGTCTGGTCAGAATCCCCCCATTGCGTTCTTTGTCCATCACCTTTTATACTTTTGTCAGTCATTATCTCGTCCCTAGTGGTCTTTGTTAAGTAAATAAAGTTCCAATTCCTGTTTAATGGTTAGACACAGGTGGTTTCTGTCACTGATTACAGTCCTAAACACGTGACAGTGAAGGCACGTATAATCACAAGTTTGTTCAAGGATTCCCACTTTGTTCTTCAGAGCTAGGATGTTATCTATAGTGGAGCTACAGATCAAAGGAGCTATATAACCTTCACTTTAAACAGCAGAAGCAATGGGCTAAGGCAAGCTTTTAAAGGGATACACTACCTATTTTGCCTCCAAAACTGCTTTAATAGCTAATCTAGTAAATTTACTTTAAAACTTTTCCCTATCAGTGCAGGTATACTATTAGGAAAGGTGGTGATGAATGGAAAGGGATGTAAAGAGGGGATATATCTGAATTTAGGTATATATTCTGTGTGAATGAAGTCTTTCGTTTGATCCTAACTTCTTCAACTCTTTTCTGTACATAGCTTAACTAATTAATCCTAGTTTCCTTATGTGTAAGATGAGAATAAAATGTAGTCCCTATTACATAAGACTGTTCTGTAGGTTCAATGAGAAAATATATGTATGAAAAGTATTAGCAGAGTACCTCAAAGACAGTAGGAACACAATAATTTTTAGTGTTCTTTTCCATCATTTCTACAGAAGGAAGTCCTAATAGATCACTTAACTAGCTTTTTGTTTTTAGCCAGCAGTAATACTCTTGCTTGTATCATAGTATGGAAAATAATTCATAGCTATTTCAGAAAAAGAACATTGTTTAATTTGTATAGAAAATATTTTTCCTTCTACTATGACAGCCACAAGGCATCAGATCTCTGTATAAATGGTATGGCCAGTACCACACAGATATTATTTTTAAACTCTCTCCCTTTGGTAAATAGACTAAACTGTTCTCTTAACTTAAAAAAAAAAAGAATTAAGATCACAAGTTTGAGTCCACCCTTAGCAATTTAGCAAGACCATCTCAAAATATAAAATATTTTTTAAAGGCTGGGGTGTAGCTCAGTGAAGGCCCTGGGTTCAATCACCACTATTACAGAAAGGAAGGGAGGAAGGGGGAAGGGAGAGAGGGAGGGAAAGGAAGGGGGTGAGAGGAGTCAGCCAAATAAAACTAATGCATTTCTTATTTGTGTATGTAATTCTCAAATTCTCAGAAGCTCAGTATATCTGGGGTTGATACTGATGTACTAAAGCAATACCAAAAAAAGAATTAAGTCATACTTCAGTGTTGATTCTTGATACTAACGGGACATAGGAATGTCAGGGTGATAATAAATATTTCTGTGGCATGGTGATGGAAGCCTTAAAAAGTCATAGGGTAGTTTCTTATTTACTGCAGAGAAGATCTCTGTTTCATAAGGAGATGAATATAGTATTCAGTTAGTTGTTTTCATTGACATAAAACATTTTTCTCCTTTGAAACAGCATGTTTTTGTTATAATGTGTTGTGAGATAATGTGCCATTCTGAGATATTTTTGTCCTTCTATTCATTAAAATATTCAGAAATAATACTTTAAAGTAACAATGTAATTTTCATATCAATATCCTTTCTTAAATCTGAGATACAGTTTTCAAAAATAAGATGTGTAGTTCTCACAAAAAATTGTGCCTAGGTATTTGTAATAGTTAAAAAGTAGAAGGAACCCAAATGTCTCTCATCAACTGAACTGATGAGCTGACAAATGAAATGTGCTATATTCATACTATGGAATATTCTACAGCCAGAAAAGGAATGAAATGCTGATTCATGCTACAACATAGGTTAATCTTGAAAACATTTTGCCAAGTGAATTAATCACAACGCACAATATATTTTATGATTCCATTTTAACGAAATGTCCAGAGTAGGCAATCCACAGAGATAGTAAATTAGTGATTTCTTAGGTCTGGAGGATATACAAAGGTAATAGGAGGAGGGATGGAGTTCCCTTCTGAGGTAATGAAAATACCCTAATTTTTTTTTGTTTTTGTTTTTGTTTTGTACCAGGGATCAGTTTCAGGACCTTGCACTTGTGAGGCAGGCGCTGCACCACTGAGCTAAATTCCCAGTGAAAATACCCTAAAATTGACTGTGGTGATGGTGATACATGTCTGTGAACATACTAAAAAACCATTGCATTGTATACTTGAAATAGATTATTTGTTTTGACAATTGTATACATGCTGCTAACTACCAGCCAAAACAAGATATAGCACATTTCCATCACTGCAGAAAGTTCCATCCTATTTCTTTCAATCCTCTAGCTTCCTCAAACATTCCTCTCACTTTTCATCATTCCCAGGCTAAGACTTTTTGACTTTTGTCACTATAGATTAGTTTTGCTGATCCTAGAACTTTGTATCAGTGGAGTTGTACAGTGAGTATAGGTAGCAGAATGTTACAGTGAGTGTATGTACTCTTTGTGTCTGACTTCTCTCACTCAGCATAATGTAAGTTTCATCCAAGTTTTTCTCATATCAGTACTTTGTTCTTTTTTCTTGTCAAGTATTTCTTGCAGTATTCCACTGTTGAAATATAGCAGTTTGTTTATCCATTCTCCTGCTGATAAGTGTTTGAGTTGTTTCCCAGTTGAGGCTGTTAGGAATGAAACTACTATAAATATTCTTGTGGAAGTCTTCTTGCTGAAATATGTCTTTATTTCTCTTGGGTTAATAACTAGGAGAGAAATTGCTGGTTTATAGAACATATGTATGTTTAATTTTATAAAAAAATGGCCAAATAGTTCTCCGAGAGGTTGTTATGTGTTTTTTAATATGATAGCTAGATGACAAATTTTTAATATTTAGCACTTTCTTTTCTTTTTTTACCTTTGGTTTTATTTCTTAGTCAATCCATATTAACATTTCCTTTGTGTTTTTCACAAAATATTACACTTATACAAATACATATGGGTTTATAACTTTTCTGGATATATGTGTGTATTTATCACATGTAAACTGCTTTTTTCACTTATATGTTAAAATTTTTCTGTACAGATATTCTTTATTCTTTTAAATGCCAATATAGCATTCTAATTTTAAGAAATTTACCTAGTCATTCCCGTATCTATAAACATGTATGTTATATCAAGTTTATTATTACAGTGATGCTTCAATGAGCATCCTTGTACCTTTCTATACATTTACAAATATATAGAATTCTAAACAGTAGACTAACTGCATCAATGGATAGTATATACTATATTTAAAAATTGGTAGAGATTGCTGAATTTTGTTCAGAGAAGATTGTATCAATGTATATTACCAACAACAGAGTATGAGGATGCTTGTTTTTCTTCAATATTGTTAACATTGGATTATCTTATCAAATTTAAAAATTTTTGCCAGATTTGGCAAGTCATTCATTTCCTCCCTGGGTACTGAAAAGCTAACGTAAAACACACCAGAAAGATAGAATTTACTGGGGCTGGGGATTTAGCTCAGTGGTTCCGCCAGCTGCCTTGCAAGCGCAAAGATGCGAGTTTGATCCCCGGTACCAAAAAAAAAAAACAATTTACTCAGTTTTTAAAATATTCTGAAAAGCTGGACATGGTAGTACATGCCTATAATCCCAGCACTTGGGAGGCAGAGTCAGGAGGATCTCCATGAGTTCAAGGTCAGCCTGAACTACATAGTGAGAACCTGTCTTAAAAAAAAAAAAAAGACTGAAAAGGAAGCACTATCTTCCAGAGTATCCTTTCATAGCATTTTCTAGTATTTATGTCATGCTGTTGGTAAATTTTTCCTGTTATTAGTCTTTGAGAAATAGTATCTGGTGATAAGGAAGCATTTTGAGGGAAAAACTGAAAAATCTTGATGACTTGAGTGATAGTCTGGATAGAGATGAGGAGTTATTGAAGAGTAAATGTTTACTTGCTACATATTGTGGGTTGGATGTGTTTCAAATAAATCTGACATGTGGCCAGTAGCTGTAATGTGGCCCAAGAAAGAATTCAGACTGGAAAATGTATCAACATGACAGTTCTGAGTAGTTTAAATATTTTTCCCGTGGTTACTTCGATAACAAACTGCAGTAGGATTCTGAGAGAATCAGAAGATGGTCAAGTGTTTCCCAAACATGGTAAGACTGGTTGTAAGGGTCCTGTTCTGCCAGAGGTATTAGATTAACGGAAAGACTGCAGTGCCACTTTGATGGAAACTCAGTATTGGAGCATTAGCTTTAAAACTAAAACTCCGTGATACTGTTGTCTGATTTTAACTTCTTCAGATCTGAATGAGAAAAGTTTTTAGCTGTCATAACAGTACCCATACTATGAGAAAAAAGATAGGTTTAAACATTTGAATTGAGTATTCTTTTGTTCATCTTCAGTTTAAAACATGAATTTCTTTTAGATTTTTCCAGTTAGAAAAATCATATTAAACTGGAGCTTATTTTATTTTACAGTATGTATAGAACAAAATAACCAAATTTGCTTCCAAATAATAGTAACATGTTTTACTTCAGTTTTAAAAGTGTTCTTATATGTACTGCCCAACACTTACAAATATTGCTCAACACTTGTTTAAAACAAATAAGACTTAGCTTGAACTTATTCTTAGCTGTTTTTTAGTGTCAGTGATCTGCTGAAATGGTGTGGAAGTGCCTTTGAGGTAAACCTCCTGAGAAGGATTGTTACTCTGAAGCTGGAAAATGGCTTTTCAGTTTGACATTTTGTACCAGTTTGGCCTGGCAGTTAGTGCCTTTGTGGTACCGTTTCATCAGATTTTAGGCACTGATCTTCCCCTGTAATTGTATTGTATACCTACCTTGTTACTTATACCTACCTTATTTTCATTAAGTATAATTACTTGTATAATTATAATACAAGACAGAGAAGCACAGACCAGAGCTATGACGAGAAGACAAAGGCAAGGGGGATATCAGGGGTGAAGAGTTCCTAAATACTCCCCATGTGCCAGGCACTTCACTAGAATTTGTGTCTAGTTGGAGTTCAAAAGAGATACAGAAAGAAGAGCATATTTAAATTCAACCTAACTATTTGCTTTTACTCAATGGGTTTAATTCTTTTTGACTTCTATAGACTCTATTTTTGTTATTTTTTCAGTAATAAAAACAGCAAACACTTAAAGTGCTGGGCACTGTCCTGAGTACTCTTCATTAATAAATGCCTTTGGTTCTCATATTTTAAAATATTTTATGTAAAAAGAAAAGAAAATAGAGACCTGGATAGCTTAAGTAATTTGTCAGAAGCCACCAAGCTATAGAGTAGCAAAGTTAAATTCAAACCCAGACCATGTATTTCTGGAAACTGTGGTCTTAACCACAACACTGTACCTCAGGGCCCCTTCCTAGTGGAAATGCCCATCTCCAAGGTTCCTTTTAAGTGTTACTCACCATAGGAATCCTGTCCCAACAGAGATTGATTTAGTATTTCTCTTTTAAGAATCTCTGTTATATTTTCTCAGTGCTTTTGACATTTATGCTTATAGTGCATATTATGATTATACACTTTTAGAAAAGTCTCCCCTATTTGATTAAGAGCCTATGAAGTTAGCGTCCATGTTTCACTGGTCCCTCTACCCTATGCAATACCTAAGACAAGATTTTTCGTATGTAAAGAAATGATCAAAAACATTATTGCTCTGTTAACCTCTGAACAGTGGCATAGGGGGAGAGAAGGTACTTGGTGTGGGAAAGATCCTTGGAAAGAATTCACAGAAAGGTAGATTTTGGCTTGACTCAAAGAAATTTCTAATATGGTTTCTCCAAAGTGGAATCTGTTACCTTCTTGGAGTATGCATAGCCTGCCAGAGAGGCTATGTGCTAAAAATATATTTAACAAAAAGATGAGAATGTTGTAAGGGGAATTGCCCATTTGTTATGGCCTTAGATTTGATGAAATCTTAGATCCTTCCCGATTCCAAGATGCTCTGATCACCTAATGGAGTGTAGTTATTTCTTACTTCGCTTCACATAGTTCTTCATATTTTTAATGGTACATATATTATTCTGTCCTGTGATTTTTTTGTTTACACATACCAGTGCCTTTAAAGGTATTACAAACTTCTTAGGTGTTAAAAAAATAATAAGGGGAACAAAAACAAGGTGGAAATAAATGGAATTCTAAACAGGGATCCTGGCATATGCAAACTATGGCATGGGTGTTCTTTTATTCTACAAGAGGTTACCAAAAGAAATAAATCCTGAAAGAATGCCTGGCAAGACCTAAGTCCAAGATAGAGTTCTGTCAACTGAAAAAACCTAAATAACTTTTCACTGAAGCAGCTGCTACCTTTCATCATATCCCCCAGAGTACCCATCTCTGTTTCCCTTCCCCAGAATTTTACATTTTTACCACTGTGATGTGAGGAGAGATAAGTTTTGAGATTAAACTAATGCATACCTTCCAGTGCCAGGAGAAATGAAGCCCAAGACTGTTTACTTTTGACACCCATTGCTAGCTAGGAATGCCTTGGAGCAGGCCCTAGCTCTTAGCACTCCTGGCATGTACAAGGAAAAGAGAAAGATTATACCTATATGGTCCATATTTTATTTAATTTATTACTTTATAGCTTTACTGAGGTAAAATTAACACACAAACAAATTTTTTTTTTTTTTTTTTTGAGATTGGGTCTTGCTGTATTGCCCAGGCTAGTCTTGAACTTTCTTAAACTCAAGCAATCCTCCTGCTTCTGCCTCTCAAATAGCTGGGACTGCAGGCCTGAACCACTATACCTGACTTATTATATATTCAAAATATACAATACCTCTTTGTAATCCCTCCCACCCACTGTTCCCCATCCATATCTTGAATCAACTACTGACCTGCTTTCTGTCCATGTAGATTAGTTTGCATTTTCTAGAGTTTTATATAAATGGAATCTTATATACTTTTTTTGTCTGATTGAGATTCAGCAGTGTTATTACATGTTAGTAGTTCACTCCTTTTTATTGCTAAGTAGTATTCAGCTGTATAGATGTACCACAATGTATTGCTGACAAACATTTGGGTTGTTTCTTGGCAATTAGAATTAAAGATACTGTGAACATTCAAGTGTAATTCTTAGTATTTTACGTTTTCTCTCAAGTAAATGCTGGGAGTATAGTAACTGGAGCACCACACTAGATTTATGTTTACCTTGTAAGAAACCAACACACTGCTTTCCAAACTGGTGGTTCCACCTTACATTCCTACAGTAAGGTAGGAGAGCTCCAGTTCCTCCAGGTTCACATCAGCTCTTACAGTGGTTAGTACTTTTCCTTTATTCTAATCTGTTTTGGTGTTTTAATTCATTCTGATCTGGGTTGTGTTCTAATCTGGGTTGTGGCGTTTTAATGGTTTTAATTTGCATTTTCCTAATGATTAATGATATTGAGCGTTTTTTCCTGTGTTTGTTTGCTATCTGTACATCTCCTTCGGTGAAGTGTCTATTCCAATATTTTGCCCATTTTTTGAAGTTAGGTTTTCTTTTTGTTGAATCTGGGAGTTCTTTATATATTATGTACACAAGTCATTACACATACTTCGCAGAGCTTCTCAGTCTGTGCCCTTTTTTTCTTTCTCTTAGTATTTTTTGAAGAGCAGTAGTTTAAAATTTGTGTAAAGTCCCAGTTATCTACTTGTATTTTGTAGATTGTATTTATGGTTTTAAGGGAAAAAAGTAGTAACTTTTCTTCTCCCATTACACATGTCATTGTAGACATCCCTACACTAATAGACAGATTGACAAGAGAAAAGCTTAAAAAATATATGTATTTAACAACATTTTATATGACATAGACCCTCAGAATATATTTCTACCTACTATCATTTTCTGTCTACCTAAAAAATTTTCCTTTCCCTCTTTCCCTCCCTCCCTCCCTTCCTGTTGAGCTCAAGGCTTTGCACAAGTGCTGACTACCACCAAGCTAAGCCCCAGCCTCGGTTGTAATGTGATGACAAATTCTTTCAGCTTTGTATGTCTGAAATAGTTTATTTTATTTTCAAAATATGTTTTTAGATTTGATAGAATTCAGCACTGATAATTTTATATCTTTTAGAGGAAAAAAACACTCTGTATAAATACATATTTTTTAGTTTATGCTAAGTCCATTAAAACTTTTTGCTCTTTGAAACTCAACAAGCCTTTTCTTTTTCAAAAAGCCAGACTCGGGCAGCGGATTTAGCACAGTGGTTTCGCTGCCTGCTGTGCAAGCGCAAGGACCCTAGTTCAATCCCTGGTACCAAAAAAAAAAAAAAAAAAGCCAGACTCAATTAGTAGTAAATCATCTTTTTAAACATTGTTTCTACTTAAATGTCTAATTTGAAACTAAGACTCAGATATGACTTCTTTTGTGTTTGGTTGTCTTAATGGTATAGTAAGGGTCATGAGTTAAAGGAAGCTGAAAGAAGAAAAGACCTCAGGTAATTTCTCAAAATACTATCTCCTAAGTTACTCCATTCAGCTGTTTTCCATGGCACTTAGTACTTATCTTTGGTGGCACACTACTTTACAGTATGCTGTGAATTCTTTGTATCTTCACCTCTTAGTAGAGTTCCTGATATATGTTTGAATGGGTTATTTTTAGAAGCAACTGGACTACGTACCTTTATCTATATAGTTGAGTCCTAGGCCAAATTATTTTTTTCTTTTTTGGTACCAGGGATCAAACTCGGGATCTTGCTGAACTACATTCCCAGCTCAAGGCCATTTATTTTATATAAAAAGATTGAGCAATATCTTGTTAAGAAATTTTTGCAGCAAGAAGATAAATAAAGAACTGAGCACAGTGGCATATGCCTGTAATCCCAGCTACTTAAGAGGCTGGTGGGTCTTGTGGATCTTTGAGGCCAGTCCAGGCAACTTAGGGAGACCCTGTCTCAAAATGAAAAGAGGACTGGAGGTGTAGCTCAGTGGTAGAGCACCCTTGGGTTCAGTCCCCAGTAACACACACACACACACACACACACACACACACACACACACGCACAATGCTAAAATGAAGCAATCAGGTTTAAAGGAAATTTTTTCCCTTCATAAGAGACTAGAAGGGCACTACTGGTTGGATATGCTTCTCGACCTGATAGCCATTCCTATGCTCATCCATAATTTATTTATAAGCATATCATGTTCCTGTTTGATAGTTTATTTTCTCCAAGCAGAATGAAAAATGGTTTTCAGTTCAATGCCAGAAGTTATCAAGGAAGGAAAAAAATTTTAAGTAGATTCAAGTAGATTCTTGAAGTCAATTCAGATCTAGATTCTAGAAATACAGGGAACTCTTGTTTAACCTGAAATTAGAAAAACAGACAGCTCATATAATCAGTGTTTGCCTACTGACAATTAGCATTTTTTGAAAGCAAATAAGAAAATAAATTGATAATATGGAGCTTTATTCCCTCTCTCCTTTCTGTGTACAGCATGTTCTGCAGTATTAGGTGTGATTAAAGTTATTGTGAAATCTGGAAATGCTTCCAATATATTCATTCATATTCCACCCACTCTTTTCTCCCTCCCTGCCTCTTTTCCTTTCTGTTTTTCTTCCCTGCTCCCATAGTGGATGTCCTGAACACTCTAAGCTTAACTTTCACTTAACTTTGTCTTCCCCAAGCAGGCCGTGTTCCTTCTTTGCAAATGCTTGTCTTTCTTCAAGACACATTCTTTTCTCCTTTTGTCCCTGACTAGCTCCTCTCTGTTCATAGGGCCTCAGTTTAGATTTTCATTTATCTGGACACCTTCACCTTTCAAGCTATGTTAGGTATTCCTCCTCTGAACACCTGTGTTGATGCCTGAGGTAGTGTTATTGGTCATATTTTAAATGCCAAGGTCTTTATATCTCAGACCATCAACTTCACAAGGAAAACATGCTAATCTTGTTTATTGTTGGTTCTGCTGAGCCTTATCCAGAAGATGGCCCATGATAGACATTCAGTAAATATTTGTTGGATGAATGTTCCAACGTCCCTGTATTGTTACAAACTTTGTAAACATCACTTTAAATGGGAATAAAGTGATTTATCATATGTTGTGTAGTAAGAAATATATGGATTTTGATCTTCATCTGGTATCTGACACACATGGTAATAGGACCATCTTTTCTATTTGTTCTTGTACAAAATTCCTCAAACCCTCTGAATTTCCTGAGTGATGGGAATATCAATTGTTAGTCATAACAGTTCCTTTCCATCACCCCTGAATTTATGATAAAGCAGTGACTTAAACTGGGATGCGCAAAGTAGTCTCAAGATGGGCCTGATCACCAGAAAGACCAAGTGACTAGAGGATCACCGTATTTCCCAGAAAATAAGACAGGGACTTATGTTAATTTTTCCTCCAAAAGACACAATAGGGTTTATTTTCAGAGGATGTCTTATTTTTTCATGTACAACAATCTGTATTCATTTAAAAAATTACATTAATTTATGTACAAAAATTTACATTTATCCAAATACAGTCCTGTCATCTGCTGGAACATCATCATAACTCTCCAGACCCCCAAACTCCAGCCTGAATTTCTTGCAACTCCATTTCCTGTAGAACTATTGACCCTAATCTGTCATGTCCAGCAATACAGCTCTCCTTAAATGAGGACTTCTTGTCCGTGTAGCCTGCTCAAAGTGCATTGGCAACACAGCCGTCAGTGGTTTTATTCCATGGAAACTTCACCTAAGTCACGACCTCTTGCAGGCTGGGCTTCCCAAAGTTTCCATTAAATCAAGGGTAAATTGAAGACTTAACAAGACAGGAGTGGCAGCAAAAATGATCACAGCTAAGAATGATGAACAACAAAAAATGACAAAAAATTGCAGGCACCAAAATTCAGAAAATGTTTCCTCATTTTACACAAGTATATTAAGGATATTTGTTATAATACAGGACATATTGAATTATGAACATTCATATTAGACACAACCACATCCGTTTGTCATCAAGTGTGCAAATTATTCCTGGTTGTGTTTGTACTCCCATTGGTCGGTCATTGGGCAATATGGTAAGTCTCTAGTTCATCTATTTACATAGGCGTTTACCTCTTGTCCAAAGGCACCTACTTGGGGATTTACAAATACTTAATTAGAATTTATATTATTATTTATTTTAAGTATTAATGTCATTTATATTTAATTATATATTATTATTTTATAATTCGATACATCCATCATGTGTTGCAGTGGATATGTATCAATTTGTATCAATTTGACTAGTGATCTTAACTAGAGCCTATTTTTAGGGTACAGCTTGTATTACAAGCATCCTGAAAAATCACACTAGGGCTTATCTTCCCATTGGGTCTTATATTCTGGGAAATGTGGTAGGTACTCCAAATACCTGTCTGACAAGTGAATTGTTGCATCAGCAATGGGCACTGTGTTCTCCAGGCCTGATCCCTGTCATGCGCACCGCAGATACACAGGTGAGCAAGGCTTCTCTGCCCGGCCCCGCAGGCTGGGGTGACACTGGTGAGGAAGTGTGGAGTCCCCCACAGCTGAAGTGCTTCGTAGGGGACTCATGGAACTCCTGCCCTGCAGCTTTGTGACCCTTTGCCATGGCCTGTCCTCAGGGGACCCAGCAGAGGCGGAGCCCCTGTGTAGATCTGGGTGTCCTGTGTTTCAACAGATGTACTAAATGCGTCTGTCTCATGATTTTCACAGGTTTATTTTCAAGTTAGGGGTTTATATTAGGAGCACTTTGAAAAATCATGCTAGGGCTTATTTTCCAGTTAGGTCTTATTTTCAGGTTTGGAACTCTCAGCCCCACCCCCTGGGCTCAAGGAAAAAGTTGGGGGAGAGATCAAGGTCTATAAAAACTTTCTGACCAGGAGATTTGGTGAGCTTCTGAGTTGGTCACTACATACACCTGCCAGGAGGGTAGCACACAGAAGCGCCTATGCTCAGGATTCTTCTAGATCTTGGTCTATGTGCTTCTTCTTCTCTGTCCTTTGTAATAAAGTGGCAAATGTGTCTCCCGAAGTTCTGAGAGCCATCCTAGCAAATTAACCCAAGGAGGAAGTTGTGGGACTCAGGTTTGTAGCCATTATCTCAGGTAGATAGCTTAAGTTGGTTTTTTTGTTTTGTTTTGTTCAATGGTTTGGGTGTGTGTGTGGTTTTTTGAGACAGGGTCTTGCTATGTAGTGCTGGCTGGCCTCGAACTTTCGATGATCCTCCTGCCTCAGCTTCCGGAGTGCTGGGATTACAGGCATGTGCCACCATGCCCAGCGATAGTCTTAAGAATTGAATTGAATTATTGGATACCCAGTTGGTGTCCACTGGAGAATTGGTGGGTAGAGGAATGAATGTGATCTGGTCACAGAAGTATGCAGTGGGTATATTGAGCAAAGAGGGAAAATGTTTTCTTTTTTCCCTTTTACAAATGGCTGCCCATTATTTATATAACCATTCCTCAATTATTTCTCTTTTAGATTATGTAGTTTTTCATTGTTATAATAATATGATACTGTAAACAGATAGCTTGTATATAAAATGGTGCCTATGCCTGAGTTTTTTCCCAAAGAGGTGCTGGCTTAAGCTTTGTTTAAAAAACTAACTCTACACATTTAATGATTTTTTTTTTGAATTGTGAACATGCTGAAGAACATTAATGAGGAAGATCAAAGTGAAATGATTCAATTGTACTCCAACTTTGGGGCAATCCATCTAATTAGAAATCTGCCTTATAAAAAGCCTAAACATTTAATGGAATATGTATGACAAAAAGTATTCAAACTGGCGTTACACACAAGGGTGGGGAAACATTGCTAGTTTCCCTCTCAGAGAATAAATCTATATGGCTTACAACTATTTGAGAAAGTATTTAACCTCACTTTGTCAAATCAAACAGAAAGATGCTATTTAACAGATTAAATTGGTAAGGTTGTTTAAAAATGGAAAAATCAAAGTTGAAGAGACTACGGAGTTAAGACACCTCCGTACGGTAATGGTGATGTTTAAGATATATTCTTTAAATATGTGCACACTGCTTGGAAATGAAAAGTAGCAATTTCTTGAGGAGGTTGGTGTTTGTGTAGGAAACTGTCACAGGTACACAGGGATCAGAAGTTGTGGCTGAGGCTGTGGATGGAAGAATACACACTAGGTAGATCTGCACAGGACAGGGAGACCAGTGTAACTTGATAGAACATTCCAAATTCAGCTACTTTTAGAGCTGGTCTGATAGGCTAACTTAAAATCTTGATTTCTCATTTTTTATGGCTGAGTAGTACTCCATTTTATTAAAAAAAAACCACCGCATTTTCTTTATCCAGTCTCCATTTGATAGGCATTTGGGCTGTTTCCGTGTTTTAGCTATTACAAACTTTGCTGCCATGAACATGGGTGCCCATATATCACTGTGGTATGATTCTTTTAATTCTTTGGGGAAGATCCCCAGCAGGGGATTAGCTGGATCAAATGGGACTTCCAGTCCTAGTTCTTTGAGATAGCTCCATACTGATTTCCACAGTGCTTGCACCAGTCTACACTCCCACCAGCACTGGAGCAGGATTCCTCTTTCCCCACAGCCCCTCCAGCATTTGTTATTGGTTCATTTCATGATAGCAGCCATTCTTTCTGGAGTGAGGTGGAATCTCAGCGTTGTTTTCATTTGCATCTCTCGAATGACCAGTGATGTTGAACATTTTTTCA
>NW_004624859.1:119827-143391 GCF_000247695.1 Heterocephalus glaber | reverse complement strand
AGTCTTTGTAAATAGGGAAGGGTGGAGGGGGTGAAGGGAGGGCTAGGAATGGGGAAAAGATAAGAACCAAGATGCATCATGTAAAGGTATATACCTAAAATGTACCAATAAAAGAATTTTTTAAAAAATCTTGAGATATGGGTTCTAATCTTAACTCTGGAATTAGTTTGCTAATTATTTACTATCCACAGATTGTTTAAACTTTCTGTGTTTACATTATTAAGTTCCCTACAGCTCTAAAAATCTTTGATCTTATTTTCCAAGGGACATAATACTATGCTTGTGAATCCAGGCGTTTCCTTGCAATAGCTGAGAACACTTTTGGAAAACAGTTCATACTTGTTGGGAACTACTTGGGGAAAAAATAGGAAAAATTCCTTTTACCACCCAGATATTTTAGGAAAAGTGATCTCCAAATCCTAGATTATTTTTTTCTGATACATTTAAAGTGGTAAAATTAGTTCAATTATTTGTATGTTGTTTTTCCCGGGCTGGTGAATTGTATATTGTCTTCGCTTTCAACGTGCCAGAAAACGACAGCTTGAATAGGTATAAAGAGCATTTCTTAGGCCTGGATATTGTCTAAATACAGATTTCTTGGGAGGGGAGACACAATCTGTAAAACCCTTCCGTGCTTTCAGAGAAGTTACTGAGGCAAACATGGTCCCGATTTAAATGCTTTAATTAAAAGTCATGATTAGTTGCTAGCCCTTTGCTGGCTCGAGAAAGCTGGTGGAGGCCGCTTCCTAATCTGTGTTCTATTGGCCAGGTCTGGCTCAATGTGCAGAACTCTGCTGGCAGCTGAGAGGGGAAGCCGGAAAGATGCAAGTTCCCGGTGCAAAGGTGGCTCTGCAGCACAATTTAGGCCTTGGTGGAGCGGTTGTAGTGACACTGTACAGGATGGGTTTTCCGGAAGCCGCCAGGTAAGTGGCATTCTGAATTTAGTTCATCCTTATGACTTTTCACAGTTGATGCTTTCCGTGTAAAACATCCTAATTTTATTGTCTGGTATTCCAGGGAAAGTATGTCATTACATCGCTTTGCTCACACGGCTTTAAAACAGGCCACAGGCTTTTAAATTTAACCAGCCTTAGGGAAATTCTGTTCCGTCAAGAGAAGGCAGTGTAGTCAAAGGAGAATTCTTTGCCAGAAGCCCAAGCGGCTGGCTGCTGGTCTCAGTTCTGGCACCTCGTGGAGTTTAAGCAAGTCACTTTTTGGTTTCCTTTTCCACAGCTGGCATCTCAGGCTTATGAGGTGGTTTAGAGAAAGCCACTAAATACGTGTGACATTGGGTCTTTGCAAATGTATGTTTCTAAACCTGGCCAAGCCCTGTTGCTGCTAAAATTCTTTTTGTTTCTTACTGACTTTCCTCCTCTCCTTCAAATGCCTGCACTCTTCAAGGCTCCAGGTACCTTCTAGAATCCTGGAACTTCTTTGTCACCTCTTTGAGAAGGGGTCTTTCCTTTTCAAGGTCCAGCTTTCTCCTTTGCATGCTTGTGTTTCCAACCACTCTCTAACTTTATTCCACATATTACATACACCTGCTTTTGAATCTTTCCTCCTTCACCGGCTCTTTCCCTTTGTCAGCAAAAACAAAACAAAACTTACTTAAAAAACAAAACAAAACTACTTTTCTGCTTGCTTTAATTATTCTCTTTCATGATGAGCCATTTTGTGGGGCCATCTTTGCTGAAATACCTCAATCTAGTTTCTTACCTCACCGCTCAGGTCAGGTAAAGCTGCTCTGAATGAAGTCGATGTCCTTGTCTTATTCTTTGTAGTTGTGCCTTAGGTATTAATGCTAATTGGCTCCATTTTATCACCTGAAATTTTAGTAATTATTTAGTTATTTACTCATACCATTTGTTCACAAGTGATGTGAGATACACTCCTTTTACAGAATACCTTATATTCTTACCTTTTGCAAGCTCTTGGGTCTCTTCCGTCTTATCTTTCTTGACCCAGAATGTCATTTCTTTGGTAAAAGTTTTTTCTTTCCGACCCATCTCAAGTACTATCTCCTTTTAAATATCCGCAGCTTTTGGGTCTTATTGCAATTTTGGTTTGGTTGTATTGTAGTGTAGCTTGTCTAATTAACAGTTACATGAAATACTTGAGGCCTAAGTCTGAATTCCCCTGCCCTTGGAGTGTCTCCCATAGTGAGTAAATGTTTACCAAACTGAGTCAGATAAAAGACACTGAATCTTGTTTGCTACTAAATCTGATTTGCTGATTCTGTACTGATTCTGGCATTCCATCCAGTCTATACCTGAAGTCAAAAATACTTAGTAAAAGCAGAACTAGGGAGAGCCACCAGAGCCAGCATAATTTGTATAACTTTCTCGGAGTAGAAAGTTATGAACTTTGGGCAACAGATTCAGTTTTAAATGTGGAATTCTCATAGTTTCATTATTTTTAGGAGTCTAAATCGTTGGGAGAAGGAGTTGCTCATGTTACCTAGGGTTATTTCTGGAAAGACAGAAACTTGAAAAAAATCCAGGTGATGTATTAATGACTAAAGGAGTTTGATTTGAAATACATATTGCTGATATGATTGATAGGTTTACTGATGAAATATCACTCACTCGTTAAAAGCCAAATTAGGAAAATTTTAATTCTGATGCTGCAAATAAAATTATAAGCTACACATGGCATATAAACTGATTTGCTTACTAAATGAGCTAGCTGTTATGGAGCAACTGCTGAATGCTCAGGCACCCCAGGTATAATCCTCTAAGTATGTGGGGAAGGCAGACATACTTTTTTCAAGTGCTGTAGCTTGCAGGAAGGTATGTTTGAGGCTGAGTGTTGTGGTGCACCTATAATTTCACCTATGTGGGAGGCTGGGTCAGAAGGACCACAGGTTCTAGGGTAGCCTGGGCATGACCCTATCTAAAATAAAATTAAAAGGGTCTGGGGATATAGCTCAGCGTTCCCTGGTTCAATCCCCCAGTACTGAAAAACAGTAAAAAGTAAAAATAAAAGAAGATAAATTTTGAATGGGGATAACTAAGTGTATCCAGCAGAAGGGTAGGAGAAAGGGCAGTCCAGGCCTGTATGTATAAACATTTAGGGGAAGGAGATGTAAAAAACTCTTAAGATGTGTTGTGTACCTGTACCACCTTCCCACAAGAAATGTAATCATTATATACTGCCAACATGTACTAATGAAAACTAAAAACTTTAAAAAGTAACCATAGAACCACACACAAATCTATTGCTTAAAAAATTTCCAGGAAAAAAAAAAGAAAATATAAGGAAGTTTGGCAAGTAGTGCTGTGTGGGTGG
Organism: Heterocephalus glaber; assembly: GCF_000247695.1. The sequence goes on along the minus strand of NW_004624859.1, from coordinate 140,103 downwards.
GTGGAGGGTAAGTTCTTTCATCTGGGCCTGAGAGGAGGGCAGAGTCCGTACTGCATGGGCAATAGTAACAGTACAACTTGGTCTCCAAGCACTTCAAATGCTATGCTCAGGAGTTAGGGATTTATCTCGTAGAATATGGGTTTATCAGAAGATCATGTGGTTGGTTATGTTCTGTGTTCACTATATCTATCTGGTGTTTCTTTGAGTTCAGTGGAGGAGAGGACAGAAGCCCAAATGCTTAGAAGGCTGTTGCAGTAGTGTGGAGAATTGTTTGTGCTGAAACAGGGTCTTGAAAATGAAGAGAAGAGGTCATAGTTAAGAACTGTGACAAATGTATTTGATGTACAGTTAAATTTTTCTTTAATTAGGCCAGTTTTGAACATGTGTCAACTTTGATTAAAACATCCTCCTGACCTTTTGATATAAATAGAAAGTTTTTATGATGCAGACAGAATAAATTTGCACTCTGTACTGGGTTAAAGGGAAACTATTTCTAAACTTGGCTTTGTTACATGTTTCTTTTTTAAAAAGTAAGGTTTAATTTACATATAGCAAAATGTATCTTTTTAGTACATATCTGCAAGTTTTGGCATACATAGCCTGTCTAGTTATATAACTACCACCAAAGTCAAGATATAGAATAATTCTACCCTTCCCCTAATTCCTTGTATATCTTGTCAACTGTCCCTCCCACCCTTTCATCTCTGGCAACCACTCATCTTTTTCCGCTCCCATAGTTTTCCCTTTTCATGAATGTCATGTGAGTGAAATCAAAAAGCCTTTGAGGCTGGCTTCTTTTACTTAGCATATAAGGCATTTGAGACTCATCCACTTTATTGTGTATAGTATCAGTAATTTGTTACTTTTTATTGCTCAGTAGTATTCTGTTGTGTGGATTTACTGCAGTTGGTTTATTCATTCCCTGATTAAGGATTTGGATAGTTGGGTTGTTGAATTTTTTTAAATTGGAAGCTAAGCTTGAACGTTTGAAATTTAGAGGTAGGAATTGCTTTTATGTAAGGATTACAACTGTGTGCCTGCCCATAAACAAGGACTTGAAGGAGCCACATAGAGAAATGAATATAGCAGTCTTGTTGGAGTAGTGGCATTAAAGGTGATTAGCTTTTTCCTTTTCTGAATTTCCATTTCAACTAGAACTTTGTCTTTTGCTATAGTTTCAAGCATACATGGGAAAAATGTGCCAGAATAGTACAAGGAACTCTCATAAACTTGGGCCTAGATTTATTAGTTTTGTTACTTTTTCTCTACATATATTTATATCTATATGTATATTTCACTTGACTATTTGAGAGAAAGTTGGAGACAAGCTCATTTTTGTGTGCATTGCTAAGAACAAGGACATTCTCTTAAAAAACCACATCAGTTATCAAAATAAGACAATTTAACATTGATACAACACTGTATAATATTTAATCTAAAGAACATACTTACAGTTCAATAATTGTTCCAAGAATATCTAAGCTTTATGTTTTTTTTCTCCCTGTCCAGAAGAAATCCCTGAACGCACTTAGCTGCAGTGTCTCTTTAGTATCCTTTAACCTGAAACAATCCTTCAGCCATTCTTTACATTTCTTGACCCTGATTGTTTTGAAAGGTCCAGGTACATTCATTAAGAGTGAAAAGTGCTGGGGATTTAGCTCAGTGGTGCAGCCGCCTGCCCTGCAAGTGCAAGGATCCGAGTTCGATCCCCGGTACCAAAAAAAAAAAAAGAGTGAAAAGTCTCTGGGTTTGCATTTGTCAGATGTTTCCCTGTAATGAGTTTCAGGTTAAGTGATGATCCTCAGTACATCATATCCTGCGGTGCATGGTGTTGCTTGTCCTATATTGATAATGTTAGCTTTGATTACTTGATTAATGGTATCTACCATGTTTTCCTCTGAAAAGTTTCTGGAATTTTTTTTCTTCTACTTTGTAGTTAATAAGTTGTGGTGAAATGCTTTGCCCTATCACACTTTCACCTATTACCCATTCATTTTAGCATCCACTGATGATCTTCTAACTTCATCATCTGTTGTATGGGTGTTTTGGTTGTTGTTGCTATTGTTGGTTTGTTTTTTTTGAGCCAGGGTCTCACTACATAGTTCAGGCTGGCCTTGAACTCACTATGTAGCCCACGGCTGGCCTCGAACTCATGGCTATCCTCCTGCCTCAGCCTCCCAAGTGCTAGAATTACAGGTGTGGATCACCACACCTAGCCTCTAGTATGTTTATTAACTGCATTCACCAGCAATGAAGAGCTTTCCCTCCTATCCTATTTTTATATTTATCCATATATACTATGTGAACTCATGGATTCTTATTTTACTCAATGGATTATAATCCATTAGGATAAGTTATCTTGATGTTTAGAATGCCCCTGACTTGGATAGTGGGAACCTTATGCCCCTGAACTGAATCATATGCCCCTGTGAATCTTTTTAGAAGTACTTTGCTACTTTCTGGATCATTTTGTATTTTCCATGTTCCCTCCCTGGGATCAGTTGTTTTTCCAAGGAGTCATGGTTCTCTTTAGTGGAGAGTGGTATTTAGAAACCATTGTGTGGCCTCTAGCTCTGTGCTCATTGTTGCTACTTTTAGGCCTTCTTAGCAGACACAGAGACACATGTGCACATATGCATTATTTTAGTTTTGTTTTAAAGTAAATATTTAAGGAATACATGCAGTAATCTTTCGTTACTTCTTTCTGTCTCCATACTTATGTAACCATCCGTTTGTTTGGAGTTAAAATGAAGAGTTTATAAAAGTAATTAAATACCACTTGTAGGCGACATCTTTTTAGGGTTTTTATAGACTCATCAGAAAGGCAGTGTTGATCAGGGGATAGAACATCCTACTGACTTTTCAATCATCCTGCATGTTTTGAGCATGTTAACCTTTTCCTCACTGAAAATATTTACTTTAGGGAATCAGAAAACTAATAGAAAATAACCGTCACTCATTGGAATTGTTTAGTAAACTTGTTGATTTTTTATTTCCCAGTGCACCATTCTTCTTTCCTATGTCTGTAGTTTGTGTCACTGGTTAAATGATTAAAAATTTATTAAATTAAAGATATGACTTATGGGTTTAGAAAAAATGAACATGAATTTTTAGTACAGAATAGGGTACATATCTAACTTGTGTAAGCTCAGAACTTGGCTCAGGAACATCTGATTGCACTTGCTATCATATCACTAGGAGGTTTCATTTTTTGTCTTTCAACTCCCAGGACTTGGGACTGTGTATCTGTTGGCATAGGACCATGTGCCTGCTCTGAGGTCAAGGGGATGTGCTGATTGTGAACTTTACTCCCTTTTATTTACGTGCATTGCATAACTGATTACCAGTTAACTGATGGATTTGGGAATGAATAATTAAAATGTTGGCTTTTGTGTTCCTCTCAGACACTAAGAAGAATAGCAACAAAATGATTTCAAACAACTCTGTTGAGACATAATTCACATGCCAAACAACTCACCCATTCTAAGTGTATATTCAGCAGTTTATAGAATATCACAGAGTTGTGCAGTCATTATCATAATCAATTTTAGAACATTTTCATTTTCCCCAAACAAACTGCATACCCAATAGCAGTCATTCCCCAGCTGCTGCTCCTTGCAGTCTCTGGCAGCCAGCTGCTCATCTAGTTCTGCCTGTGGATTTGCCTGTGCTGGGCTTTTCAGGTAATGGTGTGGTCATACATGAGTGGCTTCTTTCACTTAACAAAGTGCTTTCAAGGTTCATCCCTTTTAAGCTGAATAATATCCCATTTATATGAAGGTTCTCTTTTCTCCACATCCTTATTGCTTGTTATTGTCTTTTTTGTTCTAGCAGATCCTAGTGGGTGTGAAGTGATATCTCATTGTTATTTTGATTTGCATTTCCTCAATAGCTGATGATGTTGAACCTCTGTTCAAGTGCTTATTAACTACTTTTATATCATCTTTGGAGAAATGTCCATTTTTAAATTGGGTTATTTGCTTATTTATTGTTGAGTTGTAGGAGTTCTTTAACAACCACTTTTCTGAGGGCCTGGTATAGGCCAGGTACATGGTAGGTGCTTCACTTTTTTTTTTTCTTCTTTTTTTCCTGTGCTGGGGACCAAATTCAAGACTTTGTGCATGCCTGACAAGTGCTATATCACTGAACCATGTACCGAGTCCCACTTCTTTGTCTATTCCTCATAAAAACTACACCAAAGGTTTTGTACCCTGTGTGTAGATGAGATGGATGATCAGAGTTAAAACAGTTTATCTAAAAAAAGTCTGACATGGTAGGAATTGATTGTCCCACTTCAGAGTTCTTGTTTGTTCACTACTCTGTGTTCTCAGTCTTTATTATTGTTGAAGAAGAGCCTGTGTAAGCCTTACAATGAAATTTGGGGAGGGATCTAGAGGGAATTCACACACCAACTAGGTTATTCTGCTGGCTGTCTTCGAGATCCTTTCCAACATTTTACACATTAGATTTATTCCAAGAAATTTACATATAGACCTTTGTTTCTGTGGAAAGAACTTTTTTTTTTCCTTTTTAACTTGTACTGGGAATTGAACCCACAGCCTTCCCATTGAGCTATATCCTTAGCTGTTTTATTTTATTTTAAGCCAGGGTCTTGGTGAATGACTAAAATTGCCCAGGCTGGGCTAGAACTTGCAGTCCTTCTGCCTCAGCTCTCAGAATTCTGGGATTATAGACATGTGCCACCGTTCTTGGCTGGAAAGAACTTTGTTTATAAAGAAATCACGAGTACCCAGGTATAGTAGCATGTGCAGATAATCCTAGCACTTAGAAGGCTATAGCAGGAGAATCACTGGAATCCAGAAGTTTGAGGCCACCCTGGGCAACATAGTGAGACCTTGTTTGAAAAACAAAGCAAAACAGAACGAAAAAGAAATCATGAGAAATATCTTTTTGTGATTATGAATACTCTCTTTTTTTGAATTTAAATCGGTATGTTCAGTATCCCCTTGATCAGGGCACACATGAAGTAAAGTAAATTGTAAGGAAGGATTTTCAGAGAATATTGATAGCGCTTTATACGTACTTTTTTCCTAACACAGATGAAAAATTGGTTAATCAAGAACTTTATGAGCTTTTCAAAGCAAGTAAGGTAAAGAGATATCTGTGACCATTGGGGACACATCAGGACACTGGGACCTTTGGGACATAAGAGATCAAGATATTTTGTACACCAAAAAGTGCTACTAGTATTAATTATTACTTTATCTTATACATTTAAGAAGTGGCAAGTTAGGAGAAGGGCACAAAGATGAGAAAGTTTAAAATAGGATCATTAATAGAACGGAATTGGTTTGTAGAGTAGTCCTTGTTGTGACTACCTGGTTTTAGATCACTCATTCAGGCTTTTGACTAAAAAGATGCTGTTCTACAGATGATTCTGCTCTGAATGGGAAAGGGAGAAATCAGGATTTAGGAAGGGAGAATTAAATGCAAGTTTGTCAGTCACTATAGACTAAATGCCTGTTGTGAATTGGAAACTGTGGATACAAAGTATTTTGGTATTCTTGTTAAAATATGGTATCTGATCTTGAGAAGTGGATCTTGAGAAGAGTTTTCTGGACTGAGTTTTGAAGGATGAACAGAGTTTGCCAGGACAGGAGTGTTCCAGCGCCAGAGCTGCCGTACTACTTCAGTTCCATTCCTGGTCCATGTTAATGTGATTCCTCTAGCAGGCTCACTGTTCAGCCTTTTGGACTTTCCATACCCACCCTTTTGCTCTGTCTCTGTTGATTTCTTTGCCTTATGCTTTGTGAGAAAATAGAAGTCATTAAACCCAAGTTCCCATATCATCGCTCTCAAAACTGATAGATTTGCATCTGTCTGATCCTTTCTTTCCTGGATCTCCTTGTCTTAGATCCTGTGCCCTGTCATCTTCTTAAGACTTCTCTCCTTCCGACTCTTTTCCTGGCTCATTACCATCATCAGGCGTACATGCTCTGATACATTAATCTTCAAACCAAACCAAACCCTCCTTAAAATTCTGACATGTGCAACATGATGAGTGAACCTCGAGGACATTATATTAAGTGATATAAGCAAGTCACAAAAAGACAAATACTGTATGGTTCCATTTTTATGGACATAATCAGAGTAGACACAATCATAGAGACAAGCAGAATGGTGATTGCCAGGGGTGGGGTGGGCAGGAAGTTATTGTTTAATGGATACAGAGTTTCAGTTTTACAAGATGAAAATGGTTATAGAGATGGATGTTGGTAATGGTTGCACAACGTGGTGAATATATTTACTACAATTCAACTGTATCCTTAAAATGGCTAGGATGGCAAATTTTATATTTGTTATTTATATATATATATATAAATATATAAGTTTTAACGTAATTACAAAAGTAGAAAAGTTTTAGAAGTTAAAGATCTCTGTATACCCAATCCAGAAGGAGAGCTACATTTCTTAAAAAGATTACTCAAAGATGCCATTTTTATCCCATTCCAAAAAACCCAAATAAACTTCCTTGCTACCAGCATCCCCCTCCCCCAGACCACACTATTTCACCCTTCCTCTAAAGGAATGTCTCAGAGGGGCCGCACTGTCTCTCTTTCCCCTCCCTGTTCTCTCTTTAGTTCACTGTAGTTGATTTCCACACTCCAGCACTTGACACTGCCTTTGTCAAGGTTATCTATAATCTTCAGCATTGCCAAATCCAGTAGGTGCTTGACTTCTTGGCAGCATTTGACATAGCTTACACCTTGCTCCTGCACTTTCTTCTCTCTGTGCTTCTATGACAGTGTGCTTCCCTGAATTTCTGCCTGAGTCCTCACTGGCAGCAGCTTCCCCTTCTGTCTCAGACCTCTAACTAACAGGGTTCCAAAGGGCATTGTTCTGGGCCATCCTTTTGCTGTAATTCCCATATAGTCCATTCCTGGGGATTTATGTGCTTTCATTATGCTGATTACTCCATTTCCTCTCCAATTAGACCTCTGCTTTGAGCTCCAGACTCTCACATCCAGCTACCTTCTTGTCACACACATCTTGTGCTGACTCTGCCTGACTCAGAATGCTGGTCCCCTCTACTCCCACTGCATTCTTCCTGTCACAGTAAATAGCATTGCCATCCCTCGTTACTCACAAATATCTGAATCCTCCTTGCTGTTTCTTCATCTCTTTTCATCTCCCTCACTCCCAGCAACAAAGCCTGAGGATTCTGTTTCTATTTTGAATCCACTTCCTCTCTCTATCTAGACCACTCCAGCAGCCTCAGAACTAAGTCCCCTCTCCTGTGGCTCCTCCCCAGATCGTTCTGTACACTGTCATAAGAATAACTGCAAATCAAACTTTTTCCCTGTTACCATTTCTGTACCTTCCCAGATTGATTCCTTACTTGGCCTGCCTGCATGGTCTGGTCCCTCCTGCCTGTTCTCCAGTTTCATTTCATGTCGTTCTCCCACCAACTGTGTTCTAATGATCCTTGTCTTCTTTTGCTTTCTTTTGATCTACCAAGCACTTTTCTCCCTCAGATCTTGGCAGTTTCTTCTTTGAACAGCTAGCTCCCTTTCTTGCTCTAAATTCACCTGCTCAAGAAATCATTCCATGACTGTCCTACATAGTTTCTTGTTATTTATACCCCAACACTGGCTGCAATCTGCCATTATTGTGTGTATGCACTTCTTTTTCTTCTCCAGTGGAAGAATGGAAACCCAGCGAGGGGCTAGGTCTGACTGTATCCCCAGGGGCAGCCGGCAGTGTAGCAGGCAATCACTAGATGCTTCTGCAGTGATACAAAGTGGAAAAGGAATAGAAAGGGAGAAGTGGATTGTGTGGGGGAGGTCAGAAGAGCTGCCTAGCAGTCTAGAGACCCTCCTCTTCTCAGACCCCTGGGGTTTTTGGGCACACCTGACACCCATGGGCCCTGCACTCTGCAGGGTGCCTTCACACAGATCTTGGTTACTTGTGCAAAGTCGTGGGCACTCCCCACCTCTGCCCTCAGATAAAGCAACTATGCACACAGATGAAACAACCTGCTGAGAATTACATCCCCTGTGAATGGAGGAAACCACACCACAAAGCTCAGAGCCCGCACCTTTGTGGTGTGTGAGGGCTGTGTTCCTTCTGCCACATCAGGCCACTTATCAGTGCTTATTTGTGGTTGTTTTATAACGACCAAAGAACTTGATAAATTCCCATCTCCTGTTGCAGGTAAAGGTCTATCTCAAGTCCATTCTGCTTGCTTCCCACTCCCTTATAGCCCTGTTTTGCTTATCATCATCTCTTGCAGACTGCTGCAATAGCCTCTTAGCTGACCTCCCTTTCTCCCCAATTTCCAGCTGGCAGCCAGATTGATTTTGTGAAATATGTAAATTGGAGTATGCTCTACTGTTCTTCTCATTATACTTAAACCAGAAACTATTCTGCGAGTGATTTTGGTGCTGAGGTCCCAGGGCCACGTGTGTTTTTTAAGCAAGGGCTCTACCATTGAGGTGCCTCTCCCTCCCTTAAAACTGAAACTTCTGAGCATCATCATAAAGGCCCTCACCAGTTGCCCTATATGTTTCTCTGACCTGACTTTCTTCTCTGTTCCAGCCAAACTGGCCTTATATTTCCTTTAACTACCAAGCTAAGTTTCTACCTTAAATCCTTTATTTCTAGGGGTTTTCAGGCTAGAATTATTTCCCTGCCTAAATCTTTGTAGGCCTCCCTCATTTACATAGTTTGAGACTAACTTAAATATCACCTCCCCAGAGAGGCCTTCCAGGGTCACACTGTCTAAAATAGGATGAGAGGGCTGGGGTGTAGCACCCTGGGAGAGCACTTGCATACCGTGCAGGAAGCCCTGCAGTCCCCAGCACCCATCAATCAGTCAATCAAACAGCATATCTAACACACATAAAATATTCTGTCTCTTTATCTTGTTTATTTTCTCTGTAGTAACTGTATTCTTTATTTTTAGTTATTGTCTCTGCTAGGATATATGAGGTATGATCATAATATACAGTGAACGTTTAAATAAACTTTATTACAGTAAAGGACACATTGCCATTAATTCCCCTCAGAAAATATCCCCTCACTTCAAAGATACTCATCGCATCATTTTTTTGTGAGTTTCTTTTACAAAGTGTGATTGAAAATGCTGTGAATGATTCTCCTGATGCCATCCAGTGGAAAGGCAGGCTCCTAGAAAAATGACGGAGTGTCCTCATCCACCCCATTCACTGGCTCTGGTACCAGTGACTTATGGCTCTTCCCCAAAGTCAAAACGACCATGAAAGGTAAACATCTGAATTTGTTCAGAACATTGACACAGCCGCAACAGTGCAAATAAGGACATGAAAGAGGACTTCCAGAACTGCTTGAGACAGTGGCAAGAATAATAGGATAAGTGTGTTCAAAGTGAAGGGAAGTATTTTGAAGAGGATTAATGGCAAAGTGTCTTTTATTAATTTTTTTTAAATTCCCCATATTTTTCAATTATACCTCATAAGTCTCATGAAGGTAGCTTCTTTGATTAACTCTGTTTTCAAGAACACTTAACACCTAATGAGCACTCAGTATTTGGTGAAAAATTGGGGAGAAATGCTTGTATTATATGCTTGCTAAAGATTTTAGATAAAAGTTGCTACATCTCTATTTTTAGGACCCTTGAAAACACTGTTTAAAAATCAGAAAACGTAGTATCTGTGACACGCTGACTTGAAGTTGATCCTTTCCCCCACTTCTTTCAGGATGAATCAAATTGAGGCTGCTCTAACCAGCTCTGCTGGGGATGGATTTAAGGCAAACCTTGTCTTCAAGGAGATTGAGAAGAAGCTCGAAGAGGTGAGATTTGTATAAAATACTGGGGGAAGACCCTAGGCCAGAGAAAGCACACATAGGTTTCAACTACTGCCATGTAGTCACACAAGTTGAAAATTTATGCCATGTTGTCAAGTACTGAGTGTGTTTTAGATTTCTGAGTGTCTATTAATAAGAATACACTTAAGGAATACACACAGATCTCCAGATTTGAGTTAGACAGCCATAATAAATATTGTGTAAAATTGTCATTCTTTGTCCCGTTTGCCAGAGAGAGATTCATTATGGACAAAGTTTGTATGTAAAGGGGTTCTCATTTCCTCCCAAATTAAAAAGATTTTATTTAGAATCATTCTAAAGAATAATATTTTAGGGCCGGGGATTAGCTCAGTGGTTCCACTGCCTGCCTCGAAAGCATAAGGACCCGAGTTCAATCCCCGGTACCAAAAAAAAAAAAGAATAATATTTTAAATGTCTCGATTCCAACATTTTTAAAAAAGGAATCATTTGTATTTGATTTTTTTAAAAGGAGATTTTAATTTATTTTGTTATGGTAAAATATAATGGTAATTAAATAAATTTTACACTGTACAGAAACATATAAAATTTTAAATATTCCTGCATTCTACCAGAGTTCACTAAAATGTTAACAATGGTGAACCTACGTTCTGTCATCTCTTTCTGTACCTAAATTTACAGTTTTATGTAACTCGGGTCATATACATGTTGAGTTTTTTTATTACACTCTATATGCACATTGTTTTTATGTATAAGAATTGGTTCTTGATAGATAATGATCACACTAAAGCAATCGAACAGTAACTCCAAAAAGGGAATTACTATCCTAAACAAAATTATTTACTTCATTGTTTCAATTAGATTTAAGACCAAGGCAGAATTATGGCATTTCTCACAGTTCAGATTACCTATTTGATAAAATGATCAAAATGTGCTAAAATAAACAAAAGGATTCAGAGCATTTACACTGTGTCTTTCACGCCCCTAAAGAGTCAGAGAGTGAAAAGCAAACATTGGGCCTATTTCCTAATTCCCTATGGTGGAACTTCTTAGCACAAAGGTAATTACACCATGGATGGTAGCCGGAGATGTGTCCTTGTGAAAGGGCAGCACTTTCAGGATTGTCACAAGCATCTGCAAGGCCAGGCTAAGGTGTGGGGGCAGGGCAGCGCTGGCCCAGGCCACGGGACTGTCACGCTGCCACCTTGCAGATACATGCCTGCATGACGCTACCTGTCTTAACCACTGCTGTTTGCTCTTCACAGTGCATTCCATGGCTGTAAATATAAATCCCTACCATCCCTTTTCAGTGCATGCTATGCATTACACAAATATGTCATAATTTATTTAACTAACTCCCTATCCCGAATATTTTGCTTGTAAATGCTGCAATAAATTTCCTTTTGCATTTGAGTACTTATGCTAGGATCAACTTAGCTTAGAGAATAGAAAAGAATTTTTGTGTTGTTAGATATGTACATTTTGCTTTTTTTTTTTCTTTTTTGGGGGGGGTGGGTACGGGGGATCGAACTCAGGTCCTTGTGCTTGTGCACAGGAAGCGAAACCACTGAGCTAAATCCCTGGCCATTTTGCATTTTAATACAGTTTGCCAGACTCCCCACTAGAAAGGCTGAGCTTGAATTTTTTTTTTTTTTTACTTTTTTCAACCTTAGTCTGTATAGAGATTATCTGGGGTATGACTATAGGGCAGTCATTGAATAATTCATTGCTGTTTTTATTTTGCAGCATGCTTTCAGTTTTGCATATGTATGCCCTTTTCTCCCTGCTCCCATTTTTAATTCTTTTCTCCTCTATAAGCTTACCCCACCAACCTTATACCCTTGTTTCTTTTCTCCTTCCCACGATTGTCAGTTTTCTCAGTGTTTGCAGCACTAGAAAATCTTGGATTCTTTGGTCAATTCATACATTTTCTGCATTAGCAAAGGCAGCCTGGCAAGAGATTTTATTTACACTTTTGTCTTTGTTAGCAGTACTCCATTGCCCTTCTTTGAAATCTGTCTTAAGTTTTTGTCCCTACTAAGTTTACGGCAGGACCTACTCCTTGACCTTTTTGCCTACTCAGAAAGAAGTACTTTTCTTCCATAAGGAGGCACTTAGGACTTTCTTAGTATTCATGATCTCCAGTTTCACAACTCCATTTTGTTTTCCCTTTTAACTCTGTCTCCTCCTCACGAATTTCCTTACCCACTCTCATGCCAACTTGAAGTGAACACGTTTTATTCACCAGTGGATGAGATTTTGTAAGAGGACCAATTGGTTCTCAGAAGTAATAAGTGAAAATTAATCTGCATCTTTCTTAAGTAGGTGGGAGGATAAGTGAAAGATTGCAGGAGTTTCTCTTCAAGTGCACAGATGGGGTTTCTGAATGTTTGCTGGTGTTCTTCTGCTCTGACTTGGTGCCTGCTCATAGCTGTATTACTGAGGCATTTTGCAAGCAGATATTATGGATACACCTGGAAAGAGTCATCCATGTGGTGCTGGGCCCGAGGACCCTGGCTCCTGGGTGGCCTAGCACACCATCCTTATTAACCCATCACCCTGGGTTGTCTGCATAGAACCTCAGAGAGAAAAGATTTTGAGGAATGTGGAGGAGACTTTGAACTTCCTTTTAACTCCTTCTGTGGTAGCAGATACTGTTCTGTGGATACACTCCGGTTTGAAGTATTGATGTAATCTACAGTTGTGGTATGGTATAGTCAGATGGAAAGAGCATTGAATTTGGGAGTAAACCAAGCTGGGACTGAGTTTGGGTTTTGCTGCTTATTAGCCGTAAATCTCTGCTCCTCATGGAATTGCGTGGTAAGAGAGATCTGGAAAAATTTTTCCAGAGAAAAGTAGCTTCTTGAACAAGAAACATGGGTACATGTCCAGGGCCTTGAGAGTACCTGTGCAGGAGAATTAGCCTGTGAGCTGAGACTTGGGTGATGAGCTTGGGGTGGGAGTGGACAAGAAGAGGAGGTGAGTGTGCTGGGTGAGGACATGGAGCCAAAAGAAAACATGGCGCATCTATTCAAAATGATTAGTATTATTGGAGCATAAAGCCTGAGAAGATGGCTAGAGATAAGAACAGACAAGTATCTTTTAGATCATGAAGAGTCTTGAATGCTATGTGAAGACAGACTTCATCCTGTTGACTGTGTATGAAATTCAGGTCTGAGAGTATTAGATGTGTTACATTAGTGTGCAGTGGGTTATGTTAGGTGGCCTGATAGGCAGAAGTATAGAGGATAGTCTCAAGCTTTTGTTTTGGTTTGTGGTTCTGGGGATTGGCCTTGCACACGTGAGAGTGAGGCAAGTGTTCTACCACTGAGCTACACTCCTAACCGGTCTAAAGGTCCTTAACCTCTCCAAGCCTCTGTTGCCTTTTCTCCTTAATAAGGTGATGTTAATGGCTCCCCAGTTGCTTATGGGACTTTATGAAGATTAAAGGAATTACATGTATAAAAGTATTTGAAAACTTTAAAGTCTTCCCCCAAATTGTTGTTTATAATTTTTCCTAAAGTCAACTGAAAATAATTTGAGCTTTTTTAAGGAAAACCAAAATAAGATGATTTCTTTTGCATTTAAAAACCTGGCAGTCATACTGGTGTTTAACTAGAAAATTTGGGGCCCAATGTGGTAGCAAATGCCTGCGAATCGAGCACTCTGGGAGGCTGAGGTGGGGGGATCACAAATTCAAATCCAGCCTGGGAAATATAGAGGGCTGGGGATGTAGCTTAGAGGGCTAGAGGTATAGCTCAGTGTGAAGGCCCCAAGTTCAATCCCCAGTACTGTGCCCCCAAAATAAATAAATAAAACAAATAAAAAATACGTAGTTAATTTCAGAACATCCACAGGTAGAAGATGCACCTGGACTGAATGTTTTTAGAACAACTGCTTTGTCTTAAGATACTTGGTTGATTTCAGGTAGGTGGTTTGAGGTGATACTTGTGTATAAGAAAAAAATTGATGTACCCAGTAGGATGACTAAATTTAAAAGATAGTAAATGTTGACAGTGAGGGATATGGAGAAATTGGAGCCTTCACTCATTGCTTTTGAGATTGGTTGCTTTTTGTTTGTTCATTTGTTTGTTTGGAGACAGGGTCTTGCTATATAGTTCAGGTTGGCCTTGAACTCACTACGTAGCCCAGGCTGGCCTCAAACTCATGGCAATCCTCCTGCCTCACCCTCCCAAGTGCTGGGATTACAGGCATGGACCACCACAGATTGTTACATAGTATACCCACTTTAGAAAAGTTTGGTAATTTCTCAAAAAGTTAAATAGCATCATATGACCCAGCAATTCCACTTCTAGAAACATACCTAATTAGAGTCTATGTCCACCCAAAATCTTGCTCACAAATGTTGATAGCAGGATTACTTATAACAACCAAAAGTAGAAACAACCATCACCTGATGGTAGATCAACAAAATGTGCTCCATCCATACAAAGGAATAACTGGCTAGCAAAATGAGTGATGTACCCCTCAGTATACACTTCAGCTTGCATGGCTCTTGGAAGCATTGTTCTAGGTGAAAGAAGTCAGCCACAAAAAGCCACATCCTATGTGGTTCCATTTATATGAAATATCCAGATTAAGCAAATCAGTAGAGGCAGGAAGTAGATTTGTGGTTGCCAGAAGCTAGTGAGAAAGGATGGTGTGTTTGTTTTCCACTGCTGTGACAAAATACCTTAAATAATTCAACTTAAAAGAAGGAAGAGGTTTCAGACCATGGTTGCTTAGGTCTGTTGCTTTTGGGTGTGTGGAGGAGCACATGGTTAGTATCTTGTGTCAGTAAATTCTCAGAAGAAACAATTATTTGAGTGTTTTAGGTACTTATTTCAGTGCCTGAATATAGTAAAAGCTTTGGCCTTTGTTAAAGCAGTGAATATTGGGGCCGGGGATTTAGCTCAGTGGTTTCGTCACCTGCGCAAGCGCAAGGACCCAAGTTCGATCCCCGGTACCAAAAAAAAAGGGAGAATCTTGCATATAAATTATTGCTGAGATGCAAAGCTAAGATAAAGAAAGAATGAAGTAAAATACGCTAGAAATAAAAGAACTCAAAAAGTAGCCAGTTCCAAAGTAAATATAAAAGCTTACTATATTTCTATATATTTGCAATAACCTAGCCATAAAATATAATGAAAAAATTAATTATTAGCAAGAGTGATATAAAATACCTAAGAATAAATGTAGCAAGAGATGTACAAAATCCTAAAATGGGGGAAAATCACATTTTTCTAAGGGACATCAAAGGACAGTGTTAAAGACTTAACATTGTGATGATAATACCTCTGCTCCAAACAGATGCATATATTCTGTGTAATTCCATCCTAAATTCAGCAGCATTTTGGGGAAAAAAATCTAATAAAACAATTACAAATACGTAAAGAAGAAAATTTGTTTCCTCAAATCCAAGAACAGCCAGGTAAGGTGGCACAGGGCTATAATCCCAGCACTTGGGAGGCTGAGGCAGGAGGATCAGTGTGAGTTCAAGGCCAGCATGAACTGCAATAAGTGAGACCCTGTCTCAAAAAAACAAACAAAAAAATCCAAAAATAGCCAAGAGTATTTGAAAGAGAGGAATTATGATGGGGCTTTGCTGTGCAGAGTGAAGTACATTATAAAGCTATTATATTAGCACAGGATTAACAGGCAGATCATAGAATAAAACAGCAAAACAAAATACTAACATTCATTGAACAAATTACTCTGCGTTATGGGTATTTACATAATTTAATTCTCATAGAACTTTATGAGGGTAGTTTTATTTCTATTTAACTGATTAAAAAAAACTAAGACACAGCATTTTAATAACTTGTCTGGGGTTATTAGAAGCATTTGGCAGTATAGGAACTCAAAGCTATGCTGATTCCCAGGTTCACTGTTCTTAACTAGCAAAGTTTATTTTTAGGAATTTTCTTTTAAATAAATGAGGCTATGTGAAAATATGAAGATATAAGAATGTTATTCAGAGCATTGTAACACAAGCCTGAAGATAGAATTAGACTAAGTAACAAGCAAAAGGGTGTTGATTAAGTAAAATATAGTACCCTTTTATAATTTTATATGTGGCCATTTAAAATTATGTGGAAGATGATTAAAAAAAAATAAAACCCCAGCATGGTACTGGTACAAAAACAGACAGGTAGATCAATGGAACAGAATTGAAAGATAGGATCTTAAACAAATGGTTCTGGAAAAACTGGTTACCTACATGTAGAATGAATATAGAGCCCTATTTCTCATCCTGTTCTAAAATAAAATCAAAATGGATCCAAGACCTAGATACTAAAACAGGAACACTTAATCTGCTGGAAGATAAAATAGGTAAAACTAGAAAATATAGGCAAGGACTTTCTTAACTGAACCCCAGTTACATGAGAGATAATATGAGTCAACAAGTGGGACTATATCAAATTAAAGAGTTTCTGCACAGCAAAGGAAACAACCAAAAGAGTGAAGAGACAAAAATTTTTGCCAGCTACTCCTTGGACAGAGGACTCATATCCAGAAGATACAAAGAACTCATAGACACCCCCCCACACACAATAAAAAGTGCCATCCAAAAATGGGGAATTTGGGCCGGGGATTTAGCTCAGTGGCACAGTGCCTGCCTCATAAGCACAAGGTCCTGAGTTTGATCCCCGATACAAAAAAACAAAACAAAACAAAACAAAAAAACCCCCAAAATGGGGAATTGAAATGAACAGACACTTCTCAGAAGAAGTTCAATTGGTCAGTAAATACATTAAAAAATGTTCAACATCTTTGGCCACTAAAAAACTGGAAATAGAAACAACACTGAGATTCCATCTTACTACAGAAAAAAAAATGGTTATCAAGAACTCAAAAAAACCCAGCAAATGCTAGAGAAGTTGTGGGGAAAAAGGAACTCACTAGTCCACTAGTGCAGCCACTTTGGGAAATCAGTACAGAGATTCCTCAAAAAACTAAAAATAGGAATTCCATTCAACACAGCTATCGTATTTCTGGGTATCTTCCCAAAGAGCTAAAGATATGTTACAGTGGTAAATGCATACATGTTTATAGCAGCACAGCTCATGTTAGCTAAATATTGGAAGGGGCCTATATCTCCATTAGCAGATAAGTAAAGAAAATATGGTTTATATACACGATGGAGTACTACTCAGCCGTAAGGAAGGATAAATTTGAGTCATTCATGGGAAAATGGATGTACCTTGAGACTATAATGCTAAGTGAAATAAATCGGACTCAAAAGCTTAAATATCATATGGTTTCTCTTATATGAGAAACCCAAGCTAGAAATAATTTTAAAGAGTGAAATAAAATATAGATGTTGAGAAACAGGAAGGCAGACTCCGTGGAGATGGGAAGGGGATCTGGGTAGATGAGAGGAAAGGGAAGTAAAAAGAATCAAGATTGAACGTGTACAAGTGCCATTTCCCACGATGAACATGTTTATTATGTATAGCAAACATACTAACTAAAAGGGGAAATGGATGGAAGGATAGTGACATAGTAATGCACATAATTACATGAAACAGAAAAGTAGATTATAAAATAATAGGATCCCATGTTTAAAATATACATACAGAGAAAAAAGATGGGATCTATACCAAATACGATTTTCTTTGATAAAATTATGAAAATTGAATAATTTATATTTTTCCTTATCAATGTTTTCCACTCCACTGTGTAATGTGCTTCTTCTCTAGAGAAAAATCATTTTATTAAAATCACTGTGCTGCTTTTGGTTTTTTTAAACAAGATGTGTGAACTGCTGTTGCCCTTTCATTGTTCGCCATGCCAACTGCTCCCACAGAGCCTGTGCCCATGGTATATTGTCCTAGTGGTTGCAGAGCATTGCTGTCATTTACTTTTCTGAGTCCTGCTTCCAAATCCTTGGTGCCTAGAACAGTGTCCAGCTTAGTAAATGTTTCAGGGAGGAAAGATGAAGCTGAGGGAAGGACGAAAGAAAAGAGGCAGGGAGGGAAGAGGGAAACGGCCTGCAGGCATGATTCAGGTTATGCTTTTTGTATTAGGCCAGTCTCACCCCTGATACCCAGACGTGAGTGGCAGATAGTGTATTCCGTGTATAATTCTTTTTATTAATATAGAAAACAACTTGACACCCCACCCCAACTAAAAAAATTTGATCTCAGAACCACTTGTCTGTAAGTTCTGATTGTGGAGAACCAAAAATGAATATAATTTATTTTGCCAATTTCTCATCTCCAAAGTTCTAAACATTGGAGTGCAAAACGAAGGGATGAGTTAGGAATTCCTCCTACATTTGGAGAGATCAGAGTGAATCTGTCCCAACTCCCTGAGACAAATGAAGGCTGTTTTAGCAGAAAATGCTGCCATACCACCCCCATCTTTCCTTTCCTTCTACTAGTAGTGTCCAGAAAGCCATTTGAAAAGAAGCTCTGACAGATGTGGAAGTCGTTGCCTGGTTGCCTTCCTGTCTCGTGGGTAAAAGATCCTAAGGGAGCTTGGGCACTGCCCGATGGCCCAGCTGCTCCCATAATATACCTATTTAAACATTAATTTGTCTGAGGAGAAAGCCAAAGAAGAGGACTTAATGTAACTTCTAGTGTTATTTGTGTTTCCAGGAAGGTGAGCAGTTTGTGAAGAAAATTGGTGGTATTTTTGCCTTCAAGGTGAAGGATGGCCCTGGGGGTAAAGAAGCCACCTGGGTCGTGGATGTGAAGAACGGCAAAGGATCGGTGCTTCCCAACTCAGGTCAGTGCAGTGGTGACTTAATTTATGGAGCAATGACAAGTTCGCAAAGGCTGTCAGCAGGGAAAATTGGAGTCTGTTTTTGGGTTCCCCAAAAAGACCAGCTTTAGAGGCTCTAGGTCTTATTAAAGAACCTCAGAAGTGAAGCCTTGTAAACAGGAGAGGACAGAGCCACCTCCTCCCAAGGTCGGGAGGCCCCATCATAGCACTGCCAGTCTTAGGCTGTGGAATTAGACAGACTTGCCTGGGGTCTTGGCCTTGCCATATTCATTCTGACCCTGGACCCATTGTTTAGCTTCTCTGAACCTCGGGTTTCTTATCTGTAAGTGGGTTGGTAAATGGTGCCTATTTCATAGGCTGGATGTGGGGATTGGAGGATTCTCTCCTAGCCTGGAAAGCACACGGTCCAGTGCAAGGTTATGCGGATTCACTGCCACTGCCTCCTCTCATCTTAATCTTTCTTGATGAGCTTTTGTTCTGATCACTATGTAAAATCTGTTTCTGCCGGTCTCCGATGACTGCCACGTTGCTAAATTCAGTGATGAATTCTAGCCCTCATGATAGCACACTTCCAGGTTTTCCTCTTGCTGCCTGGCTGCTCCTTCTTGGCCTGTCTTGCTAATTTCTCATCTTCAAAGTTCTAACCAGTGGAACAGCTGCAAGGCTCGGTTCCATTTCATTCCTTGGGATCTCATCTACTTTCCTCTTTAAAAACCATCTCTCTACCGATGACTCCCAGATTTGTGTGTTCAGCATGACCACCTAAGTGAATATGCAGATCCTTAATTAACAGGTTTACAGCTAGGATGTCTGTCTTGGGGTGTTTGCTGTTGCTATAAAAGTGTTATGAACTCAATAAATTATGGAAAGAAGTTTATTTGGCTCATGGTTGTGGAGGCTGAGCAGTCCAACATTGAGGGGGTGTGTCTTGTGACGACTTTCTTACTGTATCACAATGTAATGAAAGGGCAGGTATGCTTTTGTGAAACAGAAAGTAAAAGAAAGGTAGGAGCTGAACTTTTTTTTCAGGAGCCCATGCCTAAGATAATGGCATTAATGCATTCTTGAGGACAGACCCTCGTGGCTTAATCACCTTTTAAGGACTTAACCTCCCCACCCCCTTTTCTTTGGTTGCAATAGGCTCTCCCTAAGTTGCCAAGGCCTGGTTTGAACTTGTGCTCCTCTGGCCTCAGCCTCCCAGAGTTCTAGCATTACAGGCATGTTTCACCACACCCAGCTTTTCACCTTTTAATACTATTACAAATGCAATTAAATTGCAACATGAGTTTTAGAGAGAACATTGTAGCACCTAATAGGTATCTCAGAGTAACCATGTCTGAAGCTGAACTCCTGTTTCTCCTCCTCCTCCCTGTAAGCATGCACTTCTCCTGCTGTCTTATCTCTTCTCGGTAACTTGCTCCTGTGTCCTGCTGGCTGCTCTTTTTCTTGACAGACTGGCCCAGCAAATCCTGCCCTCTACTACTGGCACCTGGTCTAAGCAGTTACCTTATTTTTGCAGTCTCCTAGCTTCTGTTTGTGTCCCCTGTGGATCTTCTGCACACAGCAGCAAGAGCGATCTTTTTCTTCTTTTTTTTGCACCTTTACATGATCTCTCTTCGTTCTTATTTTTCCCCTTCCCCTGCCTTCCCTTCAGTTCCTCCATCTCTCGCTATTTACAAAGACTTTGTTTCCATTTTTTCATTTTCTCATATTAATTCCATTCCCTTCTTTCCTTTCCCCTAGCCCTCCCACTTCCCCTT
>NW_004624859.1:20997-115317 GCF_000247695.1 Heterocephalus glaber | reverse complement strand
TGCTGTGTAGACTTTCAGTGGAGTTTTTAATCTCCTGGAAATCTGTTTGCATCTGTTTTATGGATTCCATTTGTTTCCTATGTTGGGATTCCATTATGTTCATCAGCTCCTCTCTAGATTTATTAATCTTGCACTATGAGCACAATCTCTGTTGTTATCTGAGAAATTATTTCTGATTTCATTTTTCCCAGATCCTCTTTTGTTGCCAATTCAGGGAGTCCAGGTGGTTGAGTATCAGAGCGTTCCATCTCGTTTCCCTTTGGGGTTGCTATAGGTGATCTGGAAGTCTGGTTTTGAGACTTGTTTAAGTGTCTTCTCATTTCATTGGGGGTGGGCCTCTGGGGGGGTGGGGTATGTGTGTGTGCTGCTGGTGCCCGCGCAGCTCACCTGCTCTGCACTGGGAGCGGTCGTATGGCGTCCCAGAAACCTCTGCACTGAGAGTCCAGAGTGATCATTTTAAAACTCAGAAGTTTTTTAATCTCCTCTGCTCAAACTGTCCAATGGCCATCAACTCATTCCACATCAAGCAGAGTTCCTGTGACGGTACTACATGATCTGGCCTCAGTCTTCTCTGTTATACTACATCCTTGATCACTTGGATGCAGTAACGCCGGCTTCCTTGCTATTGCTTGAATGTGGGGTGTTCTGTGTTCTCAAACTGGGGGCTTCTACTCTCTGTTCTTGCTGCTTAGAATTGTCTTCATCCAGATATCTTCATGGCTGGTTGCAGATTTTTTGCTTTTTGCCCAAATGTCACCTTCTCATGAGCTTTTCCCTAACCACCTTAAAAGATCACATTCTTATTACCATAACCTGTTGTCATGTCTGCCATATTTTTCTCTTTTGTATTCATCACTGTCTCCATATCCCATATAATATCATTTGTTTGCTTATTGTTCATCTTCCCCATGTGTATTGCAGTCTCTGCAGACGCAGAACTTTTTGTCCATTAGGTTTACTGCATTCCCAGTTCCTGGCATAGTACTTGACACATGACAGGCTTTGCGACTAAATACATTTGAACAACAGATTGAATGAATGTCGTGTAGAAAACATTCAGTCAGTGGTAGCTATCTTGCACTAAGTTTCTCCTGCTGGCAAGGACATGGTATAATTTAAAATATGATGAAGTGGGACCAGCTTTCAAAGAGCTTACTATGCATGATAGGAACTTTGAAAGTCATTTAATATATAATCAATCCATTAAAGTTTTTAAAAAATGAAAGCCAGCTCTATTTAGAAGACAGGGCTGGTGCATTGGACCTGATGGACTGGAAAGTAGAGATGAGAGGCAGCATTTGGGAGGAGGGGTGTACACCGAGTGAGCAGCTCAGGGTGGCAGTGAACTCAGCAGGTTAGTTTTTCGAGGGGAGATGCTGGTATCAGAGGTGGAATTAATGGAACCTGGATGCGGTGTAGAAGAAAGAGGTCACACTTCAGGACAGTCTCGGAGGAGAGGGTAACACCAGGGGCACAGGTGGAAGGAGGGCTGGCCTTAGGAAGGAAGGACGGAGGACTCTTTCTTTTTAATGGTGGTTAAGGGGGAGAGGTTGACAGAGCTCTTGGAATAGAGTTCGGAGCATGGAGGCAAGAGAAGTTAAGAACATCGTTACACACTGATGAATAGGCAGTCAAGAAGAGGTTAAGAAGGAAAAGCTGAATAGCGGTGAAGGAGTCGGCTGATCTAGTGTGGGAAGTATGGTTTTGTTGTGAAGATTTCTGAATTATACAGACGACACCCCCTGCCCCCCCCCCCGCCGGGCAGAAAAAGGCTTTGTATCCTATAAGCTGCTGCTCTAAGGAAGAAAAGCCAAAGCTTTGTCTAGATTTTCAGCTTTTAGAAGGAGCTTTGGGAAATACAGTAGTGCCAATTTTTTAAATGACTACAGGTTAATAGTTACTTAGGATTGTATTCTGAAATTCCTAGACAGATGTTAAGGTGATTTAAAAAACTTTCTCCTTTTCCTCCTATTTTGTTGCTGGTTGGTTATTTCATCAGGAAAGATTATCCGCTTATGGAAAGCTGTGGAATGATTTCAGAAAAGCCTCGTGTTCCCTGCAGAGAGACCTCCCATGTACTCTCTCCACATTAGGTGCCCCGTCCGAGACCCGAAGTGATCTTACCCTCGAGCAGGGTAGTTTCTCCTGAAACTGACACCGTTGGCAGTCAGGAGTGGTGTTGAAATGTGGACTTAGCCTGTGAAAGCCACCACTGCAAATTGCCAGCTCCTTTTACCTCCACCAACAAGTGACCATTTGTTAAAATTTAGCTATGTTAAAGCATCAGTAACCTGCCCTAGTTTGAACTGGCTCCTTAGGAGAATTGCTGGTTTCTTTGCCATGTACATAGTGTTAGGAGGTTTATTTACTGTTAACGAAGTGATACTTACTTATTTACTTAAATGTGTTTCTCATCTGCTTATCCCCTAAGAGCTTGGTAATGATTGATTATGTACACGATGGTATTAAGGACCTGTGGATTTGTGCTGCCTGGGTGCCTTTCAGTGTGTTCTCCATGAGTCCTGCCCTTCCCTCCTCTCCTTTGAAATAACTCACATAGCATATCGCCGGGAAGCCAACATTGATTAATCTAACATGACAAATTATTTCTTTATTTTGCCTCTCAGCACTTGAGTTCTCAGCCCTGTCCTTTATGGGCGACAGGCTATAGAAAGCCTCAGGGTCACCAGCCCCAGAGTACACTAGATAGAACAGAGCCTCTGGAGACACCCAAGCTTGGCTTCAGATCTGGGCTCTGTCCCTGACAAGGTATAGACCTTCCCAGAGTTCAGTTGTCTTGTCTAGAAAATAAATGAGAGTAATTCTACCCATGTTGTCGGGATTGCATGAGATAATAAGGTGTATAAGGCACTTGTCCATGCTCTGTAAATCATTGTTCACTCCCAGCCCATACATTAAATACAAATTTTGCTTGGACACAAAGGCTTGTCTAAGCCTCCTAAAGGACTTGGGGAACTGAGAAAGCATCTGGGATGTATTGCACGCTGATGAATTCGTGAAAGCCCCATTAAAACTGAGATGAAGCCAGGGATTTAGCTCAGTGGTTCTGGCGCCTGCCTCGAAAGTGCAAGGTCCCGAGTTCGATCCCTGGTTATCCTCCCGCAAAAAAAAGATGAGTGTGCACAGGAGTTGGGAGTATGGGCTTTGGCAGCAGGAATCTGCTGTGCAATCTGAGGCAAGTTATTTTAAAGAGCAGATGAGACCAGGTGTGTGAGATGCTCAGCATGAAAGCTCAATAAACTCTGATGCTCCCTCAGCAGCAGATTTCACTTCCCCAAGTCACCCTTCAGTGACCAAGAGTCCTTTCTTGGAATATTAGGGTCAGGACCAACAACTCAGTTTGTTAGCTTTTTCCTCTCTGTTCTTTGATGTTATATATCTGCAATAGAACTGGATTTTCTAAACTGTAAATTCCTTCATTTTTAAGGCTTCAAGCCTTTTTTCCCTCCTAATAAGAAAAATTTTTGTTAGCACCCAGGGTAGAATGATCTTTGACTTTTAGTCTTTTAAGGACAATCCTTGAGTTGTAAGACATGTAATAAAGACTTTCTTTCCTCATCTTGCTTTAGTTATTTAGTAGTATGGGTATATGCCACACTATGACAGTTTATCCTTTCATTAAGGCACAGACTGAGTAATTTATTGATTGCTCTTTATGTGTGAACCTCTCTTCAAGGGCTGGGGACACAGCAGTGAACAAGACTGTGAGGGGCCTGCTCTTCTGAAGCTTTCATGTTACAGAACTCCCAGATTGTTATCAGAGTGCCCGTACAGTCCCTCTGTCTAGTATTAGGTTGCTCGGCATCCTCACCAGCGCTGGATTTTGACACTTTTAAAAAAAATTCTTGGGGCTGGGGATTTAGCTCAGTGGTTCCGCCGCCTGCCTCGCAAGCACAAGGTTCCGGGTTCAATCCCTGGTACCCCCCCCCAATTAATTAATTAATTAATTAATTCTAGCCATTCATTCTAGTAGGTATGTGGCACCTCGTTGTGGTTTTAATGTTGATTTTCCACTGACAAACACTGCTGAAGTTAAGCAGTGTTTCATATGGTTTGGGCCATTTGGAGAGTCCCTTCTGTGCCATGCCTGGTTGTGCCATTTGACCATGTTTGTAGTGGGTTAGCCAAGCTTTTCCGAGAAGTGGGAGTTCTTTCTGTATTTCAGATATAGATGTCAGATAGTACATGAGTTGCAAATATTTTCTCCCCCTCTATCTGCCACATGCTTTGAAAATAGTTATATTGGCACATAGCCACACATGTGTTTGTGTGTAGTCTGTGGCTGCTTTTGCACTACACAGGCACAGTGGAGTAGTTGTGATACAGACCTGGTTATCTATAGAGCCTAAAATATTTAGTATCCAGTCCTTTACAGAAAAGTTTGTTGACCACAGATTTAGATGGCTGTATTTGCTTTCTCCTACAGCATAACAAATTACTACAAACTTAGTGGCTTAAAAGAACACACACATTTATCACCCTACAGATTCCCATGGGTGAGGCAGCTGAGGACAGCTTAGCAGGGTCCTCTGCATAGGATCACCCAAGGCTGCAGTGGAGGTGTTGGCCAGGGCTGGGTCCTATGTAGAGGCTCGACTAGGGAAGGGTTCAGGTCCAAGCTTATCCAGCCCGCTGGAAGAATGTATTTCCTGTGGTTGTGAGAGAGGCAGCCTTCGTGTTTTACTGGCTGTATGCCAGAGTCACCCCAGCTCCTCAGGAAGCATAGCCCTTGGCAGGGGAAGTTCATACAGTGAGTCCATGGCTCTTCAGAGCCAGCAGGACAGCAAGAATGGGTCTGCCGGCAAGATGGAGGCTTATGCAACATACCAGTACAGGAATGCCATTCCATCACTGCTGCCACTTTCTTTTGGCTAGAAGCAGTCACAGGACCTGCCCTCCTGCTCACACAGGAGGGAAGGGGATTATACAAAGGGAGGTACACCAAGAGGCAGGGATCCCTTTAGAGTGTGTTTGCCACAGTAATCTGAGTCATAGATTGGTATCTAAGTTGTCAGGTACTTTTCCTATACTTAGATAATTGGATACTGTTTTAAGCAAAAATAGGATCATACATATAGTTTATTGTGTAACTGGCTTATATAATGGTATCCTGAGCAGAGGAACATAAACATTTTTCAGGTCAGTAAGTCTAGATCCACAGCATCCCCCCTAATGGCTGCATTGTATCCCATTAGATGGATATAATTTACTTAATTGTACTCTTTATGTTAAATATCGAACTTGCTCATCTTACCATTTGCCATATGCCATTGAAATGGGTGCTCATTTCCGTACACTACTTCAGGCTGGGTGCAATTCTGTTGCAGTCATGGCTCTTGTTCAATGTATAAATGAACCCAAACTCTCTCCCTTCTCTCCTCTTCCTCCTGTGTGTCCTGCTTTAGATAAGAAGGCCGACTGCACCATCACCATGGCTGACTCAGACTTGCTGGCTCTGATGACTGGTAAAATGAACCCTCAGTCGGTAAGTATGATGGAGCCTCAATCCTGCTAGCAGATGGGTCTCTCGGCCCTTTGCACTTCACCTCCTGCCTCAGACCCTCTATGCAAAATGGTCAGACCCACAAAACTCAGCGTTCCCCAGAACATCACCTGACAAATGACAGACATTTGTGGGGCCAGCTGTGTGCCAGACACTGTCCTGGGTGCTGGAAGTGCCAGATTCAGGAAATAGTTCCCACAGTCAGGGCAACCACAGTGTGGTATGAGACAGATCTGTAAAAGAGTAAATATAACTAGTGATCCAGAGTGCCTTGCCTGGCTTGTGGTCAGGGAGAGTAGAGGAAGGAGCAGCCTTGTTTTCTGGGACACTAGGGGCCCCACAACAGGCGGAAGATAGCAGTGCACCGTGGAGAGGAGTAACGTCAGGGTGTAGGGTGGGGTTGAGCACACAGGACCTTTGAGGTTTTGTGTCTTGGCTTTGTTCTTCCTGCCTCAACTCTCATTCCCTGACAAAATCCCCTGACTTTTGAAATTAGCTTAGGTATTCTCTCTTGAGACTCCAAATTGTTGAAAGCTGTAGAGTCCCAAGTCTGAGCCACTTACTGGATTGCTAGTTTAGCACTTGTCCTGTTAGCTGTAATGTGCCTCTTTTCCATTAAACAATGAATGTCTCAAATACAAATCACATCATATTGATCTTTCTGTTTGTAGAACTTAGCACAATGCCTGATGTGTTCAGGTTTTTATAAATAGTTGTTGGAACAAATTGTGCTTGTCTAAAATATATTGGTGCCTTGTATGGATCTTCCTGATCCCCAAATGGTCAAGAGTTCCTTGTACTCTTTAGTTGTATGGTGGTAAACAGACAGGGTGTGCTGGGCTTTCTGTCAGCTTGGTATACTGAGTGTTCTATTGGCAGAAAGAAGCTGAGACCTTTCTTTTCATTGTAACTTAGTTTGTTGCCTCAGCCTTGTTTGTTTCAGGCCTTGTTCTTATCCTTCCCTGGTAATTCCTAAGATTAGATAAAACAGCTCAATCTGACCGTCACATGTATGCCTTTTAAAATCTTTTTTCTGAGCCACTACACATATTTCAGTTGGTGCCATATGTTTCAATGAATATACACAGACAGTTCCACCCAGAGTTCTCTCGAAACCTGGACAGGACAGAGGCCACCAGTGTAGGAGTTGGCAGTCACCCTTCTTCCCAGCCATGCTGCCTGTCCCCCTGCAGACACCGTGCACTGCTTTGGCAGGGTGTGCAGACTTCACGCATCAGCTGCCTTCTCTCTCTCCATTCATCTGTGCACTGCCTATTTGGGGTGTGGGAGTGAGGTGACAGCTTATTTTCCCTCAGCACCTGTTAGCACCCAAAGGAATCACAGATTGAAACAGCAGAGCTTTCTGGTAATGTGCTAATGGCCTTCCCTTATGCTCAGTAGAGGACTTGGCTGGAGATCATTAAATGCAGTGGAAATTCTAATTCCAGTGTTTGGCTATGGTCAAAACAAACCCGTGTGCTCTCCAGCCCAAAGCACACATGAAGAACACCTAGAGGCCACTTTAAAATGATCCGTATGTTTGGGTTATCCACAGAGTCAGATTCATATTTTCTCTATTAGTAAATAAAGCATTATTTTCCCTTTTAAGTTAAAAAGGGGAAAGATGGTGAGTTTCTTTTGTACTGCTGGTCTGTATTTTTAAATGACATATGTTAAATGTATTGTGTTCTGAGACACCTGACCTTTAAGTCATCAGACAGAAGGCTTCGTGCCATATAGAAAGGAAATATTTAGTTTGCCCAGACAGGGAGGGAAGAAAAAAAAGGAATTAGTCACCCTTACCAAGAGGTGTACAAAAAAGGGCAAAGCCCCTCACTTAATATACTTGTGTAAAAAGCTAAGACTACCAGAAACTTTTCTCTTCTAGCTCTTCCTTATTTCAGGAATTGAGTTAAAAGATTGAGATCATGTCAGGGAAATCAAGCTGTGCTCCCAACTTTGCTGTTTCTCTTAAGTGTTTCTAAGGTTTTGTTACATGGTAAATTTAGCAAACATCATGTGATCTAATCCCAAGTGTTGTTAAAGGGAACAGATTTTGGCTCTGCCCTTCAGAGTGGTCTGATTCTTCTCCCTGGGCCAGCAAGTAGCTTGAGCACCTGGTCCGCACGGGCCTGTCCTCTGTGGGGACCAGTCTTTATCAGGGAAAGCAGAGTAATTCTCGGTTTCTAGGAGAAGACATTTTGGAGGAAAAAGAAACAGAAGACATTTGGGGACAGTGTACCCTCCTCCTGCTCTACATAAAGCATGGTCTTTACAGTCCTTTCATCTGAGGAGTCTGGTTCTAAGTCTGTTCCAAAAAGCTAAGTGTTGTATTTTGAAGAACATCAGTGACCTGGATGAATGATCTCGGTGCTGGATAGTCTAGGAACATTAGCAGTCTCAAGACAAAACTGCCACTTTTCTTTCTTCTTCCTCACAGGCCTTCTTTCAAGGTAAATTGAAAATCACTGGCAACATGGGCCTGGCAATGAAGTTACAGAATCTTCAGCTTCAGCCAGGCAAAGCCAAGCTGTGAAGAACTAACTCCCTTTGGCAGCTTTGGAAAATCAAGATGAGATATAGATCCATATATTTCATTGTCAGAGCTTAGGCTGAAACTACACGTTGGCAAATAATATGAGATAGCTTTGAGCTGATGGTATGCTACTGCTTTGCAGAATTGCATAAAATGTGCATGACAAAGTTAATATGGTAATTATGGTTTGGGGTAAATTTGAGTTTCAGAATAAAAGTAGGAACAGTAAAAACTATGTAAACAAAAGCTCTTGTTTTGCTTAGAAGTATATTTAAGAATTATCCTGTGGTGGATCCAATTTAAATTTTCCTTGGGAGAACTGGGAAAGAAGCAATACCAGTTGCTGGCCAGCAATTAGTGTCATCCACTTGATGACCGTCATTGATTTCTCACTAACAGTTCTTAAAATTCTGTACTGGAATTACAGATCTTTAAAATTTTGCATTTTATGCCATCACAAAGAAATGTTCTCCCGAAATAAAATAAAAGAAATCTGATCAAAGCTTAGGGTGAAACGTTTGTAGATGAACACAGGCTTATTTTTAAAGTAAAATTATTTTTAAAATGATGTTCCTTCTTGAAAAATCAGGGTAGTAGAGTCATAAAATGGTATTGCTAAAAATAATTGAGCAAATAAATTTTGCTTTCAGATGCAGTTCTCAGACTGTTATCTCATTAATTTATGTTTATGAAGTTCTCAGTCTTGTTTGTTTTCCTGTTTTGGGTAACTAATTATCTTCATTTATCTTTCTTCCTAGTTTTTCTAATTCTGTTATTTTTATAATTCATATATATGGGATAAAAATACTTTTGGAAGAATGTTCAATAGAAAATTAAAATAACTCTTTCTGATCTCCTTTGTATTGTATATGTTCTTTTTGCTCAGGGTTTTCTCCGTGGTGGAGCATGAGAAGAAAAACTAGGATTTTATATACTGAATGTTATCTGGACAGTACCTCCTGATTGCCCTGACACCCATTAGGGGGTTTGGCGGGAAGAGGGTGTGACCCGTAGCCACCTGGACCTGTTTCCCACGCTGTTAAAAGAGAGGCCCTAAACAGATGGTCTCTAAGGTCCCTTCTGCTGTGATGATCCTGTGAGTCTACTGTATGGGAGTTGTGCAGGCCAGGTGGTTAGAAGTACAAAGCCAAATTATTCATTTGTTTTAGATGTTTGGAGCCCTTGCTGATAGAGTTGGGACTGCGGACTAGATCCCCTGTGATCACTGGGCTTTGCGTGTTCTCTGAGAAGTATCAGCATTTAGTGATAGGGCCAGAGGATAAATTAAGCCAATACTACTAGTCAATCTCAAGTCCTGTAGAAAGAATTCAGAACACAGACCTACTTCTTAATTATACTCTCACTCTGAGAAGAAAGACTTCAAGAAAAAGGTTCCAATGAACGTCTGATTTGCCTGCATCATTCTACCCTCGCCAGTCTCAGAAAACAAGATATCTGAAACCAGGTGTGGTGGTGCAGGCCTGTAAGTCCAGCACTCTGGGATACTGAGGCAAGAAGACCCTCCCTGGGCAAGTTAGGGAATTAATGAGACTCTGTGTCAGTATAGGGGCTGGGGATGTAGCTCACTGTGAAGGCCCTGGGTTCAATCCCTTGTCACTTATACACACACACAGCCAGTGTATTCATACATGAATGTAATTTATGTGTATAACAGAGGCGTACTTAGTGAAAGAGTATAGTACTAGGGTTATTTTCCCCCTAGTGTATGATTTAAAGGAAAGACATTAACAGATCAGGGTTAAAACTGCTGTTGTTACTAGATGTGTTACTTGAGCAGGTTGAGCCTCAATTATCTGATCTATACCTAGAACAGTGCTAGGGACATTGTAGGCATTTAGTAAATATGAGCTCCTTTCTCGTCCTCACCATTATCACCACCACCTGCTCCTGTGATATGATGTCTGTAGAGTTCTGTCCTACTTCTGGCGTCTTTTTCATCTGTTCATTTAACAGTATTTACTGAGTGCCTACTATATGTAGGGTACTATATGGAAGGTATAGTGCTAGGCACCGGAGATGGAGAGAGTCACCCAGAGATGAATAATTATTCCAGACTGAATGCTGTGCAGGAAATGATCAGGATGCTGTGCTGGGGCGTCATAGTGAGGGACTTTGATGATGTAGTTAAGTGAGACATCTCTGAGAAAGTAATGGGGCGGGGAGGGCTGTTTTTTGAGACAGGGTGTCACCATGTAACCCAGGCAAGCCTCTAAATTGAGATCCTGCCTCGGCTTCCCAAGCGTTAGGACTCCCAAGTGTGTACCACAGCCGGTTTAGGAAATAATTTTTAGGCTGAGATCTGAAAGTTAGGAAGGAACAAGCTGCACAAAGCAGATTACAAGAAAGGGCCTTAGCATGTTCCAAAACTTGCAAGGGGGCCAGTATGAGTGGAATATAGTGAACAGAAAGGACAGGCCCAAGATGAGGTGGAAAGTACACAAGAGCTAGTTATATTGGAATTCGTTCATTAAGGCAAGACATTTGTGTTTCATCTCAACGCAGTGAGAAGTGGTTGAAGATATGGCTGTATGTGTTTGTTTTTCACTGATGCTGCAGGTCCACTTTACCATTGTATCCTAATTCTGGAACCCAGGCGGATAGGGTAGTCGTTATCTGGAACATCATGGCAGAGGAAGGGACAAAAGTGAAGTCATGTATCACTTTTGCTCCTATTTCATTGTCCAAAGAAAATCATATGCCCCATCTAACTGCAATGTACCTACCAGAAGGAGAGGATGGAGCTAGGAGTACGTGTGAGCAGAACCGAGGACCACCAGAGCAGCACCATATGCAGGGGACTGAAGGGGTTGCTATTGCTGTGGATGTGCAGATCCAAGAGGTTGGTGTCCTGCAGGAGTGTGGCTGTCAGTGGGGACAGAGATGGGAAAGTAGAAAGAGGTAGAGCTGGCAGAAGATGGTAGCTGGAGGCAAGGGCAAGAAGGACTCCGGGGACGCCAGTCACAAGGTGGGCCCTGACCTGGAAGTGGTGGATAAGCAGGGTTGGAGGGGGGCTGAATTAACTTCCTCTTTTGAACTTGTTAATTGAGACACCTGAGAGATTTCCAAACAGAGATATTAAGGGAACAGTGGGATTTCGAAGATGAGTTCAGAGGTGAGGTCAGCTTAGAGATACACATCTGGAAATCGTGAACATATGGGTTATAGTTAAGGTTACAAAATGCATATTACCTGGGGTGCAGGAAAGGAGGGTTGAGATAAATCCTGAAGTTCTTAGCTCATGAGAGATCAAGTAGAGGAGGAGCGGAGGGCCCAGAGAAGTGGAGGAGGCAAAACTTCACAGGACAACCCAAAACAGGGAAGGTCCGATTGCAGTGGAGCGGTCAAATAGGATCGTGTCTGAAAGTGTCTCCTGGACTAGGCCACTTGAAAGTCACTGGTGACCACTGCAAAAACAGTTTCAGTTCAGTAGTAAGGATGAAAGCTTACTAACGTTGTATGGATAACAAGAGCAGAAGAATTCCATTTGGCAATGACATGCACAATTCTAAGGAGTCGCAGGTACCAACAGACACTGAGTTCCAAGCTGGGTGATCTTGCACTGGACACAGTTCTAAGCCAGGTCATCTTACACTGCTGTTCTCACCATTTAGTCCCTGGCCACCCCACCCCTTGCACGCGTGCACGCGCGTGCGCGCGCGCACACACACACACACACACACACACACACGGAAAATTCCTCTTCATCCTTTAAGACCTACTCCAGTGTCTTCCAGAAAGCTGTCCCTGTTTGCCACAAAATAGGCCTAATCATTCCTCATGATCTATTTTGACACCCCCAGCACAGCCTCGGCTGGCTGTCCCCAAATGAATGAGTGAGACAAGCTAAAAACAGCTTCATATTCACCAGGGGCATTTCTGAGGGGGGGAACCTAGTAAGGAAACCGCTGAACCTGTTACAAAGACCATTTGCTTCCCAGATGATGAAAGAGCACAGATATTCTCCCTTATCCTAACTTACCCTGATCTTTCTTTGAAAATATTTAGCTTCATCATAACAGTCTTTCAACTTCAGGTGGAAGTAGTCTGAAATAGTAAGAGAAATCAGTTTATTAATGGATTTATTAACTTCTAAACAACAAACTGGCCTATTGGGATTTTTGTGCATTAAAATCATCAGTCATGTTGGTCTGGCTGCCAGATGAATTCACACTCTCAGATCCCTACAGTCCTTGCCGAGTGTGCGGAGGAACAGAAATGTCAAGCATGGCTGGGAAGCAGAGTGTGAGGAGAGTTGCTGAGCCACCGCCTGAAGGCTCCTGGATCAGGACTTGATTAGGTCCTGTCACTGCCTCATGTAACCTTTGTTAGGGGAAGGCATTCAGGCCTCACTAGGCTTTAGTTTCTTCGTTTGATTCTAAGGAGGATCCTTACATTTTGGGGGAGGGGGGGGGAATCTCTCATTAGACCGGAAGCACCTTGACTATAGAAATTACTCCAGTGTTTGATGCATTGTCCACCAGAATGAGCTCAATAGCTGTTCTGTGGATGAATGGAGGCTAGACAATGATCATTAAAGTTCTTTTTAGATTGCAAAATATTTTGTAAAAGGCTCAGTCACATACATATATCTTTCCATCTATAGTATGTCATTTCAGGGAAAAAAATTGAAAATTAAAGCCTGCAGCTAACAGTTTTATCTCCTGAAACTTTAGCAGTTTTAGAAAATAATACAGAGCAGGATGGTATGAGGCCCATCGATGGTCCTAGCTGTGGCACTTAAACAGCCTTGGGAACTGAGCTAATAATAACAGGTTCTAAGCCTGTGTCTCCCCCTACCAGAAGGGAATAATGGTGCCTACCTTGTTAGTGGTTGTGAGGATTGGCCATTATAGCTGTAAAATGTCTAGCACACAGTGGGTACTCAGTAGGTGGTGCCTGAGGTTATCTGAGAAACTTTCACATAAATCATTAATGGGAACATTCTGAGACAGTCCTTTGGGTTCAGATAATCAGCTAGCTTCAGGATCGAGGACAAGATACTTTGATTGTATCCCTCTATTTTCCTTAAGACCCATTAAAAATTAATAGTTTTTGCAACTAAATGAATGTATATAGAATTATTTAGTATGTCTTTGAGAAGAAGGTGTGTGTTTTGGCCAAAGATTACAGTTCTAGCTGCCTGTGCTGTGATTGCTTCTTGAACATGAGAAGTTGCTTGATATTATTGACTAAAAAAAGAAAGATGATCAGCCTGGTTGTACCTCTGGGTAATTACTCTGGGATTGAGTTTGTTTAGAAACTACACTGATATGAATTAGGAATTTGTACTAAATGGCTGATGAGGGGCCTGAAAGATTTATGTGCTATCAGAACTACAGCCAAGTCTGGCCAAATTTTAGAGTTTTTCTCAACAGTGAGTTACAAAATCTTCTGGAAAGGTTCATATTAGATCTATCTGGAGACTGCTGCAAACAAACAGCTCTTTCGTTCTTGCTAAGAACAAAGAATATTGGGCCAAATTTCTGGCTCTTAAGAAATGTGGCGTCTGGTTCCATTTGGCTGGAAGTTTAACTTGTATGGAATTTTAGCCAGATTTCTTAAAGAAATATTTTTTAAAAAAATATATTCACAACTTACTGCAAAAGTGATGTCTGTTTATTCTATTAATAGTCCTTCAGATACTTCATAAATATTCACAGTGCTGTTTCCAGCAGCATGTAGGAAGCTCTTGACCTTTTAGTTGCTCTATTTGTGGCCATCAACTCTTGTGTAGAATTGGGGAAAATTAGTTTTAATCTGCTATTTATTTAAATACAGAGAAGTAGTAAGTACTTATTTTCTAACCAACTACTTAACAATGATGTCTTTTTTTTCTGCAAGTTATTGTGTAATTTACCTTTTGGAATATGGCACCTTCCATAGTGTGCAAAACACTCTCTGTTCAAGATTAGAGACTTCATTAGGACAGAAAGAAAGAGCAAAGAATTTTGACCATGAAGACACCATAGTCTAAGAGAATGGTTTGCTGAGGCAGGCTGAAAGAAGGCTTCAGCTTGGTAAAACAATACCCACAGGCAGAATGTGATATCAGTTCACAAATATTTGGGAGATGGAAGACAGACAGGGGGAGGAATTATTTTGCTTAGTTATTAGAAGTAAAGAGAAATTTCCGGCTGAAACTCAGTTGAATGTCTTGACAATAAAAACTAGCATGGAGTGTCCCGCTCCCAGGACAGAGATGTTCCTAAATGCAGCTGACAGAAACAGGATTTCATTGCAAGAGATGGACCTTAACAGTGGGTACAAGATCAGCTAAACAGGAGAAATCAAAAGGGAATAGCCGCGGCTAGGCATTTAGCTCAGTGCTTTCACCACCTGCTGCGCAAGTGCAAGGACCCGAGTTTGATCCCCGGTACCAAAAAAAAAAGTGAATAGCCACACTTGATTTCTCCTTTTAGTATTTTTTTCTTCTGTGCGTCAAAAGGAAGACTTGATATCTTTTTATTTTCTTGTTTATACCTGGACTTGCTCATAACTTACTTTGGAAGAAACCAAGTGTGCAAAAGAAATGAGTGTTCAAAAGTATTCAAAAGAAGTGAGTATTCATTTATTCAAAATGAGTACTCAAAAGATTTCAAAGTGACTATTCAAACGTTTACCTAGTGTGAAAGCAGCCTGAGCTGAAGTTTTGTTTTTGTTTTGTTTTACTTCCTGTGTTGGTCCTTTTTTTCTGGTTAATGCTTATTTGGCTTAAGGTGGACTCCACAAGCTACAGATTAGTAGCTGCAGCCTAGGAGACTCCTGCTGGAAGTAGAACCAGAAGACCTGAGTTTGAATTCTGCCTCAAAAACTCATTAAATGTGTCCTCTGGGCAGGCTTTGCAACCTCCCTGAGCCCCAGTCTTCTAAAATAAGGCGCAATGATACCATCATGCTTAGGAGTCTGATTGGGTTCTACTGGTTTCTTTGCTGGAGTCTCACAAGGCTGAAGTCGAGCTATTGCTGCCCTGAGCTCCTCCCTGGAAACTCTAGGGGTGAATCCACTTCTGTGCTCCCTCAGGGTTTTGGCAGAGCTCGGTTCCATGCTGCCGTAGGACCAAATTCTCTGGGCTCTTACTGGAAGGCTGCAGGTGTTTCAGCTTCTAGAGCTGCCTCATGGGCCCTTCCTAGTGAAAGCTAGTCAAGTCCTTCTCACATTTCAAATCTCTCTGCCCTCCCCTCTGCTTCATCTCTCCTGTCTCCAGCCAAAAAACATCTGTTTTTAAAACTTGCATGATTAGATTAGGTCTAAAACCTTAGGCTGGGGATGTAGCTCAGTAGTACAGCACTTGCATAGCATGCATAAGGCCCTGCATTCCATTCCCAGCAGCAAAAAAAGAACCCATAACCTTAATAAAAAATATAAAAGTCCTTGTGTTATGTAACATGTCCACAGGTGTAAGGATTGCAGTGTGGACATGGGGGGCATTCCACTTATCATGGTGATATTTTTTAGGCCTGGAAAGGGGACCTCACAGAACATAAGATGAGGTTCTTGCCCTGGAGGGATCACAGTACAGCAGGGAGAGTCTAAGACAGGGTTTGTATGAGGTGTTATGGGAGGCCAGAAGACCTCCTGTGTGCCTGCCAGCCGGCGGTTTTTCCATCATTCTCTGCTTGCACCTTGAGTCTTGTCTTTCATCAGGGTCCTTCAGATGGAACCCAGACTCCAAACACTACCAAGAGATTGGATCAAGCCACTGCCATAGCTCAGTATTTAGGACTCTTAATAAGAAAGGTCTTGGGCCCTCAGCTCAAGGTAAAAGGAAGGAATCATTCTCTCCTTTGATGATACAGTATTACAGCTCATTATTCCCTTTCTCCTCTTTCTCATTATCAAACCCCTGTGAGAGAATTCTTGCTCTTCAATCCTAGCTCTCTCTCTACCATGTGTTTTCCTCCCTCCACTTTTTATTGGTTTTGTTTTGTTTTTTTGAGACAGGGTCTCACTATGTAGTCCAGGCTGGCCTTGAACTCATGGTGATCCTCCTACCTCAGCCTCCTGAGTACTGGGATTACAGGTGTGCGCCACTCTGCAAGGGCGGTCCCTCCCTCCTAAGTGTTCTGTTTCTAATTAGAAGGCACTACTTGTCCAGGGTAGTGCAGGGGTTCCTGTTTAATTCCTGCCACTTGTCATTTCCCTTTTAATGTTATCTGGATGTTTGGCTGGGTATGGGTGATAGTTTTGTAATTACAGCTGCCTTTTATTGAGCACTTACCATGGGTCAGGTGCTGAGCAGAGTCCTATACAGTACTTGCATTTTCCCACTAATGCAGATGTTTTGTCATGGGTAGGTACTATTTTTAATTTTCATTTGAACCTGGCTGATACTGAATTCAGATCTACACCCAAAGCTTGTACCTAACGCCACACACTACAGTAATGTCAGATGGGACTTGTCCGTGGGGGCCAGCGTGAAGGAGTTGGAGCAGCACAGGTGGATCCAGGAAGCCTAAACTCACAGCCCTTCTGAAAGTGAGAAACTTTCTTTTGTCTTAATTTTTTCACCAGACCCTGGGGGTGAGTCCTCCAGGGTGTGCTTCAGACAAGCAACGTAGCTCCTGTCTATGTCATCAGCTCGCACCAAGCAGGTGTGAGCCCTGGCGTGGCAGACCCTATTTCAGTGAGCGCACTAGGGAGTGGGCGTGTGGTGTGCCTCATGGCTGGCCCTTTACACACCCTGCCCCTTGCTGTTGTACCTTCCCTATGGGGTTGGGATGATAGGATGGGTTTTAGGACAGCGCCTGGCACTTTGAATGCACTTGGTATGTGCTGGTTCTCATTACCCTTGAAGAGTTTAGTTCCTGGCCATTCAAGCCAGTAGACTTGTTCTCTCAGTTGAACTTGAATCTGTGTTCAGGAGAAGACAGAAGATGTGTGTCTGTGTTGGTCCCTGTCCAATCCTCTGAATCATACCAGTGCTCATTAGTATGAACTCAGAACTGGGATTTGAGGACAAAGGCAAAATATTTCCCTTTTCTGCTCTCACTGAATTCCTGAGTTATGGGTGTAAAGGAAACAGAGTCGTGGGTTCAAACCCAGGCTCTACACTTGCCTGCTCAGACTTGCCTGTTCCCACCATGGGCAGGGCTGTACGGAAAGGTGGACTCAGTTCAGAACCCCTTTCTGAGGCTGTCTTGTTCCTTGGGAAATGGGGGAGGCAGCAGGCTTCTTTCACAGAGTTGTGAAAAGTACAGTGATGTATGTGATGCTTAGGAACAGGATGCCTTGGCGGCAGCCGCGACTAAAAAAGCAGGCGCTTTAAGGGAGCCACACATTCGTTCAGGGCCTTGGCAGTTTAGCTGAGCAAGAGGTATCACGTTTGGTTTATTTATCCTTCTCCCTCCCCAAGAATCAGGGGAGGCAGCGCTG
The DNA here is from genome assembly GCF_000247695.1 of Heterocephalus glaber. The sequence goes on along the minus strand of NW_004624859.1, from coordinate 97,864 downwards.
GGTGCCCTGCCCACAGGCCAGAGCAGGTATGAAGGAGAGGCTTGTACCACCGTGGAGGTGCCAAGAACCACCTAAATCCAGCCCCGCCGCCTGCACCAGCGCAGCCCCTGGCGCCGAGCAGTGTTGCTTCAGCTGCTAGTACTTAAGGCTCCTTTGCTTGGAAACAGTTCAGCTCCCGGGAGCAATAAGGTACCGCGGGTTCACTGTTAGCCCCTGTCTTTGCGACTGGCATCTGCGTTCCCCCGACGCCCAGCCCAATTTACCATCTTTCAAGGGTCACCAGGTTGTGGGCCCAGGGCCAGCGGGTGGGGGCAGAGGGCGGGAGGAGAGCAGGGAGTTTTCCGGGAAGGGGCCCTGCAGGGTCTTGGCTGGCGGCCGCATTCATCACGGCCCAGGACCCCAAGGTGGGAGAAGAAAGGGAAGGTACTCGCGTCCGGACGGGGCGGCTGCGGGATGCTCAGGCCAGAGGAAGGAGCTGGGCTTGGAGACACTGGGCGGAAGAGGCCTCTCTCTCTGCTCCCCTTCAGGTGCGGGGCCTAGGCTGGTGCCGAAGGCTGGGGCGAGGCCTTCAGGTCTCAGTGGGGGCGCGGTGCGCCCGGCCCGCCGGGGCGGAGAGGAGCGGGTGGGCGGCCGGCCTCTCCGGGAAGTGGGGCCCGGCCGGCCCAGCCCAGCGCCAGAGGGTGCAGCCCCCCTCCCCGGCCCAGGGGAACCCTCGCCTGTGTCCAGAGGAGGCCGGCGTCCAGCAGATGCACGCGGGGGTGGCGGGCGGGGGAGAGGCGGGGAGGAGAAAACTCACAGCACAGCTGCCTCAGCGAGCGGCGCCCGGCTGACTTGAATGGCAGGAGCCCGCGCCCGCGGAGCGCAGCCGAGACTCCGGGCAGCGGCTTCGGCCTGTGGGGCGCAGCGCGGCACCGGGCGCAGCAGGTACGGGGCGCGGGCGGCGAAGTGGGCGAGGGGCCGGGGCCGCCGACCCTTCCCGCCTCCTTCGGACGGCCCGGGAGCTGCCCGGGCGGAGCCCCGCGTCTCGACCCTGCACCGAGGGCGCGGCGGGAGATGTCCTCTCGGGATACCACCCCGGTACCGGGAAGACCCCCGCAGAGTCCCTTCCGCCTCCCTGGCCAGAGTCTGGTCCCAGCCCCCAGGGCGCCCTCCCCGGACGTGCACATCTGGGAAGAATCTGAGCAGATTGGGGGCCGAGTGGAGGGGTGCGGGCTGGCGGCTGGAAAGGTGGGGGTAGGTGGAGCTGGGGAGGGGCGTGGACCCCTCTACTTAGACCCCAGGCCGAGTATCTCCGCGTTTTTCCGCATCAGTTCATTAGGGACCCCAGCGAGTCCAACCTCCGGTCTCTTTACAGACGGGGAGACTGAGGCCCCGGGAGGGGCAGGGACCCCGCCAGGGCGCGTGGGCAGGTGAGAGCACTCCGCGTCCGCCTCCGAGTCTGCTCCAGGCCAGGGCCGCCCCAACCCAGCGCTCAGCTGGCGGCCTGGAGTCCTTCTGTCTGCCTAGGTGGCTGCTTCCCGGCCGGGATAGCAGCACGGAGGGACGGGGAGGGCAAGAGGAGAGATCTTGCCCTCCCGCTAAAGTAGTGGAAGCCCCAGGTTGTGGGTTCCCAAACCACCAGCCTGGCCTGGGGTGGGGGCAGGGGCAGGGCGGGATCCTGGCGTTGGGACACCTGAGGCGCTGTCAGGTGGAAGAGGGCTGGGGCTGGGAGGCCGCTGGAGAGAAGCAGCTGGCGAGACAGGAGCCAACCTGAGCGTCTGTGGAAGGTGAGGCTGAGGTCTGTCGAGCTCCAGGAGGTGTGAACTGTGAGAGCCCGAGCGCCCTGTCCCTCAACCCCTTCTAAGGAAACCTTGGGGTCTGGGAAGTCAGGAGGGGCCGGGCTTGCTCCCTGGGCTCTCAGCTCTCCCGGGCAGAAGGGCCAACCACTCAGACGAACCCCAGCCAGTGACTGCTCTGGGGATTCTGGCCCCTCGGTCAGTTCTTTGGGTTCAGGGCCCAGTCTGCTTCTAGCCTAGAGTGCAAGTTAAGAAGTATCAGATTCACATGACTGTTTTCACATACTCTTGTGAGAGGATGGTTTGTCCCTGCTGTATGAGTCTTGGGTAGGTGTTGCTAATGGTAGCACCTATAGGCCTTCAGCTCAGGTCGTACATACGTGCTCAGAGCCCTTGATGGCTCCCTATCACCAACACTTATGCACAGCGCCTGATGCCCTTGGCAAACTGTGCCTGCAGCTCCACCCTCTATTCCTGATTTTGCCTCCTTAAACACACTTCCCTCCCTCCTCGTCCGTCTCCTCTGAGGCATTTGCTTGTGCCTGTCCTCCCCTTCGTCCCCTTGGAGGTCTGCACAGCCTTCAAGACTAGCTCAAGGCTCTGGGCAAAAGACAAATCTGAGGAGTGAGGACAGATACAAGTGTACACATTTTCCAACTCTGCCTTTCACAGATTCATTCAGTAAACATGTCTTGAGTTCCCACTCCATGCCTGGGAGTTAGGGGAGGCTCTGTGGAGCCCTGAAAGATGCAGCAGGGTGTGGAGTTCCGTGGGAGCACCAAGGAGCACCATACTCCAGCTGAAGGAGCAGGAGAGGCTCCCCGGAGCAGGGGTGTCTGAGGAGATTACCAGGGAAGGGCAGCTGGGAGGGGGGCTTTACACTTGTGTCCTGAACCTACAAAGTGGGAAGACAGACTTTTAATCCTGGGGTTTCTCTTGGCATCACAAGATGTAGCAATGTGTGGCCTAACCCAAGGAGGGCGTCAGTGAATTTTTCCTGAACTCGAGTGGGGGAGGAAAGTGGAGCTAGGGGCTAAGGGTCTGCCTCTCAATTCAAGTTTCCCTTCCTTCTTCCAGTCCTTCCCTAACCCCCCACGGAGGGGCTTGGGGTTTGCTTGGCAGCGTGTCTGAGTGACTTTCGCAGTAACGGTAAACCTCAGTATGGCACTCCTACTTTTTGCCAGCACTGGGCTGGGCCAGCTTTTCATTTAATCCTTGTAAGGAGTGCCCCTTTCCATTCCTAACTGGTGAGCAGAGGCTCCGGGAAGTGAAGCGACTGCTCCAGGCTCATACAGCAGTCAGGATTGGAAATCATGTCCTCCTGTCTCTATAGCTCTGCACCTGAGGGAAAGCTTACTGCAGGCTCAGCTGGCCTCTGTCCCAAGGGCTTGTATTGTCCTCACCCGGTAGACTTAAAGCTCCTGGAGACCAGGGATCTGCTTGTCTGCTGTTTTCCCCACACACTTCCTACGTGTCTGTCACTCAGAAGGGGTCTCGGGAGCTTGTCTTGCTCAGCAGTTTTAGGAGAGCAAAGGGAAAATGGAGAGATGGGGCAGTGGTGTGGCCAAGGTTACACAGCGAGCCACGTGGTAGAGCTGGGGCTGCCTGGGCTCTGTGCTTCCCATGTTTGGGAAGGCTGGGGAGGAGGGGGAGGGGAAAGGGAAGAGGGGAAAGGAAAAATGATGAGAAAAGGAAAAAATGGAAGCAAAGTCTTTGTAAATAGGGAAGGGGGGAGGGGGAGAAGGGCACACAGGGAATGGGGGAAAAAGAAGAACCAAGATGCATCGTGTACAGGGACAGGCACCCAATGATAAATGTGAACGAATTGTATACCGAAAATGTACCAATAAAGGAATTTAAGCAAAAAAAAAAAAAAAAAAAAAAAGCTGGGGAATAGGAGGAGCCCCTGGGGCTACCACTCTCCCACCACTCCCTGAAATCTAGTCCCGCCTCTCCATCCCTGCAGCCAGCACCTCTCTCTCTGCCTGGAGCAGGGTCTTTATTCCTCGCCCTTGCATGAATTGCACAGCCTTGCAGGCCACCCCTGCCGAGCCTGCCTGTTACACTCATGTTTTCCAGGGACTTCTCATCTTCCTGAGACAAGGCTGACACTCTGGCCTTGTGGGGCCTGGGCTTGTGGCTGCTGTGTCTGCTCTTATCATTCCCAGTACCCACATGCCACCAGCCAGTCTGGTGAGCTTCCTAGAGTTCGCAACATGGGCTCTCTTGCCCTCAAGCTGCACACTCTGACACCCCGTTATCAGAATCTCCTGGGCACAGGTACTTCAGGATCTTGTAAGTCCCAGGTCACACCTACTTCCCCAGCCAGCTTTGCTGAGCCCTATCTCCTGTGTCACCCCAGCTTCTATTACCCTTCTCCTTCTGCCAAGGCCCAGCCTCCAGGAGGGCTAGACCAGCCCTCAGCTCTTCTGAGAAGTCTTCTCTGGCAAGATGAGGCGGCCTCCAGGTCCTCAGCTTCCCTCCATTATAGCTCTGAGGACCCTGAGATTATCAGGCTCAGTTTACACATAATGCTATAGATGAGGACCATCTAACAGAAGTCTAATGTGAGCTACAGATGCAATGTAAACTTTTCTAGAAGTCACATTTAAAAGAGTAAAATGAAACAGGTTAATTTAATTTTGTTTAACCCAGTATATCTACTGCATTATCCAGTAATCATAAAAATAAATGAAAATTGTTGTATCATTAATATTAATGAGGTATTTTATATTCTTTTTTGTACCATGTCTTTGAAATCCATAAACACGGCAGTTTATACTTACAGCACACCTCAGTTGGAGCTTGTCACTTCAGTTGCTCTCTAGCCACGTGTGGCGAGTGACTACCAGAGTGAGCAGTGTGGCTGTGACCCTCTTAAGGCCGGGAGCCCATCTGTGCCCCCAGACCCCATCCATGCTCAGCCCAGGCAAGAGCAGGATAGGATGGTGCTGAAGACCTGGGCTGGAGCTCAGCTTGGCCATTCAAGAGCAGTGACACTGGCTGATGCTCCCTGATCTGTAACGTGGTGATAAACACAGCTTCAATATAGTTCAGAATGTTAATATAAATTAAATATTTGTACAGATGCAGTTTACAGATCCAAACTGAAGACGAGAGAGGAAGACCAGCCTGTCTAGTAAGTGCACAGGATAGGAGGGGACCTGAACTCCTTCCCCAGATCCTTCTCCGCAGCCTCCTGCCCTGAGAGAATCTGGAACCTGGACCTGTGCCTACCTCTGTTGCAGTGGGGACAGGGAGGGGAGAGGCTTGCTGTGGTCTAAGGCTGGCAGCTCCGGGGTTAAGGCTAGAGAGACAGCTGTAGGCTTTGTAATGTGCTGGGGTAGTGATGGTCTGCAGACTGGCATTTGGTAAGCGCCCTGGGGCAGCACAGGTGTGGCCGGTGGGTGTCATTTACTGCTGCTGCCTGACCTCTGGAGCCCAGGAGCTGTCTGCCAGGGGGCTGGGGCGCAAGTCTGCTTAGGCCAGGTGGACCTGTCGGGTCAAGGAGGCCTGGCTGCCACCCCTCTTCTTCTCATACCTTTTCCTTCTTGGACCTCATCCTCCTAGGGACCCCTTTACACTGCTACCCAGGTCTGGGTGGGCAGTGGTTATTGGTACTGGGGTGTGCTGTCCCCTCCAGAAAGAAGGCATGGCAGTTATCTCACAGCACAGGCCTGGGTACAGACAGGGCTGCACTTCGGAGACTTGGCTGACTCTTGAGGAAGAGGAAGCAGTATCTGAAATACTGCAGCAGCCCCCAGGGCTGGAGGAGCCCACAGGCGGCCAGTATGTATCTCTGGGACCAGCTGGGCCCAAGCTGCAAAGCCCAAGTGGGGTCTGGGCAAGGGAAGGGGGAGAAGCAGGGACTCTGGAGTGGGGGATAGTATGGTCAGGAAGTAGAAGATGTTTACTGAGCATTCAGTGTGTGAGCGTAGCATCTCACTGAGTCCATGCCTCCCCCTGAGGACAGTTCTGTTAGCATCCCAAGGGCAGATGAGAACCTGAGATTAGGACTGTTTCAAAACTTTCCCTGAGTCACACAGCTGCTGAGAGCCAGTGAGATCACAGCCCTGGCCATGTGGCTTCAGGGCACATCCTCTTGACCGGACAGCAGCGTCTTGTCAAGCTGTTTCCCAAACCTGCCTAGGCCCAGGCTCTGGTCAGACCCTTCTACACGCTCTGTGGGTTGTGGTTCCCTAGCTAGTGGGGACCATGTGCTCTGCTCCCCAGTGGACACCCTTGAGGCCCCCCACTTCCCACCCTGCAACTGGAGTACTAATGTGCAGTCACTACAATAGCCATGGCGGGTCCTTGTCGCCTAGTGAGTGCTGCCGGGTGCTTTGAGCCTGGTGCCTTACTGACTTCTCATAGGGCTGTGAGTTTAGACGGAGCGTCTGCATGCAGATGGGGAAGCTGGGGTTCAGCATCAGAGCCACCAAGTGGTGGAGGTGGGACTCAAATAGGGCTGTGGGACCCCAGAGTCAGGGCTCCTGACCACTACCTGTCATGACTCACCACGCCCCAGAGACACTGTCTTTGAGGCCCTGAACAAGAACTTAGGCCCCCATCCCTGAGCCAAGCCCAGGTCCATGGGGCTGCTGGGACAATGTCACTCCCGCATCTTCCTCAGGCAACACCCCTTCCTGCTATACCTGGGGACCATGCTGGGGCGTGGCCTCCTGCAGGTGGCAGCTGACATGTGAACACATTAGGTCCCAGGGAGGGCAGCTGAGCATGTGAACACCAGGAATGGGATGTGGGAGGTCACGGGGGCTCCTGTACCAGGTCTGTGCTTGGCCTATGTCCAGACACCGAAAGCTGCTCACAGCCCTGTGTGTGAATGACACCCTTGAGCATTCATAGTTCAACTAACGCTGAGCCCTGAGTCATCTCAGAACCTTTCGTATGTCATACCCTGGAGATGGTTCCCAGAAAAGACGTTGCTGATTGCACAAGAGAGTGGAAGGAGGCAGAAGGAGCAGCCTGTGTGGGGCATGGAGGGAAGACCCACATGGGCATGGGATGGCTGGGAGAGGACAGCTGGCAGTCTGCGGGTCCCAGAAGGGCAAGCTGAAGTGCTGAGACACACCCACTGGCCTGACCCTCCCTGGTTTGTGGCTGCTGGAGGAGGGACAAGGGCTCCCTGCACTGCCTGTACCAGGGGGCAGGAGCTCAGCCAAGTCCAGGTCCTGGCTCATCTTCCCCTTCTGTGAAATGGGGGTATGGACTCCATGGGAGCCAGCCTGGTGAGAGCTATGGAAGTGCAGACCTGCCTAAAGAGTAGGTTTCACCCCACCCCAACGTCCAGAGGGCAGTCCTGGTAGGGGCCCAGGGGGAGAGAAGTCAGCAGGCCAGCAGGGTGCCAAGGGCGGGGTCCAGCGTGTGTGCTGCCTATGCCCCAGAGGGCTCCATCATGACTTTTGAGGGCCCTAGCCATGTGCCCAGTGTTCCTAACAAGTTGGCCCCGGTGCCAGGGGGACCTGACTGGACCCTTCTGCAGGCACCATGGCCCAGAGCAGAGCACTGCTGCTGCTCTTGCTGCTGCCGCCGCAGCTGCACCTGGGACCTGTGATGGCTGTGAGGCCCCTGGGGTTTGGCCGGAGTGGTGCCCACAGCCCAAGCCCTGAGGAGAACGAGTTTGTGGAGGAGGAGCCTGTGCTGGTCCTGAGCCCCGAGGAGCCAAGGCCTGGCCCTGCCACCATTGACTGCCCCCGGGACTGTGCCTGCTCCCAGGAAGGGGTTGTGGACTGTGGAGGCATCGACCTGCGTGAGTTCCCAGGGGACCTACCTGAGCACACCAATCACCTGTCCCTGCAGGTGAGGCTGATGTTGCACCAGCGGTCACCGGGGGCTGCTCCCTGCCCTCATGGCTCCCCTCCCAGATCCCCTCCCTGTTCACCCAGAGCCTCCAGGTCTTGTGGCCCCTCAGCCCCATTCCAGGGTGCTGAATAGGTCTGATTCGTGGTGTCCTGGCCACCCAAGTGACAGCCTGCTTGATGTCTGGCCACAGAGCACTGAGACAATGTGGTCTGCTTATTCACTGAGACGGCTCTGGGCTCTGTCTCCTGGTGGACACGTAAGGGACCTGCAGGCAGCTGTCCCTCTCTCTGAACAGACAGGGTCCAGGGCCAGGAAAATCAGAGCCAAATGACCGGCTCAAGTACTCAGAGGCTTCGAGCAGAGAACCCTCCCCTTGAGAAGTGGGCTTGGCCTCCCAGACTGGGTGGGCTCTGGGGCACCCAGGATGGGCCGCCGTACCCTTTCAGAGGAGGTCAGGTCCAGTGACCCTCCAAGGCTCACACGACACTAGCTATGAACCTGGGCTAGGTTGGCCCATGTGAGGAAGGGACAAACTGAGGACAGCTCTGATGAAGTTCATCTGCCCACTTACTCATACACAGCCTGTCTCTTGGACACCTGCCCGATGCCTCTGGTCTTATGTGGGGTGCTGAGCACTTAGGAAGGACTTGGACATACCCTGCCTATCAGGTGCTTCCAGTCTGTGGGTATCCAGGTGTGGGGTCCTTGAAGGTAGGACTTACATCTTTGTGGCCACTGCTGTGCCCCAGGTATCCAGGGCCTGACTGTCATGGAGGAGAATCCCAAGGCAGGTACCCAAGACAGGGACAAGTGCCTAGGATGGGTGCTGAGGGTAGATGCATCCTTCCTCCTCCTGCTGATGCTGCTTCCTCATTGCTCTAGAACAATCAGCTGGAGAAGATCTACCCTGAGGAACTCTCCCGGCTGCAGTGGTTGGAGACTCTGAACCTCCAGAACAACCGCCTGACCTCCCGAGGTGAGGGGTCACCAGAGTCAGGGGACACCAGGTAGAGGCTCGGGGTCCTGAGTGGTGCTAGGCACCCAAGGGGTCATATTGGCTCTGTAGATGCTGGACTGTGGGAAAGCGGCTGGCCTGGACTAGGCTGGCCATGGAGCTGTACAAAGACTGGCTCTACACGCAGCAGGGTTCCCTGAGGCTACCCAGAGCCACCCCTGGGCATCCCCAGACCTTCTCATAGACTGTTCAGTTCACAGGGCCTTTAGATTCAGACAGCTGGAGGCTTCAAACTTAAATTTTTTTCTGATAGCAAAAATAGTATATTATTAAGATAGAAAATTAGGCAAATTAAATGGAAAGAAAAAACTCATAATGTTGTCACATTGAATTAATCAGTGTGGGCATTTTCATGTATTTCTTTCCATGTTTTAGAAAAAGCAGCTTTACTGAGGTATAACTTATACTGTAACATTTGCTCAACTTATATTACGATTTGATGAGTTCTAGTAAGTTTATGCAGTTATATAATCACCATCGAGACAGTTCAACCCAGTCATTTTTTCTTAGCAGTTTTTTAACTTCACAGCTGAACTCATTCACAGACAGATAACCTTCATGGTTTCACTAAATAGTTCACTCATAGCGCCTCTCATGTTGCGAAAGCCCTCTCTGGCTGTCATTTTACACCCTGCAGCAGGGTAGCCAATGTAGCATCGCTCCATGGTTTATGTAACTGTTCCTGCTCCTTAGAAACTTGGGTGGGCCCCAGCATCTAGGGGACCAGGAGCCCAGAACTGAGTGTCAGAGGCCACCTCATCTCTGGGAAGGGCCCAGTCTGGCTGGGCTCCTGGTCATGTGACATCCATCAGAAGGGGCAAGACAGAGTCAGGTGGTGAGGAGACCCAGCTCGGCCCCACTGGCCTGTGGTTGGGGCTGGGGTGAGGAGGAGCTCTGACCCCAGTGGCAACTCTCAGGGGAGCACTCCTTCCGGGCTAAAGGGTCAGGCGAGGTTGCTCAGTCCCTCAGCAGACATTTAACTGCTTGAGCATGTGCTTGGGCCACGTGAGCAATGAGAAGGAATGCAGGGCTGGACAGGGCCATCTGGACCAACCGGGAAGGGGTTCCAGCTGCCCCTGCCTGCTTCTCTAGCAATGAGGTGGGTGTGAGGGTGGGGTGCCTCTTGTGCTCCCCTGTAGCATCTCCTTCATCCAGGGCTCTGACCTGTCCTTTGAAGGGCTCCCCGAGGAGGCGTTTGAGCACCTGACCAACCTCAATTACCTGTACCTGGCCAATAACAAGGTGAGGGCTGCAGAAGGTGGAGTGTGCTGCTCTGTCCCCCTGGCACTGTCTTCCTGGGAATTTTGTGACCTTTTACCAGCTGTTTCTGGTCTGTCAGGTCCTTGTTGCTGCTCAGACATGATCCTAGAAGATGGGGAAGAAACCATAGACTTCACCCCTGTAACCCAGGGAGATGGAAGCCAAGTCCTTCTGTAGCATCGGGGAGGGAGAGCTTGACCCACTGGGAGGGGGCACTGGGAGGGCTTCTTGGAGGAGATGGCATGTGGGCAAGGCAATGAAGTCAAATTCTAGCCAGGGGCCCCGCGGAGGGCACTGCAATAGAAAGGACAGGTGCCAGGCTCAATGGCATGGTCTGTTGTCCCAACACTTGGGAGGCTGAAGGCAGAGGATTACTTGACTCTAGGAATTTAAGACCAGCCTGGGCAACAGAGCAAGACCTTGTCATGAATGAATGAATGAATGAATGAACAAGGGACAGCAGAGTGAAGCATAAAAGCACCTAGGCTCAAAATATTTAGTGTATCCCAGAGCCCTATCCCAGCCCCTATGTCTCTGAATGCCCCCAAATTCCTGCCAGGCTTCGAGCCAGTGTGTGCCATGGCCATGTCTGAGGCAGTCTCTAGCCCCATCCATTCCTCGGGCTGAGATGAAAAGGTCCGCCTGCCTTCTTGACGTCGCCCCTAGGTATCTAGTGGAAGTGACGCTACTGCTTCCTGCCTGCAGCTCCCAAACCCCCCAGCTCCCCACCCTCGAGAAGGCCTCCTCCACCACCCACACTGCTTGTGTGAGCCACAGATCGGAAGTCTCCTGGACCCTGAGCCTCCTTCACCCATGTCCAGCCCCTCAGCTGCCCACAGGCTCAGGTCCACCACCCACCACCTCGTGCCCCTCTGCCTCACTTCCTTCTCCTTTCTCCTCGGGGCAGCCAGAGGGCAGCCCTGCTTCTACCTCTCTACTCCCCACCCCACCCCCGGTTGAGCCCAGGAAGATGGGTGGGGCACAACAGATGCAGAGGGCCTTGCCTGCCAAGCTAAGAGCTGGGGCAGCTGGAGACAGTTTGGCTCTATCAGCGAGTGGGACAGGCTTCCACTTCAGAAAGTTGGTCCTGGTTGCCAGAAAGAGAGAAGTAAAGGGGCGCAGATGAGCAGCCAGCAGCTGGCCTTTTTTCCTCATTGGTCTTCATGCTTGACTCTTCCCTTTCCAGCTGACGTTGGCACCTCGATTCCTGCCAAATGCCCTGATCAGCGTGGACTTTGCTGCCAATTATCTCACCAAGATCTATGGGCTCACCTTTGGTCAGAAGCCAAATTTGAGGTCAGAGGGATGGTCCTGGGCTTGGCAGGGGAGAAAAGGGAGGCTGAGGTAGGGCACAGACAGACCATGAGGAGGGGCTTGCTTTGCAGTGGGCCAACAAGGCCAAGGGTTGTGGTGCAGGGGCATCTGGACTCGGGAGGAGCTCAAGACTGTAGGGGGCTCACACCTAGATGTGAGAGGACTTAGACCAGGAGGTGGGAATGGAGAGCGTTTTGTGGGAATTGTGGGCAGGGGCTGGGGCTCCAGAGTACCCTCCACAGGCAGAACCGCCCTTCCCTGGTCCTGGTGTGGAGGGGCCTGGGCTGGGGGTCAGGAACGCCTCCTTCTGCCACTAGCTTGTGGGGTGACTTCTGGTCACTGGTCCCTGGGCTGTGGAGATGGCGTCTGAGGCTCTTTGACTCTGTCCTTGGGTTAAGATGGGAGGAGAGAGTCCTGGGCCCCAGTCCCAGCCTGAGCGGAGGTTTAAGCGCTCACTAGAAGCTGGCCCAGGGCTCGGGGGAGCCGAGATGTGTGTGAACCTGTGCCTCAACCTCAGGTCTGTGTACCTGCACAACAACAAGCTGGCGGATGCCGGGCTGCCGGACAGCATGTTCAATGGTTCCAGCAATGTCGAGATCCTCATCCTGTCCAGCAACTTCCTGCGCCACGTGCCCAAGCACCTGCCACCTGCCCTGTACAAGCTGCACCTCAAGGTGGGGAGGGGTGTAGCAGGGACAGAGCAGAGCAGACCCCAGGGCTGGGGCCCGAGGGTGGGGACCTGCAAAGGCAAGAAACCAGCCCACGCAGGTGCAGTGTTGCACGTGCCAGATCGAAAGCCCACTGTGGGGACACAGGAGACTGCGCACCAGGCTCCAAGTGTGAGCCCCTGTCTGGTGGCCCCAGGCCTTCCCACACCTCCCCCGAGGCCCTGCTCTTGCCGCTTGCCTCCTCACACTCTGCTCCCGACTTCTCCATCCCTAGAACAATAAGCTGGAGAAGATCCCACCTGGGGCCTTCAGTGAGCTGAGCAACCTGCGCGAGCTGTACCTACAGAACAACTACCTGACGGATCAGGGCTTGGACAATGAGACCTTCTGGTGGGTGGGTCCCGTCTCAGCACAGCCTCAGCGACACCATGGCATTGGCAAGCTCCTTCCAGGGCCTCCCCAGCCAGGCGTGGTCACGCAGCCCTCCCCACCTCCCCTGGCCGCTTTCCCTGGAGGAGAATCTTTGAGGTTCATGCTTTTGTTGCCATTTCTCGCTCCAGGAACAAGTGGTATGTCTAGGTAAAGGGCTACTGAGATGGCAGGGAGTCAGGTACTGCTGAAGGAGACTGGGTCCTGGGTACAAAATGCAAACGCAGCGTTCTTGCTGAGAGCAAATATGTTTTCATCTGGGGGAGCCCCAGACAGCCACAAAAGGCTGATGTTCAATGGTGGTCTTCAAATAAATTCCCATGAGTCAGAAATGAGGCAAAATCCTTCCTACACAAATGTATAAAGTATGATTGAAACTCGTTAATGTTCAAATTTGAAAAATATTACAATATAAGATACATTGTCATTAATCCCCCTCAAAATATCCCCCTCACTTTGAACCCACTTATCCCACGTTCTTGCCACTTTCTGAAGCTGTTCTGGAAGTCCTCTTTCTTGAGGGTCTTTAAATTGTGTTGTTGGCTGCCTCAATGTCCTGGATGGGTTCAAAAGGTTTGCCTTTTGTGGTCATTTTGACTTGGAGGAAGACCAGAAGTTGCATAGTGGATGAGCACTAATGTTTTCATGAGAGGGCCTTGCTGTTGGATGGCACCCGGAAGCAGCATCATTCACTGTAGTTTTGATCCTACTTCTTAAAGACACAAAAAAGGACTTCAAATTACTTTAGAAAGTGACAAGAATGATAGGATTAAGTTCGGGAGCAAGGGAGGGGTTGATGGCAATGTGCTTTTTACTGTAATAAAACTTTTATAATTTAAAATTCACCGTCTATTTTTACCACGTTGCATATCATTGAGTCAACCCAGAGGAAGGCTCTGGGAAGAGCTGGGTGATTTCAAGGGGTCCTCTACTATTTCCCTTGGGAATCATGGTAGGAACAGCAGTGGTGGGCTCTCCCCAGTGTCCTATTTCTCCCCTCCCCCAGGAAGCTCTCCAGCCTGGAGTACCTGGATCTGTCCAGCAACAACCTGTCACGGGTCCCTGTGGGGCTGCCACGCAGCCTAGTCCTGCTGCACCTGGAGAAGAACATCATCCAGCGGGTGGACGCCGATGTGCTGACCCCCATCCGCAGCCTGGAGTACCTGCTGCTGCACAGCAACCAGCTTCGGGCTGACGGCATCCACCCACTGGCCTTCCAGGGCCTCAAGCGGCTGCACACAGTGCACCTGTACAACAACGCACTGGAGCGCGTGCCCAGTGGCCTGCCCCGCCGTGTGCGCACCCTCATGATCTTGCATAACCAGATCACAGGCATCGGCCGTGAGGACTTTGCCACCACCTACTTCCTAGAGGAGCTCAACCTCAGCTACAACCGCATCACCAGCCCGCAGGTGCACCGTGACGCCTTCCGCAAGCTGCGCCTGTTGCGCTCGCTCGACCTGTCCGGCAACCGCCTGCACATTCTGCCCCCAGGGCTGCCCCGCAATGTGCATGTGCTGAAGGTCAAGCGCAATGAGCTGGCTGCCCTGGCGCGTGGGGCGCTGGCGGGCATGGCCCAGCTTCGAGAGCTCTACCTCACCAGCAACCACCTGTGGAGCCGTGCCCTGGCCCCCCGTGCTTGGTCAGACCTCGCCCACCTGCAGGTAAAGGCTAGCCTGGGATGCCACTGGTGTGGCTGCCCTGAGCCGGCCCATCTGCTGGGACCAGGTGAGGGCTGGGCCTTGGAGGAGGTTCCTCTGGTACAGCCAGGCTGGGCTCAGGGTGCAGCGAGGTGAGCCAGGCAGAGGGCATGGCTGTTGTGCCCGGGTAGCCCAGACCCCTGCAGACACAGGAGTGAAGGGAGAGTGTGGGAGTGTCTGACTGACATGGCCAGGCAGATGCAGGCTTGAGAAGGAGTGAGGAGATAAGAGGTCATAGCTGCAGGCAGGGGCCCATAGTTCAGGAGGACTGCAGGGCAGTTCAGGGGGCACAGAGAGTCAAGCTTATCCACCTGCAGGGACAGGTGCTTGAAGGCTAGGCCTTGGGGTAAAGGTTGGGGGATAGGCGGGGGCATGGCCTTGCCTCAAGTCGACAGAGGGCTGGGGGTTGAGCAGGGGTCTGTCCAAGGCATTCTGGAGCTGTTCAGGGAAGGCAGCTGCTGTGGCCGCGTGCTGAGTCAGGTAGGATATCTGGGCATGAGTCAAGCCTCCAGGTGACGAGTGAAACCTCCCCTCTCAGTAAGCATGGGTGAAGGGGAGTCCTTGGCCAGCTGGGATGGAGGGCAGAGGCCCTGCCCCTGACCTGCCACAGCCCTTCTGCTGCCGGGCCAGAGCCATCTTTCACAACAGAGCTAACACAGGGTCAGGCCCTCTGCATAGCTGCCCCCACCCCATCCTCAGAGCTTCCTCTTCTCTCTTTCTGAGGGTCTGCTCAATACCATCTCCTAGGGCAGTCTTCCTCTGCTTTTTTTTCTTCATAAGCCTTATTCCTGCAGGCTCAGGTCACCTCACTTGGTGTTGCCTGCCCCTCGGTCAGGACAGGCATGCTAGTCTCCTGTGTCTGTGGCTGTCCATGGCAGGTTCATGGTCACTGCATGTAGAGGGAGGACAGGAAGAGCCATCACCTCCACTGGAAGTGCTGTCAGGACTGGGACATCTGCATGGAGTGTGGGATGTGAGTGGGTGAGGCAGCTGGTCCTGCAGATTAGCTGAGGTCTCTCCTCATCCAAACAGCCTTGCTGAGACCAGGGTCCAGCTACCTATGGCACCTCAGGGTGTTCCTCAAGAGCCAGTTCTTGAGAGCCCAGAGCCCGCTGTTTTCTCCTCCACACCTGCCCGTCCTGCTGGATTTTCTAGTTCACTGAAGGGACAGGGTGGCATCCGGGGAAACCTGGAAGCTGCCTTTTCACCTCTACCTGCCTCCAGTGGCCCCTCAGCACCTGACCCACTGTACTGCCTTCACACTTCTTATTCTGTCTACTTCTCTCTAGCCTGTTTCCAGGCCCCAGACCAAGCCACCCATTTCTTGCCCAGCTTCCTAGGAGCTTGTCACCGTGGTAGTCCATATACCAGCAAGAAAATCTTTAACAACCACATACCCTTTCATGTTCCTTATCCCCACTGCCATGGCTGTCAGGGCCTGCTCTGCCAGCTGCAAGTGCACCAGGCCCTTCTGCTGGAGGCCCCTCACCTTTGCTCGCAGGAGACGCCTGCCCCTTCACTCCATGATTCTGGACCCAGCCCCCACCATGTTCCAGACACAGCTCCAAGAGTGGGAAGCCCATGGGGAGTTAGATGGAAGCCCTCTACCCTGCTAGACGTATACCTAGGACACAACTTGGTTGTCACTTTTCTCTCTACCAACAATGGGCAGAGAGAATGGGGGAGTTCAGCTGGGAATGCCTGGCAAGATGAAGAGAGTCTTCCTCCTACAGAGAGGTGGAGCCGTGTCTCAGTGGAGCCCACGTCCCCTGCACCGAGGGCCACTGAGGACATTTGGGATGCAGGAGGAAGTGCTAACATGGAGAAACATGAAGGGCACCGTGTGCTCTGGGACGCGGGACAGCAGGGAGCCCTGAGCTAGGAGGAGGTTACAGAGAGGCTCCCTAAAGTGCATGAACCTGTGCTCCCCTTCAGTCCCGAGGCCATCTTGCCCAGCTTCCTGATCCTGACTCCCAGCCTCTCAGGGTTGGGAAGGGAGCTTGGGGACCACAGGGCTGTGTCCACCCAGTCCCATGTGTGTTCTGCTTCTGTGAAGCCCAGCCCATTCCCTGGTTGATGGTTCCTGGACTCCAGACACATGATAGCTCCGAGCTGACCACCTCGGGGTCTGGCCATTGTGCCAGGGTCACCGCAGGCCTCGTGTCCTCACACGGGCCTTGCACATGTGGCCTTTGAGGTCAGTAGGTGAGCAGTGCCCCCGTGCAGTTCTTTCCACCCCCACCCAGGTTTGATGGGACAAGATTCAAAGGCTGGATGATCCCCAGCCTCTGACTTGTATTAGGCCTTAGTCTGATGAGAGTGACAGATGTATTAAGAAGGCCAGGACTGTGATGCCCAAACATCTTGGCTATGACTTTATATGTGAAGGCACAAGGGTATGGGTAGGACCTATGTCAGTCATAATAAGTGTTTGGATTCAGGCACACCAGGTTCCAGCCTCTTACAGGCTGTGTGGCCTTGGGTGAATCACTGAGTGTCTCTGAGCTTCAGTTTCGCCATGTGGAAAATGGAGATCGTTTAGACAGACCCCTCTCCTCAGCAGGGTTATATGGTTTAGATTGGCTGGGGCCTTGGCGGGAGTTTTGTAAGCTGTTGAGTGCTTTGCACAGGTGGGAGTCCCTGACTCCCTTGGTCACCTCTGCAGCTGCTGGACATCGCTGGGAATCAGCTCACAGAGATCCCCGAAGGGCTCCCTGAGTCGCTCGAGTACTTGTATCTGCAGAACAACAAGATTAGCACCGTGCCCGCCAATGCCTTTGACTCCACACCCAACCTCAAGGGGATCTTTCTCAGGTAGGAAGCCCCCCATGGCCCCCCATGCACCCCTCTGGGTGTCCAGCTCCAGCAGGTCAGTTGAGGCCCACGGGAAGAGCTTGCAGGCAGAGGTCAGTGCATGCAGCCTGCTCTATTGCTGAGTGGCTATGGACCTTGCGACAGTCAGAACACACCAGGTACTGCTGTCTCAGCCTTCAAACATGGGCACAGCCCTGGCCAGGCTGATATAGTTTGTAGGTTTGTAAACGAGCCTCAGCCTCGGTAACTTTAAAAAGCAGTGCACTTGGGTATTATTGATGTTAATGTGGCAGGGAGGGACCTCAGAGATCATCTTTCCCATTTATAGCTGGGAGAGCTAAGGCCCAGAGAGCATGGATGGGGGGAGGTTGGGGGTTTGGAATGATTCAGAGGACCCAGCTCCTGGAGGATATGGGCACTTCCGTTAGAGCCAGCATGGTTCTTTCCAACACTGCCCGTACCCCCCAAATTAGCAGACAGAACAACACAGCAGAAGGCCCAGTGCTTGGGAACACTGGGTGGTGTGACATGTCCTCAGGCCTCTGGAGGGCGCCTGAGACCAGAGCTATGGCCTCTGCCATCCCTCACCTGAGTGTGCTCCCCACCCGGCTCAGCTGTGGCCCTGCCTGGGTGCCAGCCCAGACTTTGGAGCTGGCACCTGAGAGTGGGCAGAGAAGAGGCTCCCACAATGGCCAGTGAGAATGTGCGCAGAGAGAGACTTCCTCTCGCTTTGTGGATGGCCGGCCCGGTACCCTTTCCCGCTCCTGAGCTGCTGTCACTACCCTGAACAACTCACGCTTGCCACCTTGCACCACACTCCTGAACCCAGCCTTTTCATCTCGCTGTGTCACCCCAGCGGGCTGGCTTCCTCCTGTTACCTTCCAAGGTCAGTGGGTGTGGGACCCCGGGGCTGGGCTCCTGCATTGACCCCGGTTGTATGCTACCCAGGTTTAACAAGCTGGCCGTGGGCTCTGTGGTTGAAAGTGCCTTCCGGAGGCTGAAGCACCTGCAGGTCTTGGACATTGAAGGAAACATTGAATTTGGTGATACTTCCAAGGGCCGTGGCCACTTGGAGAAAGAAGAGGAGGAGGAGGAAGAGGAAGAGGAGGAAGATGAGGAGGAAACAAGATAGTGACAAGGTGACAGATCTGACCTAGGTGGGTGGTCTGTGTGGGGACGGTGCTCACTGTCCCTCACCACCATCCTGCCCTAACCCCATCCTAGGGTCTTTTTGTCCATTCTTCACCCTCATCCCCTCTTCATCTCTTCATTTTGCGATTGCATGTGTTTGCTTGGCATGTGGGAGGCGCCGGGACCGGGGTGAGGGATTGAGGTGGAACAGCAGCCCTGGAGGCTGGCATGTGCCAGGGCACCCTAATCCAGGGTGATATGTGCTGCTGTGGGAGCCAGCTGGGCCAGGTTGGGCACAGGGGTCGGGGCCTCAGGAGGGAGGTCTAGGCTGGAGCTGGGGATCCAAGCTCTGTCAGCCTTGAGACAGGCACTGAAGCTGCCGGCGGGTGGGGGTCATCGCCCAGGGTGAGTGTGGGACCTGCAGAGGAGACAGCTGGGGAAGTTGGGAAAGCGGAGGTGGAGGTGGGGCTGGGGCACAGGGCTTTGCAAATGCCTATCACACGGGTACTATACACAAGCACATGCACCAACACACTAGTCTAAGCATGCACACGCAGTCACAAACAACACCTGCAGAACACACACTGCACACACGCACAGGGAGACACACACATAGCCCATGATACATAAGCACCAACCATGTACAGACTTGCATGTATGTGCCTGCTTATAAGCATGTGCACACATGCATACCTGTGTGCTGTGCACAGGCCTTCACAGGTGGGCCACGTGTGTGCGTGGTGTGTACATGCACAGGCTTATCCAGAAGCAGGGGACTTGGCAGTGTCAGCACTGTCCAGAGCCCACTGCATTTATGCATGTGGAGTCATCTGTGCCTTCATGGGGAGAAGGGCAAGATGGCCGTGGCTGGAGGGGAGCACATCCCTTCTCTGGGGAAGTCTGGCTGTGAAGAGGTGAGGCAGGGCAGAAGGACGAAGGCAGCATGTGCTCGGGAAAGGCTCCTCTCACGTGGTGCTTTCTTCAGGGTTGGAGCTGGTGGATGCTGACTCAGGGCAGTGGGCAGGGCCTGCCATAAGAAGCAAAGTGGATGTGAGGCTGCTGTAGGGACTGCAGGAGGCCTATGCACTCCCACTGTGGTAGGAGGGTTAGAGAGCCCAGTGGCTGCAGTCACAGGCAAGTGAGTGGCTCGGTGGCTGGATATGAAGTCATATGGCCTTTAGCCTGCAGCCTTGTTTCCCCCATGCAGTACGAGGTGCTTAGCAGACCATGGAGTGGGGAGAAGGTGGACCACTGAATCCATCCATGGCTGGGCTGTGGGACCAGGAAGGGTACAGGACTAGGAGGAAGAGGAACAAGGAGGTGAAGTGCATTAAGAAGGGGTGGCTGAAGGCATGGGTCCCGAGGCCAGGCTGAGTAGGGAAAGAGGTATGGAAGGGAGGATGGTGGAGCCCAGGCCCAGTGTGGGACAGTAGCCGGGAGAGAGGTGGTTGGTCACAGAGGACATCAGAGTTGGTGATGAGTTGGCGGTGAGCTGTTCCAGGGGTCACAGGGCCATGGGAGGCTACTACCAGGGAACCAGGAGGTTGACTTGAAATAGGACCTGGGGCAGAGAGGGGCCTGCAGCCTATTGATGTATGACAGCAGCCCTGTGGGTGAGTGACGAATGGGGAGAGGCATCCATGCTGATCTCAGCTTGCATGCTAACATCTGAGTGTTGGGGTCAGGCCCAGAGGGAGTGCTCCAGAGTCCCCTTGTCTTACTCTGGGGGTTGGTTATGAGGCAGAGCTCCTTCTCCGGAGGCATCATCCTCACGCAGAGCCAGGGGTCAGCTATGGGGGTAAGCTGATACTCACTAGGATTCCATGGGCCAGGCATAGTGGCACATACATGTGATCCCAGAACTCAGGAGGCTGAGGCAGGAGGATTGCCATGAGTTTGAGGCCAGCCTGGGCTACATAGTGGGTTCAAGTTCAGCCTGAACTGCATAAGGAAACCCTGTCTCAAAACAAAACACAGCACAACCCCATACAAATTGCATGGCCCTACTAAGGGAGCTGTGGAGTCTTGGGGTGGGAAAGAATCCGGCCCCTCTGGAAGACACTGGCTACAGTCAGGTCGGTTGTGAGGCCCCGGGAAGTGGCCAGAGAGATCCAAAACCTGTTCTTCTCATGCTGGCATGGGCATCTCCTCTGGGCGCCAGGCTCCCTGGGTATCTCCCTCCCCACTCATAGTACCCTGGCTTTCCCAGAGCCCCCTCAAGTGGGGGGCTGCTGGTATGGTTGGTGTGTTGCCCTGGGCGGGCCCCTGACTCTCCTCCATATTCTGCAGGATGATGGATCATGGACTCCTTTCTGCAGCACGTGCCATGTCCTGTGAGCACCATCTGCACGCTCACACAGACGCACCCAGCGCGGAACCCATGGGCCATCCCACCTGCCAGAGGCTCAACGCCATCTTGGGTCCCTACCCCTTCCTGCAATGTGTCCCACGGCCAGACAAGTACAGACACCACGCTACACCCACGCACACCCAGCTTGGCCACACACAGAGCCAGCTGCGCATCACCCTCCAAACAAACGATCCTACTCTCCAGCTCAGGCCCACCTCTGCGGACTTGCCTGCCCTCTGAGTCACACAGACTCAGGCAGGGCCTGTCCTTCCCTGGCACACTTAGCCTGTGCACACACACACACACACACACACACTCACCTGCAAGCACCCCCTACACACACACACACATACATCAATGCCACCAACAGCTCTTGCCCCTAGCCACATGTGGCCAGGACTGCTCACTATCTGCCTGGCCTTCTGTCTGTCTGCTACCTGGAGAATACACAGGGTTATCTCCTTGCTCTGTGTCCAGGTGCTTTCTGCGGTCTGGAACTCACAAAAGCTGGCTTTTGTTCCTTTCCCTCCCTTTGGGGACAGGAACCTTCTGGATTTCTGCCCGCCAGGTGCTGAGGCAGTCACCCTGCTGAGCGCGCCCCCCCCTGCTGTGCACTGGCAGGCCACAGGCACTTTTGATGGACAGGCCTCAAGGAAGCCAGTGGAAGGCCTCCTGGGTACTCCGGGGAGCCGAGGCCATGGAGCTGGAGGAGCAGGCAGGAAGGGCCGGGCTATACCTAGGAGACACTCTATACTTAGGGCCTTCAGGGAAGTTCTGGGTGCCTTTTTTTCTTTTTAGTTTAGTTTAGTTTTTTTTTTAAGAAAAGAAAAATGATAAAAATCTCAAAGCTGACTTTTCTTGTTACAGAAAAACTAATATAAAAGCATTATCCCTGTCCTTGCAGCTGGCGTGTCTACGTGTGGTTCCTGGCAGGTGCTGGGCTGGGGTCTGCTAGGGGTGGGCAGGATACAAGAGCTGCAGCATCCTGCCAGACCAGCAGGAGTCAGGGCAGAGTTCAGTTCTTGGGGCGCCTCCAAAGGAGCTGCATGGGCAGGGGACCAGGGAAATGGGGCTTTGTGGCTGGTAAGGAGACCTAGAAGTGTACACGGACCCTCGGGTGGGTGGGAATCAGGAGATAGGACTGGGACTGCCACACCAGGCCTACAAGCCCAGCAAAGGCCCTGCCGGGCATCGGGCTGCTCAAGGCTCATTTAGAGGGTCACCTTTGCACTGAGGGGCTGTTACCAATCTGGTCTGTCCCACGGAAGTGGGAAGGAGGAGGCAGGCCTAGGAGCTGGAGCAGAGTTTCCCTAGGGGCAGAGTTTCTGTGGGGAAGAGATGACAGACAGGCCCAGTGTGGTGTCTCTGGGGCAGAGCTGGGGCCCGGAGAGGAAGCTGCAGGAGATGGCACCTAGCTCCCAGTGAAGAAAATCTCTAATGGACAGAGTTGCCCCACAGTAGAATGTGATGCCCAGGAAGTAGTGACCTCCCTGCTACTGGAGGTGTGTAACCACACGCCTGTCAAGGCTGCTAAAGAATAGATTCCTGCCTTGTGATGGGGTTGACTTGGTTGCTTAAAGGGCCTTAGAAATGTGACCCTGAGGGGCCGGGGATTTAGCTCAGTGGTTCCGGCACCTGCCTCGATCCCCGGTACCAAAAAAAAAGAAAGAAAGAAATGTGACTCTGGGAAGGACCCAAAAGCCCATCCACACGAAGGTGGGAGTGACTGGTAGCCTGCCATCTGGCCTCTCTTAGGTGCTGAGGCCTTGAGAATGGAAAGAAGTCTTGTGGTGGCTGTAAGGCCCCCAGCCCTGCAGTGACTGGGGCAGCCCAGGGCCCAGGCCCTTCCTGGACTCTTCACACCGTCATTCCGGGAGCAAGATGGATATAGATTGGGAGCTAGGGTAGAAGCAGGTGCCTTCCTTTCAAGGTGACCTTGGGAGGCTTGTCCCTCCCTGGATGTCAGTGTCTTCATGGATGTCATGGTGTATGACCCTCCCAGAGGCCTCCTGCAGCTACCTGCAGCGAGGGGAATGGGGGAGACACTGGGATGCCATGGGCGTGTCCCCTCTCTAAGGCAAACCACTCACCAAGGGGAGCAAGAGTAGGAGGAAACGTGTTCCTCTTAGGGTCCCTGCTGCAGAGCACAGCCCTGGGCAGGACACAGTGGCCTGGCCACAGAGTGGTCCCTGAACAAGGCCTATGGACAACCGATTGGCACGCTGTCTTCTGCATGTGACAGCACAGACAGGGCTGTCCTCACTATGGCCACCAGGACAGGCTCATCTGCATGCTGACAGCCTCCATTGCCCAGAGTGTGGGCTCTAAGCAGACGAGACTTGAAAAACAAAAGATCTTTATTTAGTTATCACTGAATTTGCAAACACAGAAAGGGATAGGAACTCTTCCTCCACTTTGTCACACGGGCCTTTGGGGAATTTTGACCCCAGGGTACCACAGGGCCCTGCCCACCTGTCCATAGGAAGCTGGCCTGGATGTCCCCACGGAGACCCTCCAGGATCCCTAGTGAAGATGTCCGTCCCCGCATCAGACAAGCTGTGGGAGACTCAGCTGGTGGGCAGGGACAGGGCAGGCCATGGCACAGGGAAGGCAGTGAGCGGGTCCCAGCCCAGGACAGGCCTACCCTTGGGGACAGCTGTTTGGCTGAAGCCAAATGCTGTGGGGCGAGGTGGAGGCCTGGACTCGGTGGGGACAGACACCTGGACGTTGTTACTACGTCATCATAAGTTAGAAGCGGTGGTGGCTGCGGAGCCTCTCAGCATCTGGCCCTACAGGCTACCCGGTCCTAGAGGAGGGAGTAGCCAGGGCCCGAAAGACTTGCGTTAGCCTCCTAGCCCTGACATTGCTTTCTCAAGACCGTGGGCAAGTGCTCAGAACCTCAAATCTGTGATCCAGAAAACGGGGACAACAACCCTCGCCTGGGACTGGGGCTTGGGGTCGGCAGGCTACCATTCTCTAGCTGGGGCTCCTGCATGCACCTGCTCCTCTCTGGAACCCTATTTCCCACCTCTGAGGCTAATTCCAGCCCCTCAGGGAGGGCAGAATGCATGAGCCTGGTGCCTGCCAGCTGCTCAGGTGAGCCTCGAGTTCAGCTCCTACGCCAGCCCTGGGGGCCTCACTTGCAGCCCCCCAAGCTCAGACGTTGGTCTCCAGCTCTCTGATCTCGATGGTGCAGTGGTCCAGGCTGGCCGTGGCCAGCTCCTCATCCCGCCCCACCTGCTCCTGCACGGGGATGTGGTGGGGGCAGGCAGGGCCGAGGGTCAGCTCCGAGGCCTCGGCCACACTCTTCACACAGCCATTCTGCTGGCTCGCCACGATCTCCTGAAGGCTCACTGGCTTGGTCTCGCTGGGTGGCAGCTTCTGGAGAGGGGACATGAGATTTGGTAGCAGCAGGAAGGACTGAAGGTGGTTGGAGAAAGTGAGCTTAGGGCTGGAAACCAAAAAAGGGATTTTCCTACAGAAACCCTAGGTGGGCCCGCAGGTCACAGGTCTCTCTGCCCCCAGTCCCCAAGCTATCCTGGCCTCTACTGCAGCTGTCTCAGTAGAGGAGGGACCTGACCCACAGCTTAAACCAGGGAATTGGTGGCTCTCCTGCCGGAGCCTCCTCTTCCTCTTCATGAAGTGGGGGTGGATGACATGGCTACAGAGGGAGCCGAGGAGACAGTCAACCCTATGCAGACCCCCAGACACGTGACTTAGCAGGACAGTGCCATCTTGCCCTACAGTGCGGGGTCCCCAGGGCGG
Source organism: Heterocephalus glaber (assembly GCF_000247695.1). The sequence continues at coordinate 73,820 of NW_004624859.1, read as the reverse complement.
GGACTTTATATTAGTTCCCACTATTTCTCCTGTCTAGATCAGTGCTGGCCCAGAGGAGTCGGTCACTCCTGTTAGTCACGGATGAGGAAGCCAAGGCCCAGAGACATGGAGGGATTGGCTGAAGGCTGTCGAGCAGAGGGTGGGAAGTCTGGTGTCCACTCCACCTGGCTGCACCCTCCTAGTGGCCTCTGGGAAGGAGCTCCGTTCTCACCTCAGTGCCAGGGTCCCAAGCAAAGTCCTTCCGGCAGATGTGGGCCATGATCCCTGCAGCCAGCGCGTCACCCAGCACATTAATCATGGTGCGGAAACGGTCCCTGGAGAGACAAGGTGAGTAGTGAATGCACGGTGAAGTGGAACTGGCAGGGGCCATCCCATCAGGAGGGCAGAATGCCCCAGCCCGCCTTGAGTGGTGTCAAAGCAGGCTGATGCAGGGCTGGCCTGGGTCAGCCACACAGGCCCTGTACTTAGAAGGGTGGGCATGGTCCAATGCACTGTGATCACTTGGAATTCTGTTTTTGTTTTTCAATCTAGGCCCCCCCCAGATTATGTGCCAGGCCTGTGTAGATGAGGAAAGCAGCCGTGCTGTGACAAACAAATGCAAACACAGTAGTGCCCCATGGCCCTCTCCTCTGGGGAAGGGGCTCAGCTCTCTACCCTGCCATGACTGTCCTGGCTGGGAATGGGGCCGGGCCGGGCACAGGGTGCACTCACAGAGCCCAGTCCACGGCGATGATGAGGTTGATATCGTCAGTGGGCAGTCCCACAGAGGTGAGCACAATGACCATGGTGACAAGCCCGGCCTGGGGGATGCCAGCTGCCCCAATGCTGGCCGCAGTAGCTGTGATGCTGCATGGGGTGAGGTGGAAAGGGGAGGAAGAGGAGGGGCAGGAGGTGGTGGGGAGCATGTCAGGGCCCTACTCCAAGGAGGAGGCCAGAAAGCCAGTGCCTCTGGGCAGCCCCATGAGTCTGGGGGTTAGCAGAGATGTCGCATCAGGGAGTTCCCAGGGGATCATGACCCTCCATATGCTCCTGGGGTCCCATGGGCCCCATCCCTAGCCTCAGGAGACCTAAAGAAGCTGTGGAAACTGGTGTCTAGAACTGCACCTCTGTTCCAGAGATTCTGATCATCAACCAGTGCAGCTCAGCCCAACCTTGCTCTGAGGCCTGGTCTCCAGCATTAGACTTGAGAGCCAGGCTGGCCTTGGAGGCCTCCCCTCAGCCTCTGTTCCCCACCAGCATCCTGCCCTCAGCTTCAGTGCTGACTTGAGTGCGGCCTGGTGTGGGCCCCTCACCCTCACTGGCCCCAGAGACACCTCCAGGATGGGGTGTCAGGACACACCTGATGGTGATGATCTGGCCAAAATCCAGCTCAGAGTTGTTGACCTGGGCAATGAAAATGGCAGCCACAGCCTCGTAGAGCGCAGTGCCGTCCATGTTGATGGTGGCGCCCACAGGCAGCACAAAGCGGGCAATGCGCCGGTCGATGTGGTTGTTTTCCAGCAGGCACTTGAAGGTGATGGGCAGTGTGGCTGAGCTATGGGCAGAGGGGCTGGTGTTTGCCCACCACCCTCCTCCAGGATGACTGGGGCCTCTGACAGGAAGCTGCCTGCCCGGGCCAGGAGGGCTGGCCCATCACCCCTCTGCAGGGCCACCTGACTCAGAGTCCACCCTCCACCCAGGGTCCTGGCAGAGTCTTAACCAGGTCTCCCGGTTCCCTTGTCCACACAATACCCAGGTCACACAGCTGTTGCAGGGTCAAGCCACACCCTGCTCAGACAGTGCCGGCAGAGTTCTGTGGGTGCTTCTTCTGCTGCAGGGTGTGGCCGTGTCCACTAGGTAAGTGGCCTTCACTCTCTGCCCCTTCAATGGGAAGCTGACCCTGTGTGGATGGAGTGAGCTTTTGGGATTAGGGGCAGAGGAAAGCACTGAAGGCCTAAGCTAGGTTTTGTTCCTATAGCACCATCGCCATTCCCAGCTTTGTGAAGTGGGCTGCAGACAAATGATGGCCGGACAGAGGGACAGAGTTCTGTGCTGCCCACCCTACCCCTCTCATCACCCCGGGCTACCTGGAGGAGGTGGCCAGCGCAATGAGCAGGGCCTGGAGGACACCACGGATGAAGACGATGGGGTTCTTCTTCGTGATGAAGAAGTAGAGCAGGGGCAGGATGAAGAGGCCGTGGATCACAAGTCCACACACCACGGTGATGGCGTACAAGCCCAGCTGCTTTCCAACCACCTTGGGGTCATCCATCTCCAGGATCTTGCCAGCGATGAGGAACACAATCCCAAAGGGGAAGTACCTGGGGCGACAGGACAGCCTCAGCTCAGTGCCAGGCAGACACATGCCCCCAGCCTGGCACTGCATCTCTGGGCCTCTGGGGCTCACATGAGGCCAGGATGAGACTAAGCAAGGTGTCTTGCAGGTAGCATTGCTGGTGCCCTTATCCTTAACCATCCCCACCTGGACAACCTCTGGCCTCTCCACCTGTCCTGTCTCTGCCTTCAGGTGGCCCTGTTCCAGCTGCAGCAACCCCATACCTTCCTGAGCAGCCTCGGGCAGCCCTCTGTCTTTCCCCTCAGTCTAGAGGATTCCTAAGGTCTGAACTCTGAACAGCGCTGGCAGCTGGTTTTCCCTTCCACTGTGTTCTTTCTTCAAAAGCTGAGTTGAGGAGGCTCCATGGTATGGAGAAACTGAGGCCAGGAGGGCAAGCAAGCCAGGCTGAACCATTCTCCATGCTAGGCCACAAGTGGCAGAACCAGGCCAGGAGGCTGACCTAGTCAGGGCTGGAGATCCAGGCAAACGCAGGTATTTCTGGAGGCCCCAGGCCCTGGCTGAGCCTCTCTGGACAGCAGAGGATGGACCAGCCCTCAACGTCTCTCCACCTGCCTGGGACCAGAGGGCTGGGTGGGGTGGAGAGGACCTGCCCCACAGAGGCTCACCACACAGCCACGGCCACAATCTTCATGACAGACTCATTGAGGCACTGGCAGAAGCTGACCAGGGGGCCCCCGCTGGCACCCATGCGCCCCAGCACGATGCCTGTGAGAACACACAGCATGTCACAGGGGCCCCTGCCAAGGCGCAGGCACAAGCACACGGGGGCAAAGCAAGGACAGAGCTGTACCCATGAGTGAGCTCCGGCCCTTCCTGACTGCTCAGAACCTGCAGTGGGCCACATTTCCCCTCACTCTCTGCTCTCCTCAAACCAGGATGGGCCTGTCGCACACTCAGGTGCAGCCCCTCTGCAGGCCTGGCACTTTGGCCAGATGATCAGATCCGTTATTCAAGGCCATCCATCCATTCGTCCATCTGTCCACCCATCTCCCTAACAGGTCTCACTGAGCACTACCCTCTCCAGCCAATTGCGGTGAGCCCAGGGATACATGGAGAACAAGGCAGGCATGTCCCTCCCCACCCAGAGCCAACACAGCTGCTGTACAGACAGCATGCTGCTGACTGCACAGTGTTATAATGCAGTAGGGTCTGCCAAGGTGTAATGTGCACAGAGAATGTGGAGTCTGGCCCCTGACTCAGTCTGGGGGATCAGGATGCTTTCCTGAGGACTGAGGCCTGTAGGGAGGCCCCTGGGGAGGGGTGAGAGAAGTGACAGGGGAGAAGGGGCAATTGCAGCTGGGCTGAGGCAGAGGAGGGCCCTCCACATGGCTGGGAGGTCACTCAGATAACTGGGTAGTGGATGCCAGAAGGGAATGGCATGAGGGCACTGCAGGGGCAGGCAGAACATACCCATGGTGGCAGAGAAGATGACAATGCCCAGCACGTTCATGCCATCACTGGTGTCAGGCTCTGACTTGTAGACGATCTCAGGTGGTGGGGTCAGGTCCAGTGCGAAGTTCTGCACACGAGAGCCATTCTCTTCCTGGACCCCGTAGATGAGGATGTGCCGAGGAGGGGCCTCCTCTGGGGTCACCTTGGGGGACCTGACAACCGGGGTGGTCTTGGTGCGGTACTGGTGGGCGACAACCCACAGCTCAGTGTTATTATCAATAACAGCAATAACATCTGGAAAGCACATCTGTGTCACTTCTGTCCTATTTGATTGGGAGCAATCTCATGAGGAAGGCAAGGCAGGGATCAATATTTTACCCAAAAGAGATCTTCCCAAACTCAGCCACTTCCTTTGTGTCCCCACCCCAGGCCAGGGAAGGGGTTCAGGAAATGCTTGCTGGGATGCCTTAACAAACCTGCTACCATTAGAAGGAGAAGGAGAACTGTAAACTGTTAGGAGTGCAGACGGACAGAGAGGCACAAGGATCTTTACACCACCTATAAATGGCAACAGCTAGAATCCAACCTAAAAGTCCACTGCAGCAGGAATGTGTGTGTAGACTCAGCCTTGCCGCAGGCGGCTACATCACTAACTGTTGGACTTTTAAGAAACAATAACTGCGGGAAACACTCAAAGTATGATGGAAGGGAAAAGAGCAAGATACAACTGAATGCACTATGATTTTTGTTTTATTTTCAAAATATATTTATGAAGAGAAAAAAGACTAAAAATGTAATATCCTCTACCATTATTGCTAGGTCCCGGAACTAGAGATAATTGTTATTTTTTAATTTATGTATTCTAATATTTTCCCAATAGAGTTATTTTGTAAAAGGAGATAGGACAGTCTTGCAGCCAGCCTGGCCTGGGTTTGCCTACTAGCTTGTCATTCACTAGTGGTGTAACCTTGAGCAAATCATCAAATTCTTCTGAGCCTGTTTCCTCACTGAGGAAATGGGGTTAATCCTACCTTGGAACAGCGTTACCATAAGGATTTACACACAGGTGATGAATGTGTGAGCACTAGCATGGCTTCCACAGCCAGGGAGGCCCTCAGTAAAGGCTTCCTTCCACTCCATAACATTTTTTCCTGAAAGACTGGAACCCAGGACAGAGCTGTGGCCATGGGAGACTGAAAGGATCTAGGTCCCTTTCCCTCTGGCATCGCACCTCCATGAGACAAGGAGACTGGCTGGGCCAGCCTGTCACTTTCCAGCCTGGTTCAGGCTGGCCCTGCCTCCTTTCCCCTCCTGCCAGTGCCCTCCCTGTCCAGTGCCCAGAGACCTGCTCACCTGTTTGAATGTGGCTTCCACCAGGTTGGCTGGGAACATGTTCCTGGGAAGAAAGTCAGTAGTTGAAGAATTCCAGAGCCAGGCCAGGGCTCCTGGGGTCATCTGAACACCTGCCTTGGGAGCCAAGGCCCTCCGAGAGCCGCCTCTGCCTCTGCATGCTTGCACCTCATTCTGCTGGTCTCACCCAGCTTTTCCAGCTCCCTAGCTACACCCTGTGGGTATCATCCATGCCCTCCCTCTGCCCGGTATGACCAGCATCTTACTCTAATCAGTCCCAAGGCAAGCACCACTTTCTGGGTACAACCAGCCAGCCAGACACGGCCCTTCTGGGTGCGTGTCACCTCCACTCGTCATACTGTGGCACAGTCACTGGCAGATGTGTCTGCCTCCTCCACACAGTGGCCTCTTTGAAGGGAAGACTTGGTTATTCAGATCCTGTCTTCGGGGCCTGACACAGACCCTGGCACGGAAGTGAATCACTGCAGTCACTCACTAGTGACTGGTATGGGGACTGTCCCAAGACTCCACAGACACCAAAATTCAAGAATGCTCAAGTCCCTTATAAAAAATGGCATAGTATTTGCATATAACCTGCACATTTCAGCTTTACATTACTTATAACACCTAAGGCAGTATAAACGTGATGTAAAAATTGCTCTATTGAGGCCGGGGATTTAGCTCAGTGGTTTTGCCGCCTGCTGCGCAAGCGCAAGGACCTGAGTTCAGTCCCTGGTACCAAAAAAAAAAGAAAAAAAATTGTTCTATTGTTTAGGAGATAATGGCAAGGGAAAAAGTCTGTATACTTTCAGTACAAATGCAGTTTTTTCCTCCAAATCTTTTTCAACCTGCAGTTGGTTGAATTCACAGATACAGACTCTTAGATCCAGAGGGCTGACTGTATTTTTATTAATATTTTATTATAAAGCTAAAGATGGAGGAGATCTTGTCAACCAGATATGAAAGCATATTATAAAGATGTAACTGGCAAAGCATGATGATAGCAGCATAGCCTCAACAGAATAACAAACATCACAGAACCTGTGGCTCAGAAACAGAACCTCGTACATCTGGTTAGTATTTCATATTTGATAAAAGTTGCATCACAAGTCAGTGATGAACTGAAAAATTCATCATATAGTTCTGTATAGCTGACCAACTATTTGGAAAAATAAACATTAGCTCCTTATTTAACACCTCAGACCAAAATAAATTCTAGATGGTTTTAAGAATTAATATTTTTTAATGACGCCATAAAAGCTAGTTGAAATATAGGCTAATATTTTATCACCTCACAGAATATGGAAAGACTCTCTAAGAAGTATAAAATACAATGTATACAATAAAATAGGAAATTTCTAAGTGCAATATGGCACCCTGGACTGGATCCTGGGATGAGAAGAAAGGACATTAGTGGAAAAACTGGTAAAATCCGAATGAGGTCTATAAGTTAGTTGGCAGGGTTGTAACAAGTTAATGGCTTAGTTTTGACAAATGTACCATAGTTATATAAAATGCTAACATCTGGGGAAAGCTGGTATATGGGATCTCTTTTCTTTGCAACTTTTCTGTAAACTTTCAATTACGCCAAAACAAAAAGCTAAAAAGAAGGAGGAGGAGAAGAGGAAGAAGAGGAAGAGGAGGAGGAGGAGGAGAAGGAGGTTGTTGAAGTTCTCTAAGACAGAGTATAATACAAATGTAGTAATAAAGCAAATGACATACTGGAAGACTACATGGCCAATCATTACTGTCCCAGGTCTGTAAAGGGCTTTTACACATCTTGTCCTGATTTCCACAACCACCATAGGCCTCCTCTCACCAGAGTAGGGAGGGCAGAGACTTCTGTTTTGTGCCCTGCTGTGTCCCCAGCACCTGGAAGAGGGCCTAGCACAAGCAGACATGCAGAAAATGCTTGTTGCATGAACAGATGGGCCATAGAAACAGTACAGCTCCAATAGGAAAATGATTAGAAGGTCCGCACAGGCAACCCACTTCACCAAAGGGAAGTGAAGGGCCAGCGAGGCTTTGAGAGTGGTTTGGTGTTTGCAGTCTACTTCACCTATGAGACAGTACAGATGCCAGGGTGGTCTGGGAAGATAGGTGCCCTGGGAAGGTCTGGAAGCGGCTTTTCTCTACAGTAATTTCATCTGGACTCTTAAAAAAAGTTTCTCTTCTTGTCTTTATAATCCCCTTCTAGGAATCGATCTGAAGTCTGAGATGCGAACAAGAGTCTTGTTCTCGGGCTCGCGCTTGCCGGAACAGGCCTTGTGCAGCGCGCTCCCGCGGGGCTCTCAGACTGGCTGGCCCTCCCACTCGCTCTTGTTCTTGGCGAGTCTTCGCCCCTTCCAAGACTCAGCTCCCACGGCCAGGGGCCAGGGGTTGCGCGCGTGGACTTGAGTGTGCATTATTTCTTACGCCTCCTTCCCAGCACTGGTGGCTGGGAACAGAAACGCAGTTTTTACTGCAGCTAAGATTTAGGTTCAGTGTATGCAGACGGCAGGAAGAAGAGGGCTAAGAAGGAGCCACGGAGGCACATGGCTGGTCAGGCCTAGGTGTCTTTACCAGGAATGGCAACTTAGTCATAATGCTGAGAAGAAGCGGGGATCAGGAGCTGGGATGGCAGAAGCTTAAATAAGACTTTTTCCCCAGGAGTTATAAGCTGATTTCTGCCCTCAGAGTGGTAGCTGCCTGCAGGGAATTCAGAAACCAAGCAGACCTGAAGCCCAGAGCCAGCATTAGTGCCGGGGGCACGCAGGCCCGGCCCACCTGCCCTGGGTGTCGCCTACCACCTGAGGATGTCCAGGCAGCGCTGGCTGATTGTTAAATACTTTGAAAATCTCTCCCTGGTATCACCCCAGGAGGTTCAAGCGACTTACAAAGTTGTTTTCTAATGAAACTTTAAAAGGCATCTGCTTAAGATTCTTTGAAAGATCATAAGAAACCAAATAGAGCTTGCACTTAGTTCCTTAATCACTTCCTTTAACATTAGGGTAACTTCAAATGTGGGCTGTGGCCCGGACATTAGCCTACCTCACCTCCGTCCTGTCCTCCTTCCTTACTAAGAGAAGCCCTGTTATGTTACGGGGCCCACTGGGGCCCGGCCACCAAACCCTGACTCCCACCCTCTCTTGCTTTAGGTGGCCACTGAGATGTAAGTACAAGTCATTAAACTCCACTCTTGAGTGCTGCTCATTCCAACCAGCGCCCTGTGGCAGTTTCCTCCAACATTCTTCTTTCTGTCTGGAGATGCAGATGTAAGAACTAGAGCCTGCACAACCTTCTCAGCACTTACCATGGTGGAGCACGTGGGGGCCAGAGTGTGAGCTCCTGATGACCACAACCTGCCCACTCATGGACCATTTATGCAGAAGAAAATGTACATTTTTTGCCTCTCCTCAGCCTCTGCTGTTCTAGGTTTCTCTTAATTAGCAGGCAAAAGCGATTCTTGACTGAGATATGTGCGCATAGCATACTCATTATCAGTGAGCTTATTCTGCAGACTGAGTCAAGAATGACATTCCTAGGGCCAGGGATTTAGCTCAGTGGTTCCGCTGCCTGCCTTGCAAGTGCAAAGACCTGAGTTCGATCCCCGGTACCAAAAAAAGGACACTCTTTTTATTAATCAGGAAAATGTGCAACTTTTTTTGGCTTTGAACACTCAAGCAACCCTTCCTGCCTTTCCCATGGGGCCTGTGCTCCTGGTGGTAGCCACATCAAATACAGGCGGAATGTACCTGGAGACGTTAACAGCCATGCCAAGGAAACGGCCCCTGCTCTGCCAGGGCCCACATGGACATTTCTGTGAGCAGGGCCAGGGCTACCTCTAGGCTTCCCGCCTGATTTGTTATTTATTTATAAGTTCTCACTGCTATGGCCCCAAACTCACCCTCAGTCACACATCACCAACCTGAGTCCCAGGGTGGGGCTTGTTCCCTCTGCAGCATAGCTCCTCAGAGCTCCATCCAGTTCCTGAGACGGTAATAGGGAGGGCAGAGCCAAGTCATTACTTAATCTTTGTGGTGTTTTAATAAGACTGGAAAAAAAAAAAAAAGAAGGGACCAGCTCTGCCTAGCGTTCTGCTGCGTTTTTCCTGTGAGCTGCACTGGGAGCACTGGAAAGTTTTCTGAAGTCCCCGCTTGGAGCCCTGAGAGGTGACTTCATGTCTTGGTCGGTCATCCAGGGACACAGCCTGATGTATCCCACTAGAACCACCTTGGAGACTTGGACACTTACCTTCGCAGCACAGTGCCTTTACCAGAACAGGTACTTAGTGAAGGTGGGCTGCATGGAGTGTAGTGACCACGCTGCCTCCCAGGGAGCTCCAGGCCTCCAGCCACATCCTGTCCACTGCTCTCTGCTCTGATCCATCCTTCCTGAGGACAGCATTTCTGACACCTAACATCCTCCCGCTGCTCCCCCTGCCCCTGACTTCACAGACTTTGAGGCCAGGCTCTGCCCTGTCACCTTCCAAGAGCTCTGCTCATGCCCTGCAGCCTCCTCCCTGGCTCTTGGCCTTTGTGTAGAACCAGTGCTGGAAGGGTCTTGAACATCTCTGGGAAACTGAGCCTCAGAGAGGAACCCTGGTCTGGCTGAACCACACAGTAGCTGACTATTGGTAGAGCTGAGATGAGGCTGCAGCTCTCTCAGGTTCTGGTCCCTGCCCCAGAAAGCATGTGGTCCCGGCCCGCAGCCCCACTCTCTGCACAAGAAATGGTAGCGGTGGTGCCCAACCTCCCGCTGTGCAAAAGCCTCAAGCAGAAGGATCAGCTTTCACCATGTGAGCAGCAGCCAAGAGCAGGAAGCACTGTGGAACATCTGACTGTGACACATGTGTCCATGCAGAGACCCGGAGTGGGGGAGGTAGGGCTCCCGGAGGACCTGCTGCTCCCTCCACCACGTGGAAAGGCTGCTTTGAATCACAGAATCCAAGAAACGATGAGTCATAGGCACCAAATCCTAGAAATAACAGATCTTAGAAGTGGGGCTTCTCAAAGTTCCTCATGTCTGGGCTTCCAGGACACCTGCTCTTCTGCTTCTTCTCCTGCCCTTGCTCGCTCCGTGAGCACCACGCAGCCTTCGGTGTGGCTGAGGACCGAGGCTCACCCTGAGCTGCTGTGCCCTGCACATAGGCAATTCCAGCTCCTCCTGGAGCTTCAGATCCCTGCTCCACAGATGGCCCTGTGTCCCACCTGATCTTCACCACGTGCTGTTCCAGGCTCCAGGGGTGGAGCAGGGAATAGACTTGGAAAGGTCTGCACCCCCACCCCCACCCCCACCCCCGCCCTAGGGGCGGGGAGGATATAACTATGTATTCTGGGGAAGGTAACAGGAAGACATAAAGAAATCTATGGATGCAACAGTGTCTGGTGGTAATGATGGCTATTTAGAAAAGCAGAGCAAAAAGAAGGTAATAGAGAGTGAAGGTGACCCTGCAGAGGCATAAGGAAGAGAGGGGAGGAACCATCACTCTCCTCCCAGTAAAGGACATCAGAGAGGTGGTAATGGCACCGAGGCCCAGCCACACTTGATGGACCTGGGCAGAACAGCAGAGGCCAGAAAAGTGGAGGGAGACAGGGAAGGGGGAGTGTGTCAGAGGTCAGGGACCTGAGGGTGTGACAGTGAGGCCTGAAGATGCGTGAGGCCTGGAAGGGGCTGTGATCCAGGACACTACACACCAGGATGGGTCGTGCGCAGGTTTTAGACAGGATCCCGGTGGCAGCTGTGGCAAGGACACTGCAGGAATAGAGGGGACGCAGGTCAGCCCAGGTGGACGCCAAGTGGCAGGTGACAGTGGGTGTGAGAATGAAAGAACAGAAAGGCCACAATGTGGAATACCCCTTTGAGGACTGGATGTGGATTTTGAGAGCTGCTGAGCAAGGGGGCAGGACTCTGAAAAGGCAGATCTATGGGGAAAATGAACAGTTTTGCTTGGCCATACTAACTTTGAGACAGCTGTGTGTGGAATCCAGTGCTCAGGTAAGAGGGGCCCCAGCTGGACTCCAGATCTGGGCGGGCCAGTGTTCAGAGGCATCCCAAGTATGGCTTGGCACCAAGTGTTGCCAGGCATGTAGACACAGAGAACCCTGGCTGGACCTCTTCTGTCTGTAGACCCCTAAGTGAGAACCGTGCAGTAGGCGCAATGTCACAAGAACTTCTGTGATCTTTAGGACAGAAAAGAATAGAACAGAAGCTGGAGATATTCCTGGGGGAAACAGAGGTGGGAAGCGTGGGCTGGCTGCATTGATAGCTGCAATTAGCAGACTTTCTTCACCTCGTAATTTCAAAGTTGCCTCCCACCCTGCTCTGGTCAAGAGGATGTTAGTGCAACTTGCTCAAAGCAGAGACTTGAAAAGCACTCATATGTTTTCATTTCCTCTCTCGCTCTCTACCTTCATCCTAACAAGACGCCCAGATGAGTGCTCTCATGGAATCCTGTTGCCATGGTGAATAAAGCCAGCTTGGCTTGTTGCAGTGTAAAGACCCCGGGCAGCCCAGCTAAACCATTCTCACCAAGGCCATCCTAGAGCAGCTGTTCCTCAGCAGCCTCCTGCAGACTGTGACTGTGCACAGGTCAGCTCAGCAGACCTTGCAGCTAACTGAAGATTCCTGAGGGTCATTTCAAGCCCTTAAGCCTTGGGTGGTTTGTTACACAGCAGTAACTGACTGACACAGAGGGGGTGCAGGGGGTGGGAGAAGAGAGAAAATATACCCTTGGCATCTATCCCCACAGGGGAGGAGAGGAATGCTTCTCCATAATACTAGGCCAGGAGAACTACAGAACTACTCAGAGATCTCAACTTGTGTCCCCTAGGATTTGAGGAATATAGAGGTTAGTGGTTGACTCATGTCCAAAGGCCCTGAGAAAGGCCTTCACTTCAGCAAGGCTACACATAGTTTCCCATGGGCCAGACAGAAGTCTGTAGCCCTTTCCTGGGGAGGAGGTCTTGGGTGTCCAGAACATGGTTAACAGAGTTGACATGGCTAAGTGGGTGGCATCACTGTGGTGGCCAAGAGTGCTGTCCTGGGAGTTAGACAACCTGGACAGACGCCTGGCTCCACAACCTACCTGCTGGATAACCCTGGAAACGTTACATCACCTCCTCGAGCTTTCTTTCCCCATCTGTGAGAAGGGGATCAATATAGCAGGGGAGAGGGGAGGGGACTCATAACTGCTGGCCTTGCCACCTTGCAGGCTGGGTGCCCAAAGCTGCTCACTGACCTGCTCAGGCAGAGGAGCAGACCCCGAGCTGCCCTCAGGTCCTGCCAGCCTGATGGGCAGATGGTGCAGCGGGAGCTCATGGGGAGAACCAGTGCTGGATCAGAGACTTGTTTGTCATTGATTTCAGGGCACCAGGTGCCATGGCCTGTACACAGCCTCCGTGCCTGTGCCTTATACCAGAGCACTCACGGTCCTCTGGAGGCCATGCAGGGCACTTGGCCGTGTGTGTGCTCCCCACCGGGTATGGGGGACAAGTTACCGGATGAGGTCCAGCAGGGCATCCGCTGAGCTCATGACGGGCTTCCCACTCTGCTCCATAGTCTCCTTCTGGGCCGCACCCCCGGGGTGGATGATGGTAACCATGATGATGCCCACGACGACGGCCAGGAAAGTGGTCCACAAGTAGTACGCCACAGTGAGGATGCCCAGCCGGCTGGAGGTCTTAGCATCCAGGGAGGCGAGGCCGGACATCAGGCTGGGAGATTGAAATGGGTCAGAGGCTGTGGGGGCATGAGACCCTGGCCAGGCGCTCAGGCTGGTCCGCTCCAGCCCCCTCCCTGCCATGCCCAGCATCTGCACGTGCCTCAGGGATCCCTCTCAGTTCTAGGCTCCTTCTCATCTCTCTTTTGGCTCCCAGTACAAGGGTCGCCAGCCACAGCTCCAGCTTTTACTGCTCCCTCCTGGCTGCTCCCTTCCATTAAGAAGCTTCCCTCACTCGTCTGACTGCCACTCGCCAGCAGGCTCAGGGCCACCTGTCATGGGGAGTCTTTCTGAACTACCTGCCTCTTCCCCAGAGTCAGGAGCCCGTCCTGGAGCTGCCCCAGCCGAGGGCCTCCTCTGTCTGTCACCAGACTGAGTGTAGATGAGAGGAGGGGCAGGCTTGGCCTGGTGGATCCCCAGCCCCCAGCCCCAGTCTGAGCTCCCTCTGGGCTGGTGGCTCTTGCAGCCTTGCTGAAGGGGCTGTGAGTGGAGAGTAGAGCACTGGCAGGGAGTCGGTGGCCTGGGACCCAGCCGAGTTCTGCCCACTGTCGGCAAACCTGTCCCGAGGCCCCCATCTCCAGAATGGGGCCCAGAGAGGAGCCACCCCCGGGCCATCTTGGGTTAGTGCCTGGGTCCGCACTCCCTCTCCCTGGCTCCTCATCACCTCTGGCCACCCCAACCTGGGTTCTCTGTGCCCCAGTGTGGGTCGCCCCAGTGCTACTATGCTCAGGCTGTTGCAGGGTGCCCAGAGGGAATGAATGGGGCAAGGGGCTGGGCAAGAGATTAAGGAAATGCTGGTGCTTTGTTTTGCTGCCAAAAGCCCTTTCATTCTTTCAGATAAAGAAAGTATTTGTCTGGTTTTAATCATGTAAACAAGAGCAGATAATCCTCCATCAGTGCTCTTCTTATCATCCCACCTCACCCAGCAGCACCCAGCGCCAGGCCCGGTGGGCACAGCTACCCTGTTCCCTCCTACCCTTGCTGGGCCCCACCCACTGCCCCAAAGCAGGCCTGCCCTTAAAACACAGGGCAGAGCTCTCTCCCTTCTCTGGGCTCCCTCACTCTCTGCCTCCACCGCACTGAGCTCCTGTTTCCTGGAAGCGCTTTCTGGGCTGGGTTGGAGTCTAGCTCCTTTCGGGGTACAAAGAGCTGACCTGGGCCTGGCCCAGAGCTTGGCTTGATAGCAGGTTGCTAAATGAATGAATGAATCAATGAGTGTTCACAATCTGCATCTTATCTCCCAGGATGCCATATGTTAGTGATGGGCTCAGAATGGGTCTCAGATATAAATCCTGAAGGGGTCTTAATGAGATTGTGCAGCCAGAGCCAAAGGAAATGGGGGCTGCTGGAGTGAGGGGGGAGTGCTGGGCCTGCTTGGTACATCAGCCCGAAGCCAAGATGTCCTTCCCCCAGTGCAGAGCCCCACTGTCAAGTCCATGTCCAACCACCTCAGGCCACAGGGCAGCCATAGCCTGGAGAAAAGGACCTGCCCAAGGTGACCTGGACAATAGTGCCCAAGTGAGCCAGAATTCGGGCCCAGACTTCAGGCCTGTCCTCTTTCATTCGTGCCCATTCTATGTCGTGCCCTCTGCCCAGAGAGAGAAGTCAGAACCTGTCCCTGACCTCAGGGAGCTCCTCCTCCTCCAGCACGAGTAGGGACGGAGACACCCAAGGACACTGGGATGCAGGGGATGGAAGTAACCACTGGGCAAGGTGGACGCATCAGTACGCCAAGGAAGGACTATCTCAACTAGCCGTGAGGGTTAGCTCTAGCTAGGACAGTCAGGAAGGGCCTCCTGGAGGAGGCGGCATTTGAGTTGGCTCTTAGAAGGTACAGAGGCCTTGGAGGTGAGGCAATGGGATAGCAGAAGGCAATGCGGAGGCTGGAAAGTGTGGTCAGAGTTCAGGTCAGGTTTGAAGTACAGTGATAGGATAGAAAAGATAGTTTGAGCTCAGAAGCAGGGTGACCTTGAATGCCAGGCCAGGGGGACTGGAGGAGCCATCGGGGGACACACAGAGGGTAGAACAAGGGCCTGGCAGTGCTTCAGCATGACTCAACTAGCAGAAATTGCTAGATGTCTGAGAAGGAAGAGCTAAAGATCCTGCAGTTTTGAGGATATCAAAGTAAACAAAGTGTACCGGGGGGTCTCTGAAGTGGTCTCCATAGGAGCAAAAACTCAGGATCTCAGACAAAAAGTATGACATGTCCATGACCAGAGTTCTAACAACCACTACAGGGGTGGCACTGCTGGGGAGATGTTCCTCACTGAATGCAAAGTGGAAAATTAATGACCAGTTAGGCTATGGCCCTGCAGGGAGCCCCAGAGCCTCTTGGGAAAGAGACCCCTCTGTGACAGGGTAGGCACAGTTGAAAACCAGATACCAGGAGAAGATAAGGACTCTTGGGGAGGATGAGGCCTAGTACAGGGCACATGCCAACTCAGGGACACCTACATGTGGGAGGGAGCCTGGAAGGCTCCAGACAGAGCAAGGGTCCCAGCCCAGTACAGCAGAGGGCCGACGGGAGGAGGCCCATCACTGGCCTCACACAGTTCCCTCGGCCCTCTCTCCTCCACCCAAATGGTTTCAGGGGATGGTAGGCCGGTGGGGCAGGTGTGCTGGCAGTGCTGGTGCTGGCAGTGCCAGGGTGACTGCAGGCCATGGCAGCAGCCAAGAGTTGGGAGGACAGGGAGGCACAGGTCTCGTGAGACAGTGCTACTCCTGAACTCCCTGTAAGAGGGAAAGAGGTTGAAGGCTCTGTTTTAAGCCTTGGGAGGATGGGGAGGGGGGCTGTTCCTTGAGGTCCAGACTTTAGAGCAGAGCTGTTAAAGTGGGTTTTCTGAGAACCTGTGAGTTGAGGCAGGGTGGTGGCTAGGGGAGCATTAGATCACATGAACATCCACACGTGCACACACAGGACTAAGGCTCTTAGGAAGAAATGTTAACAGTAGCTTTCTTTGCACGGTGGGATTATGGGTCATTTGTGTTTTGTTTCTCATCTCTCTCCATGTTCTCTATAATTTCTAGAATGAGTACAAGCACACCTCACAGCCAGAGTGTGATAGCCAACCTATCCATTTGTGTAAAGCCAAGTGATGCTGGGTGGTCGCCTTCTCCATCCCCCTTGGGCGTCCCGGGACCTCAGTTAATGCATGACAGACTGCCGAATCCTATGTGAGTTTGCAACTATGTTATCGTTACTGCCTTGTAAACAGGATGCTCTGCAGCTGTGTGAGTCTGCGATGATGTTATCTTTACTACCTTGTAAACAGAAGACTCCTCACTGCTGTGATATTTTGTTTTAATTAAACTGTGTGAAACCTCCCCCCACCCCCACTAATTTAGCAAAGTTCTGCTCCTATAAAATTCTGCTTGGGCATCCCCTCTCCCTGAGCCCTCCCCAAATAGAAGAGTCCTTAAAAGGACCCTGCAAAGTGCTTCTGCTTTTTCTGGCACAAGCCACTGTGGAATGCCAGCTATAACAATAAAGGATTCAATTTAATTCAGAGTGTGGAGGATCTCTATAGTTGCAACTCATCCAGCCCCATAACAGAAACTGTAATTTTCCTGGAGTTTACTGTTCCTCCAACACCTGGACATCTACCTCATTCAATCCTTAACCTTTTAAGTCAGTGCTACTCTATAGAGGCATAATGCCAGCTACATTTGTCATTTACATTTTTCTTTTTTCATTTTTTGTGGTATTGGAGATTGAACGTAGGGCCTTTGCAAAATTAATTTCAATAATTCCTTTACCCAGTATATCCAAAACATGACCATTTCAATGTGTCAATATAAAAATGTTTTATACTCCTCAAGTTTTAAATGTTAAGTAAAATTGAATAAATTTAAACTTATCTTATGAGCCACAATTTTAGGGTTCAGCAGCCACTGCTGACTAGTACCTGTGGTCTTGGACTGCCTGCATCTGAGTTACAGCAAAGGAAATCAGAGGTCAGTGAGGTGGAGATGATGCTGGTAAATTCTACAGTCAACATGGGAATGGGCTTTCTGATTCTGGACCCTATGGGGTTTCCCTTTCTCCCACAGTCCTTCTCAGTGAGCAGTATAGACCTAGTTTAACTTCTGGTGGCAGGGGGATAGGGGTATTCTGGTTTGGGTTGACCACGATTGCAATGTAATCCAGGCCTTATAATGGTTTTACAGCTCAGCTAAACCTGGATGGCCCCCTGCTGGGATGGAGCCTAAAGCTTCCAGAGAGAGTGAGAGGTTCCATGGGTCTAACCTCAAACTTCCCTCTGGCTCTGTGATTTATGGTGTGGGACCATAAGCAAGCTTGCCTCTCCCACTCCAAGTGTGGCAGGGTGCTCCTTGGAGCCCCAAGGTCCTTGAGGACTGCAGGGAAGAGCTCCAAGGAGCCTAGAGCAGGGGAATTCCTCCCAAGCCATCTGGCCACCACACAGCGCCCAGGGATTGGGGATCAGGAGATTGGAGTGATTACAGACATTAACCACAGAGGCAGTGGGGAGCTGGCCAGGCTCCCAGCACCCAGCCTCCTCCAATCTGGTAATGGTTCCATTTGCAGGCAGGGGTGGGGGAAGGGAAGCAGAGGCTGCCCGGCTCCTGGTGGAGGGAGAAAAAAGCTCCACCACTGCCTCAGGGCCTGCTCCAGCCACCCAGTCCCCTCCTGCTCCCTGTTGTTCCTTCTGCCTGGAGCTTTCTACCTACCACCCTTCCCATCTCCCCAGATCAGTGCACTTCACTGCCTTCCTTGTCCAAGGCCAGCTGAGACGTCACTTCCTCTGGGAGACCTTCCTTGACTGGCCATCTCTGCCACCGCCCACCCCTATGCTAGGGCACCATGTGCGTCCCGGTTTGTTACAGGGCACTGTGACAGGATGCTCGCCTGAATCCCCAGGGCTCGACTTGGAGTCTGGCATGGGACAGGCTGGCAGGGGGACAGTGTGGAGTGAAGCAGGATGATGGCTGGGACCTGTTCACCTGATCCCCTTGTCCTGCTTCCCAGCTCTTGAGCCCCCAGCTAGGCTGAGAAGCTCCTGCAGGGATGCCTCACTAGCGCCTGGAGCCTGAAGGCAAATTACCAAGCCTTGACTGTCTGTGCCTCAGTTTCCAGTGAGAATAAGTAAGATGAGGTAGTTTATCGTGACAGCCACTCCTGGCGTAGAATCCTGCACATATATTAAGTATACAATATGCTCCAATTGCTAGTGTTCCCTTTGTGTTGTTTGTGTTTTGCGATCATCAGTCACCGCAGACTGGGTGCTCCCCCAGGGCAGGGCTGAATCTGGCCTAGTTCTAGGTGCTCAGAAACCAGGGCCTGGCAGGTCTGGCCACAGGTTTGCAGATGTGGATGCATCAGACTGTTAACAAAATGGCTTGTGGGCTCTGGGGACTGAGAGCACCCTTTGTAGGTTCCCTGAGGGCAAGTCACACCAGCAGGTCTGGCTGCCTTGCTAAGGGAAGCCCTGGCACTGAGTCAGTGTGACTTCAAGGCAGTTGGTACCAAAACCTCTAGGAACAGATGGGGAGTTGGTGATGCAACAGGGCACAGAATAACTATTGCCGGTAGCAGACAGGGTCTCTAGAGGGATGGTTCAGGGCTCTGTTTTCAGCCTTCTTCTTTCTGGTCATTTTTATCAATGGCTGGGCCAAGGGCACTCACAGCATATGGACTGGATTTGGAGGGTCAGGAAGCTGGAAGGAGCGCTAATGTGTCAGATGAGGGACCCCAGCAGGCTGAGGCCAAGAGCCAACTCTGACACAATGAAATAGCACAGACACATGCGGGCTATACGTGGCTTCAACAGCATGGGGAACACAAACTCTGGGATGAGACGGGGAGGGAGACAAAAACTCTACCACTGCCTCAGGGCCTGCTCAGGCCACCCAGTCCCCTCCTGCTCCCTGTTGTTCCTTCTGCCTGGAGCTTTCTACCTACTGAGCCACTGCAGCAGGACATGCGAAGGGGACTTTGGGACTTTCTTTGGGCCCAGTCTGGTGAGTCAGCTGCAACATGGGGCCACCAGAGGGCTGGTGCTCTCTCAGCCTGTGGGGCCAGAAGCCTGGCAACTCATAAAGGATGCCACGTCCTACCCTGAGGCCGAGATCGACTGGGAAAGGGACAAGGGAAGGAGCTGTGACCCACAAAGGGCCGCTCAGGTGGGGAGCAAGTGACAGACACAGGCCTAGGAGTGGAGGAGGAACAGCAGGTGCAAGATGTTTGGAGCCTGGAGCACACCAGACTGGGAGCACTGTGAATGACCAGGAAGCTTTGGGAAACCCCGGCTCAGCCCCAGGAGTAGCTTTCTAGTAGTCATCTTGCCCAGGAAAAAAGCACTTTGGGAGGAAGGGAACTCCCAGTGCCTGGGGGTGTGCAAACAACTTGCTAAAGTCACACAGTTGAGTACGCAGGTACGGGAGTCTGCAGGGAAAGCCTCCTGCCCTGGGAGACCTGAGGGACAGGATGGGGCCTGATGCCGCGGGCCAAGTCTTTGAGCTTTGATCTGCGGGGTAAGTCACCCAGGCTGAGCCAGGCTGGGCCACTGGGCACAACTGCAGGGACTCCACTTGGCATGGGGGGTCCCTGGGAGAGGAGGGTTCCTTCAACCCTTCCAAGCATCTTGGTTTGCTTCTTTCCCCGGAGTAGACAATAGGCCCAGCAGCAGACAGCAAGTGCCAAGTTAGCACAGAGCATCCTTAGCTCAGAGTTCCACTTCCCAGGTGTTCTGCCCCACCCCGAGCTCCAAGCCAAGAAGGCTCAAGCCTTCTAAGACCTGAGGCTGGGTGCCCTGACTCCAGCTGGCTAAAATGTGGGCCGTCTAGTCCCAGCACCCATCTCCCAGAGGCAGAAATCCCCTACTCCAATGTCTAGACATCTCAGGGGACAATCAGCAGACTCCTTCCCAGTCATCCCTACCACCCAGGGCTGGTCAGGCTTGTTAGAAAGCCCTTCCTGTGCCAGCGTGAAGTCTGCCTCAGGGAAAAGGAGTCACCCAGCGCAGCCACACGGACCAGCATCTTTGGCTGCCTTGGAGACTCCATGGGGTTGTGGCTTAGATGCAGGAGGAGGCACTGCCACCCTGGCATCCCCTGATGCCCTCTGAAGCTCCCTCCTTCCCAGGCCCCTGGGCTTCCAGAGGATGCTGCCCTGGGAAGCATTGAATCTGAACTTGAATTGAATGAAAAGCCAGACCCTGAGTGCCGCAGCTGCAGCCCTTGGAGAGCTCAGGTCAGATCACAGACCATTCTCAACTATTTCCAAGACCGAGGGGTCAGGTCCATCCCCAGCTCCACGTGAGCTGATCCCCTACCCCTTTCTTTCCCAGGTGTCAAAAAACATCAGGTGAAAGGGACAGAACCTCAGGGGATGCCCACCACACTGTTGAGTCTACTCCGAGAAGTGACTTCCTCCGCACATCTGCTCGGCTAGTCATGACCAGGCCACGGTTAGCAAGCGGGGTCCAAGGGCTCAGGCTGGGCCTCCCCAAAGACGGCTCTCCCCAGGTGGCATGAGACTCCCTTGAGGGCAGCCATTCTGCATTGAAGTGCAGCTCTTACTGGAAGAGGGCAAGGACATGGAGTCTGGATGGGTGGAGAGTTTTGGAGTCACCAGGCTGAAGGTCTGAAGGTCTGACCCACCATAGCCTGCAGCTGGGCCATGTTTCCTCTTTTGATGAGTAAGGCTCTCAGCTGACCTGGCAAGAGGGCCAAAGACAGTTCCTAGGCTCCCACTAGAAGACTCGCAGATCTCTGCTGAGAGCGGATGGCTGCCAGGGACTCAAGGGCAGAAGCAGAAGCACAGCCCACACCAGACTCAGTCCTCTGGCTGCCCACACCTCCTGTCTCTTCCCACCCAGAGCCTGTCCTGGGGAGCCAGGCAGCTGCCCTGCACACTGGCTTGCAAACCAGACGTCATCGGCTGCTTGGCCCAGGATCATCTCCAAGGAGTCAGAACGTGGATGTTTGGGAGTTTTCTGCCAAACTCCAGTTCCTCAGCAAGGGGGAGAAGGGAGACGGGAGACTTTTTTTCTTTTTTTGGCCAAACATGATTTCCTGATTCTAAGAAAAAGCAGTTTAAAATTCTTACAAGAAACAGGAAAGGAAACAATGCATACATAGGAGCACACACATCCCATACATTCAAGTGCAGACACACACCATACATTCCCGTGCAAACCCACACACCCACACTTAGGCTTCTTTGCTGTGATGTGGAGCTTACAAAACACTCTTTCATGCTTAGCCTCAGTGAATCACAAACACATGGATTCAGTTTTCTTTGAATAATGCCTGGTTTCAGAAACCGAAGAATGAGGAGAGAGGAGAGTTTGGCAAAAAGCAAGTGGAGAATTGGAGGCTATAGCTGGATCCAGATGCTGGTTTAACCACCCCTGATTCCTTGTGTCGCTCTTGTCTGGGGACGTGTGAAAACAAGGTTCAGTTGGCTTCCCAAAGTTGTATGCAAGCGCCGATCTCAGTAGGACCATAAGGACATGGGGAACACACACACAGCACCCGTCTTGTAGATTTGCGGGTGATACTGTATCTATCTTATGGCAGAAGCCGAGTGTTGTAACTAACAGAACTCAAGGTAACTCCAGAGTCTTGGGGTACGGTAATGCTACACCAGTGTCTCTAGCAAGCTCTGAGGTTCTAGCGATGAAAAAGTCACTTTGCAAACTCTGCTCCAGCCCCAAGTGGAGAAGTAAAACAGGATTCCCAAGGCAAGAGGGCAGCATGGAAATTCACATAACATTATGTTGAACGAAAACCAAAAAAGCAGGAGGCAGATTTATTCTTGTGTGGTCACAGGAAGGTATCCTCCAAGAACTTAAAGGAACAGAACGTTATCGCTAGCTATTTTTTGAGCTTGTCTATAAATGAAAAGTGAAAAGGATCTGACAGTATGGCGAGTGGTCTTACGGGGAGGGGATGGGAAAGGAGGACTGTGGACATAAATAAACAAGGGGTAATTGACTTGGGATTGGCAGAGCAGAGGGCTTTGAGGTCAGTCAGTTGGAGCCCAGCCCAGCACCTCCCACGGCACAGGGGTCCTGACTTAAGGACGCAGTTGTGCAGGTCCTGCCCATCACCACACAGCCAGGTAGGGGCTGGGACATGAAAAGAAAGGGGTAAACCTGAGCCCACTGGTTATGCAATTGAATAACTGTCTTGTCAGCAAACAGGCTTAACCATAGGGCCCCCACATGGTGAGCCTGCAGGGAGGAGTACTCAGGCCACATGTTGTGTGCACCTGTCCTCCTCGCGAGGGAATTTATCTCTGCAAATAATAAGTTGCCATTTGGTGTATTTGGCTACCTTCTGTCAGCATCGGAGTCAGAGGTCTGGCCTGACTGGCTCTAGGGCCCAAGCATGGCCATGCTTCTGAGTTAATCAGCCAAGGCCCATACCCTGGACCTCGTGAAATCACTGCTAAGAATAAGAACAAACATTTACATAAAAGAAATAATAATGGTTTTAGAATTTGAGTTGTGGAATGATGATTTTCCTCTGTTATCTAAAATGTTTGTAGTTTGCTTACATAATTTGCAAAAGTACAAGCACATCTTTAAAAGATAACTCCTAGTCATCCTGCCAATGTTGCCATGAACCTTTCCTTGCACTCTGCTCCAACTACCCTCCCACTGCCTGTTATTTAGTAAGCATTTATTGGGCACCTGCTAGGTGCCAAGCTGGGCAATGAGAAGTCAGGTGGAAGGTGTAAAGTTGCTTTCTGTGGTAAAGGTGCTATTCTTGTTTAGAAGAAGCCAAACACGGAGTGGTAACCCCACCCCACCCAACCCTCTCCAGGCACAGAGTGGGAGTGACAGAGAGACAGAGGGCAGGATTTCTGGCTGGCCTGGGATCTGGGTAGAGAGAAGGAAGGCAGGGAAGAGACAAAGAGGTAGATACAGCCTAAAGTGATCTCAAGGAGTGTGGGCAGTCTGGGACTTGCTCCCAGAAGGCTGTGACAAAGGTTCTGGGATGTCACTCCTATGATCATGTCATAGCAGACTTTCATCTTAGCAGCTTGGGGCATGAGAGGCTCCTGCTATCCTTCAGGAAGTTGAGACCATGCTGCAGAGTCACCTTCAGGGACAGCCATCAAGAAGCTGGGCCTTCAGGCAAACAGCCAGAAGGGAATGATTTCTGCTGGCAACTCAAAGGGGCTTGAAGTTGGTTCGTCCAGGTGGAGCCTACAGATGAGAACAGAGTCCCCCAGGCACTTTGATACCTGGAACCTTGCAAGGCGCCAAGGAGAGGATTCAACTCAGCCAGGCCCATTGCTGATGCAGAGACCATTGCATGATGCCTGCAGGCTGGTCTATGTCAGCGAGTCTGCAGAGATAACATACAGCAATAGATCGCCAGGAGAAAGCGAACCAGCCAGGAGAGGCCTTACACTTCTAATGGGACCACAACTGTCCTCTCCCCCGACCCTGGGGAAGGTGCTAAGTTTGAGCTACTGAGATTCTCAGGAAGACTTCTTGATTATGGGAGTGTGAAGCCACAGCTGGACGAGGTGGGCTGCATCTGGCTGGGCAGAAGCACACCTGCCAGGGAAGGGACTTGGTTGAGGGGCTGGGCTGGAGTAGATTCTGGGAGAAGAAGGCCCAAAAGTTAGAAGATGCTGAAGTGTGGCAAAGAGTGGCTGAGCCAGGCTCCACCCCAGCCCCACCAGTCTGGCCTTTCTCCCCGGGAACTCCCTTCCAGAACAGAGCATCTCTGTGACTGTCCTCCTACCACCTGGCAGGGTCCTCCAAGGCAGGCCCTGGGGCCTCCATCCCTCATGCCCACCCTTCCTATTGTTGCCACATGTCTACTTCTCATCACCTCTCTGCTGCTGTCAGATCTTCAGTCTCCTGCATCAACCCATGACCCCAGGCACCAGGGAGAGGCCAGTGTGAGAGGGTTGGGGGAAACAAACCTGATGCCTCCAATATCTCACCCACCACCCTTCCCATGGAGGGGTCGTGCTGACTGCTCCTCACCCCACGCCAGGGCCACCTTATGTTCAGCAAGAGAAATGGTTATTCCAGGCAGGAATGCTGACTTGTTTGCTCAGATGTCACTACTGTGCCTAAAATAGGTGCCTGTGTCCTACGATGAGATGCATTGGGGTGCCCATCAGTCCATCTACCCAGTGACACTAAATACATCCAGGTTACAGGTGTTGACAGCAGTGGATATAGGTCATCATTAATAGGTACTAACAAAGGAGGAGTTAGGAGGATTTCCCAGACAAACTCAAGGTAGGTGGTGAACCTTGAGTGAGACTCAGAATTAAATGAAGAGCAGGAGAGAGGCATTTGAGACACTGGGTTAGCTTGGGGGAAGACATGGGGACACAAAAGCCTATGGCATGTCTAGAGATGGAGGACTGGCCAGCCTGATTCTGGCAGCCTTCTGCTGGGCTCTTCAGCTACCCAGGCAGAAGTGGAGGTCAGAGCCCAAGACAATCAGGTTTTCTTAAACCATCAGAACGCTTGTGGGGCTCTATAGCTCACCTGTGGGACAGCCCCTGGTAGTTCTGTGCTGTAGCCCAGGGTGAGGCCTAACTAGTGAATTTGCCAAAGCCGTGGTGATGCGCTCTGCCCTGGGTGGGTGCTCCTGGAGCACACCCGTGCAGGGTGGATGACAGATTGTAGACCCGTTAGAGAACCAAGGAGGGAAGTTTCGGGGATAGGAAGTCTGGGGCTCAGAAATGCATCATTAAACAAAGGTTTAATTCTCCCTTGGTTAGAAAATGTTCAAGCACTTCCTTTTTTATGAACACAGTTGCTCTGCACCAGCCTAAACTATATAATAAACAAATGGAACCCATGAAGACACTGGCTTTTCTCAAGTTAATACAGCTTTCTGGCTCCACCCCAGAGAGAATGATCTGGTCTGGGAGAGAGAGTCTGGGCATTTGAGAGTGCAGGCTGGGCCCTTAGTCATGGGGACACAGCCCAACTCACACAACGCGGGGTTGGTGCAGCTCTAGGACCCAGGCCCCAGATGTCCAAACAGGATCTTTTTCTTGAGCAGCTTCACAAGGCCACACAGCTAACACATGGCAGTGTCAGGATGGGACTAGAGTCAGCCCGACACATGGGGGCTCTGCCTCTACTGGGTCCCTTGAGGACAGACCCTGGCAAAGGGGCACAAAGCTGCACAGCAGGAGTACTGAGTCCCCATCACTGCACTTCGGCTGTGGGGGACTCCACGTTTCCTCACCAGTGTCACTCCACCCTGCCGGGGCAGAGAAGCCTTGCTCAGCCACTGCAGAGACCAGGCCTTGGGCAGCACAGTGCACTGTGGTGATGCAACGATTCACTCATCAGACAGATATTTGGGGTACCTACTATGTGCCTGGCACTTGGCCGGGCACTGACCAACCAGAATTGAATGCCCATAGTGCTGTCACTGATTACCAAGCTCATAGTCCAGTGGAAGTTAAAGAGACAAGCAGCACATTTACAGGTACAGAACAACAAGGAACGAAACTGCCGGGAGGGAGACAGAACAGTGCCAAGTGAGGAAAGTGAGGAAAGGGCCTTTCCTAGGAAATGATGGGTAACTTGAGATCTAAAGAAAGAGGAGGAAGAGGCGTGAGATGTTGGGGAAGTGTGTTCTGGGCAGAAAGAATAGCACGTAGGTGGCCCTGAAGTGGGAGTAGGTCTGGTCTGCTTTGGGATCTGAAACCCAAGGGACTGGAGCAGGTGCGATGTGACTGGGAGAAGGTAGGAGCAGATTGTGCGGGGTCTCCCTGGACCAGGTGAATGATTAGAAGGTTTATTTTAGGTGCCACGGAAGTGTCTGAAGGTAAATCAATGGCAGGGCTTTGTTTCCCACGGGATCATGTGGCCACACATGATCATGTGGCCACACATGATCATGTGGCCATGAGTGGAGAGTGGATAGCAAGGGGAGGACCCACAGTGAGGAGAGCAGTGTGGCCACTGGGGAGTCGGGACAGGGCCCACAGCCCCAGGGCTGAGCGGAGGGACGAGCTGCATTCTCCAGAAGAGGCAGAATCAGCTCATGCTGCCGATGACCCAGCTGTGGGGTGAGGAAAGGAAAGAACCCAGGAGACTGGTAGATAGAGCTGCCTCTTACTGACAGCAGGACACCGGAGAAGGAACCATTTGCTGGGCATAATCTCAAGGTACTGATGTTGAATCTGAAATGCTTGTGAAACACCCAAGTGAGGTGCCCAAAAGCTCACTGGTTAATCAGCTGTGGAGCTCACGGGAGAGGTACGGGGGCCTGTACCATACTAGAGCCATGAGGTTAGGTGAGGAGAGGCCTCGGGACCTGAGACACGTAGGGGCTGAGCAGAGGGAGAACCTGGGGTGGAGGGGCAGAGATGGACAGAGACCAGGCGAGGGCAAGGCCGGGGTAGGGTGGGCGTGAGTATTCCCAGAGGGCAAGAGTGGCCCACGGTGTCTGATCTGTGGAGACAGCTTTGGACACAGCACCATCCAGGTCATTGGCGGCCTCGACAAATTCACCATTTCTGAATGACTCAAAGGATGCTTAAAGAAGAGGTGATACCCAGCATGGGCTGCGGGCCAGGGAAGGCTCCCTGAAGGAGGTGCCAATGCAGTGTTTCAGGAGAGCCCAGAAGGGTCAGTCCTGAGCCACCTGAATGCTGCCTGCAAAGCCTCCCACAAAGAGCACCCAGGGGCACTAACTTGTGCCCCTGGCCTGGGAGCAATGCCCCCTCACAAGGAGGAGGGAGCCAAGGACAGAGCTCGTGCACCTCCCACCTGTCTCTCACCTGGAGACCACGAGCGGCAGGATCAGCATCTTCAGCATCCTCATCAAGAGCTCTCCAGGGAACTGGAAGTAACTAATCTCCTGAAAACACAACAGGAGCGGAGGTTACGGTGGGTGGTGCAGAGTTCTCAGTGCTCAGTTCTTTAGCCCTCAAAGCCTGTCTCGTCTGGCACATGGGCACAGAGACCAGCGAGAGATAACTGGCTTTCCAGCCTATCAGCTGTATTTCAATGACAGAGCACAAAAGCATTAAGTGTAGCACGCAGGGGAGAGTAGATGCTCAGTATTCCTTGTAGATAGCAGCTCTCCCTCATCTGCACCCTTCACCCACCTCTCCAAGGTGTAAAACCACCTCATCTAGCAGATGGTAAGTGGGAAGAGGGCAGGGCTGTGTGTTTCCTAAACCCACATTGCCAAGCATCGTACTGGGGACACAAAAACGAGACTTAGTTCCAGTCCTGGAAAAGTTCCCCGTCTAATGCACAGGGAGAGTGGGTCATAAGCAGACTGGAACCAGTTTCTCACTGGGAGTGGTCCACTCTCTAGCCTTTCCCCTCAGGGTGCTGAAAGGGAGAAGATGGATTGGCTGCTGAGAACCCCCACTGGGCAGAGTTCTTACTTCTGCCCCTTTGTGAGCTGCTGGCCAGCTCCAGGCTATCCTGAGTTTTCCAGGGCCCCAAATCCTGGCCTGATCAGCTGTTACCCAGTAACAAGTCCCAGAGGCCAAAGCGACAACAGAAGCAGAAGGGACCACCAAACCTGGCTAAATTTGACTTTCAGATAATAAATAATTCATTCTTTATTTGTTCTTAATACTGTTTCATTGTTTATCTGCAAGTTTAATTTAACTGGGTGTGTTGTTTGTAAAGTTTAAATTTAATGCAAATTGGCTATTTCTGGCAGTGCCCACAGGGGCCCCTCCCAAAGGGGAGGATGTGGGTGAAGCTGGCGAATGGACTTGGAAACACTATCCAGGTTACATTTCATACTTGCAACTATTTTTTAAAACCAGTGCCAAACATAATGATGTGCTAGTGACCTGATGCTTTTCAAAGCACCAAATTATGGTGCTTTTCACCATAATGGTGAAACCTAATGGTACTACTGAGGGGTTTTAAAGATCTCCTTGTCCAGACCTACTCATTCTGTAGACGAAGAAGCTGAGCCAGCAGAAGGAGGTGACCTGTCCACTAAGCAACAACAGGATGGAGAGTCAGACTTCCAACTTCCATTCTACTACCTTTTCCAATGCACTAGAAATTCTTTTTAAGGAAATATATTCATCCGGTCTACATATTTTAAGTTAACGTTAATCTACATGTATATTCTCTAAATAGTGCTCTGATGATACAAAGGTAGCTCCTTCCTCATTTCTCCATCTCCATTCCCCAATTTGGCAGGAGCAGACATCTGTAACTTCTGTCTCCCCTTCTGAACAGTATGGTTTCAATGCTGTTTCCCGCATTACCATTGTGACTATTGAACTTTGCTGCCATGTTTGAAGAGGGCTTATTATCTACTCTCTTTTCTGGGTCGGTAAATATTTAACCCATATTTATATTAATTTGGGGGTAAATCAGTAGCCAAAGTTATATATATATGTATATATAATATATATTATATATAAATATAAAATGAGGATCAAATTCAGGGCCCCACCCATGCTAGACAAGTGCATTGGCACAGAGATATATGTAATCTCCAAAGTTTACAATATTTTGATCATCAAATATCATTCACATCTGAGCCACGTCATCTACAACCATGCCTCCTGGGTTATATAACCTTCATTTCTTTTTCTAAAGTTAATAACCAATGTTTCATTTGCTTTGTTTTCTGTGAACCACTCGTTAATTTCTTCCAAACAATTTAACTTGTTTATTAAAATGTCTGGCCATTTTCTACACACTTGAGCATATCAATTCCCTGTTATCCCTCAGCCCAACAGCTCTGTCTTCCTGGTCTAGTTTGTCATCTTGTTCTTTATGTTGTATCCTGGCTCCCTTGTTTTCTTGGTTTATTCTCTTGTTTTGGTGGAACATCTCCCTTTGTACCTTCTTGAGAAAAGGTAGATAGGAGGGAAACGTCTGAGTCCTTACATGAGTAGAAATGCCTTTGTTCATTCTTATTTCCAATAAGTCACATGTAAAATTCTTGGTCGAAAATAATTTCCCCTCCCAATTTTGAGGGCATTGGTCCTCTGCCTTCCAGTGTTGCTTAAGATGTTCACAGCCATCCTTATTTCCTATTCCTTATGTAAGACCTGTTTTATTCCCTGGGAACCATTTAAGTATCATTTGTTTATCTCTGCTTTTCTGTAATTTCATGGTGATGTGTCATAGTACCAGATGAACTTTTCCTCTTTCTTTCTCTCTCTCCCTTCCTTCCTTCCTTCCTTTCTCTTTCTTTCTCTTTCTCTCTCTCTTTCTTCTCTCTTTTTTCTTTGCCTTCCTTCATTCCTTCTTCCCTCCCTCCCTCCCTTTTTCTTTTCTCTCTTTTTCACTCTGCTTTTCACTTTTGGGAAAATTTCTTGTATTCTTTCCAAATATTTTCTCCCTTCCATTTTTTCTGTTAGCTCTCTTTAAAACTGTTCTAGGGCCGGGGATTTAGCTCAGTGGTTCCACTGCCTGCCTCGAAAGCACAGAGTTCAATCCCTGCTACCAAAAACAACAACAACAACAACAACAACCTATTCTAGGTAGCTGTGAATGTTTCACATGCTCCGTTTCTTACATCTTCTTTTTCTATTTTAATCTTTTTTTTCTGGGAAATTTCTACAATTCTATCCCAACTACTGACGTTTTTATCTTGGTTCTTCTATTTTTGATTTTCACCAGCTCCTTGTTCTCTGATTGTCCTTTCTTCTTAGCATCCAATTCAGCTTTGTGTTTGTTTTTGTGGGGATGGAGACTGAATGAATCCAGGCCACTGTGCATGCTGAACACATCCTCTACCCCTGCACTACACCCCAGCCCCTACAACCCGTTCTGTTTTACAGCAACTCTATCTCCTCTCAAATCTCCAAAGATTTTAAGAAAAGGTTTATTTATTTATTTATTTTTTGGTACAGGGATCGATATCTGGTCCTTGTGCCTGAGGGACAGGCGGTGGAACCACTGAGCTAAATCTCTGGCCCTTAAGAAAAGATTTTAAAAGATCTCTTCCACTCCCTGCTTTCTCAGAGACTCTTTTCTCTTTGTTTAGTTTCTGTCTTTCACATTTGCAGTTTCCCCACATTGTTGGTGGCCTTGGTTTGCAAGTGAAGTGGGAAACACTGACTTCTGTAACTCTGGGTGGGGTTTGTCCACCAACCACCCTCAAGGGCAGGTGCTGGATATGAGCTGCCATGTTCACTTGGGGTGGAGGGCATGGTAGAGGAATGTCCTTCCTAGCAGAGTTCGGAGGCTTTTCCCCTGAGGCTTCAGCAAGAGGCCTATCCCGACCTTTGAGGGATGAGGCCCAGCCTAAGCCAATCGGTCAGCTCTCTTGAAGCCATGCTGGTGATTCTACACCCAGCACGGAGATGTCTGCTTATTAGTTTGAAGCACATCACTCACCACTTCCCTGTTCTCCAGCACACACAGCTGGGCCTGCTGTCCCTTCATCCAGCTTCTTTAGCTCCTTGGGCAGGCAGGAAGAATACTTTGACTGTAGGAAGGTGAAGGGCCCTAGCACTCTGATTACTTTGGTTACAAATTCTAGCCATTGTCCTTACTTTCAACTTGACATATTCCTCTGCCTAGTACAGTAGAGCACTGAGAGCCCTTCCAGATTTCTACTTCCAGAGATGGAAGATCTTAGCTTTCCGCACTCTGCTACATGAGGTTGTGCAACTCCATCCACTCCCCATGTTGCCTAACTTATTGGAATCTAATTTCCTTTCTCAACTATTACCTTTTATATTCTTATTGCTTTTGGTGGCTTATGTCCTTTAAAAATTCCATTATTATAATTTTACTGGACCTCCAGGAAGGAGCAGAAAAATGCATGCAATTATAATTCTCCATAGTTTAACTGGAAGTCTCCAATGGTCTGTATTTTTTAAATGAGATATTTATACCCAAAGTTAGAATCTATGAGGTTGTAAGCTCTTTTTCACAAATAGAACATTCTGCCATTTTCCAAATTGTTTATGATTTTTGCCTGTTGCATAAGTTCACAAAGTTAGAAGAAGGGTTTAGTTTCTGAGTCACAGGCAAAAAGATCAAACAGAGAAATCCTGGATTTCAAACTAAGACATTAAGAAAGCCAATTGCTGTGAAATAATTGTTCTAAGACTCTGAATCCTTCTTTCAGTTTATCTGGCAGGTTAATCCAGACTGGACCACATTTTCAGGTCCAAACAGATGGGCAATGCAGCTTTGGCACAGGGGGACCCAGAGGAGCTTGGCTTTTAATAATAAGCATTCCAATTTGTTTTCACAAAACGGTCTTCCTGCAGGAAACACATATTTGTTATTGAGGAAAATTAAACAGCAGACTGTAGGTTGGGTGTGTCATTGGCAGTTTAATTCAGCATGTAGTTGAGGGTTTCTTTGTGCCTGACACCATGTGAGGCTCACATTTTGGTTCAAGAAAACCCATAAGTTGTTCAGCAATTCCCACTCTGGTGGGAGAAGTAGAGATTTATATAAATAGCTGGGGAAGCAAGGGAGCCAGCAGCTGGGTTACCAGAGAGGAAGGCACACAGAATGAGCATGGGGCAAGACTCTTACTCTAGGAATGGCCTGCAAGGTCCTAGGTTCAATCCTCAGTACCACAAAACAAACAAAGGAAACCTACACTGTTATTTTAGATGTCAATAGGTCTGAAGACTTTAGAAGATATGGAAGATGAGCTAGGGATTTAGCTCAGTGGTTCTGCCGCCTGCCTTGAAAGTGCAAGGTCCCAAGTTCGATCCCCGGTACCAAAAAAACAAAAAGAAGATATGGAAGATGAGATGGTTCTTGATGCAGGTAGCACTAACAGGTAGACAGAGGAGGGAGGGTAAAATCACATTCAGTAAGCATTTACTATATGTCAAACACTAGCCAGTCCTGTTCACTCTTCACACCTCTTTTTACAGATAAAGAAACTGAGGACAGGCCAGAGAGACAGAAAGAGAGAGAGAGAGAGAGAGAGAGAGAGAGAGAGAGAGAGAGAGTACTTTGCTCAGCTACTTAAAGCAGAGTCAAAGTTCAGATTCCTCTGCCTACAGAATCTAACTGGCTCCTTAGAAACATAATAGCTCTGTTCCCGGGGAGGGGATATTTTGCTTTTCATGAAAGACCAAGGGCTGGAGCGCCCTTGTGGAGACAGTTGTTAGATGTCGTCAGTGCGCTGCAGGAAGAGGAATCATTTGGAATCTGGAATCTTCCAGAGGCCACTGACAAAGCCTCTGTCCTCCACTGAGCTGTAGTCAGCTCCTCTGTGCCACCGCCACCCAGGTCTTGCCCTTGGCCTGCACAGGGCAATTGCAGCAAAAATCCTGCTGCGCCAATTTAGTAAGAATCCCCTCACTCTCGATTCCCCCTCTCAGTATCTGAGAAAATCCCTCCTCCCTGCTCTTCATATCTGATTCCCCACCATGGAATACGATCCTCACCCTAGGCAGGTTCCCACCCACTGACCCTCACTGCGCTGGTCAGCTGTAACTCCTCAGCTGTCCCAGTTGCATTTGGAATTGAATTTGGAATCGAATCTGACAGGAGGTCTCTACACCTGTCCTGAATAGTCTTCTTTACCATTTGAACAAAGGTTAGGACAATTCTCTCTTTAACACCCTGTCCCACAGTGGGGGCCGGAAGGGAAAGGGACCTTCCCCATGCAATGCACCTTCATTCACCATGGCCATTATCTGGCCAGAAATCTGGGGCCCTGCCTCAACCCTGTCTCCCAACCCCACATCCATTCCTGTCCTGAAGGTTCCTCTGTTAAGAATAGTTCTCATCTCTGCCTCTCTCATCCCAAAGTCAGGCCTCCCCCTACAACTGTCCTCTCTACCCCTGGCTGGGAGAAAATGACTGTCACATGATGGGGGAGCCCCAGATCCCTCTGGCCCGCACCCTCTTCCCAAGATGCTCTGGGGGAGCTGACCTGTGGTGAGAGGCGCCGGGTCCTCAGGAAGAAGCCGAGGAGGCAGCCCACGATGACAGACAGCACCGACAGGATGAGTAGTCCGTTCCGTCGGCACACGTCCCTGCCTCTCGCGAGGATGGCACCCAGCACCATGGTGAGCTGGGCCTGCTGGCATGGGGCACAGGACCATTCCATGCATGAGATGCCAGCCAGGGGCACAGGGTCTGGGTTGGGGGTGCTGGCTCCTCAGCTCACAGGTGGTCAGAGTCACTAAGAAGCAGTCACCAGCCCCACAGCCATGGCCTATGAGGCTGCCCCAGAGGGAAGCCACAATCCTATTACCAGCTGCATCATTAGGAGCTGGGAGAGATTAGGGCCCAGGAAATTAGAGCAGGCCATGTGGCCTGGGAGTTGGGCTCACAAAGCCAAATGCTCCTTGAATGGGAAAATGGACCAGACACTGAGGGGAGGAAGAAGAAGAACATCTGTGTGGTTGGTTTGATTTTTACCCCATTTCATTCCAGGAAGAAATGCAGGCCAGGCAATAAGATCCTAGTGATCGCCAACATTAAATAAGCATTTATTGCATGAGTTCCTTGCGTTGGCATATTTAACCCCAACACTATGCCAAGCAGTAAGGACAATTCACCTACCATTCTGCTGAGGAGCGAGGGAGCGCAATGTGCCAGGCCTACTCTGTTTGCTTTGCCTTTGATGATCACAGAGACCCATGCCAACCCCCTCAGATCTCACCTTCAGGCATTGAAAAGGGAGACAGATTCCAACAGCCAGAGTCCAGGCCACAGTGACAGAGCAGCACACGCAGTGGAGTCAATTTCCACCCCTGGTCCGTGGCTCCATCTCCCACTGGATGCACAGTCTTTGGGGCTCTTTTAGGCAGGATCCTCTGAGGGTTTTCAGGGTCTTTTTTTTTTTCTCATGAAACGGGGTCTTGTTATGTAGCCCAGGCTGGCCTCAAACTTGTGATCCACCTTCCTCAGCCTCCCAAGTGCTGGGATTACAGGCAGGGACCGCCACACCTAGCTAAGGATGCCTATTATTTTTAAAGCCAATGGCGCCCAGGAATTCTTCATTCAAGACCCAGCTTGGCTACTTACTAGGTGTGCAAGCTTACACAAGCCATTTCATCGCACCGTAACTCAGTTTCCCCGCCCATAAAACAGAGAGAATAACAGCATCTACTTCCTTGGGATTGGTACAAATGCCATCCAGAGAATCCTTGTGAAGCACTGGTGAGCTCTAGCAGGCTGCATGGGGGCCAGGGCTATTAGGATCACCGCACAGAGTTTTGGTGGACCTGGCCCACTCTTTAAAGCCAGGGAATTAACCCTAGTCTATTCCACCAGGGCTCTATAATCCCATTAGGGCAGTCAGGTTGCAGCAGGGAGCAGCCAGTGGAGGTGGGGTTTGAACAAAGGCTTCCTCCTCCTGACAAAGGGGAGGGGACGGAGGACAGAGAGGCCAGGGCCAAGGGACTGTGGACGGCGGCCATGGGCAGTGCTCGCCGGGATTCTGGTCCCCACTGTGTCGGCCTGTGGCCTTGCCCACTCTGGGCCTGCGTCTTGCCCTTTTAGAGTGACAGACATGAGTGAGGTGTCTGCTAAGAAGCTTCTATTCAACAGTCACCTTCCGAAGCCCCTGCTTTTCTCAGTAGCCTCGGGTGGGGGAGAGGGTGACAAGTCTGGGACGTTTTTTTCTCTGACTCTGATTCTTAAAACCAAAACTTTCCTGATACACCTTGAACTCTGACAAATGCCTGTTTTCCAACTAACCAGGTGGCTAGTTTTGCCCGGAAGATAACATACTCAGAGCAGATGTTTGGGTTTCAGTCCTGTCCTTCCCCTGTGCCATGAAGGGGTGACTTGCTCTGCCCTCTGCTCCAAGGCTCTGGTTCCCAGAACTTTCCCGAAGCTGCTCCCGACCTCCTTTCCTGACGTTCTCACCCCACTACCACCCACCTGGCCAGCTCCTTTCTTTCCTCTGCCCCTTTACCATATCCTCCACAGGGAATCACAACTCATTCAAGCGATACAGCACCATTTTCTGACACCTCTGCTAGGCACTGGAGACAACAGTGAATCAGAAGCAAGGCCTGCCCTCAAAGAAAATGGAGAAAGAAAAGAGAAAGAAAATGGAGAAAGGACTAATGCTTACTAAAGTGTAAATGACTACTAACAAGCTGACAAGTGATATTTGTGAATTAAATTAAAATGTTCTTGGATTAGAATCCTTTAACTGCCCACAGAATCAATTTTCTTTTAAAAAGTTTTTTAATAATGGGGGCAATTTTTTTTTTTTGTACCAGGGATCGAACTCAGGTCCTTGCACTTGCGCAGCAGGCGGCGAAACCACTGGGCTAAATCCCCGGCTCCAATATTTTTTCTTTAATTTCACTTAAAAAATGAATTCAGGAAATGCTGGCAAAACAAAGTTAAACAGGTTCTTTACTCTAGGACAGCTCAAAGTCAGATTGCTGGAGTTAAAATCCTAGCTCTGCCACTTGCTAGCTGTGTGATCTTGGGTAAATTTCTTTCCCTCTCTGGACAGTGGGAATCAGAAAACTGCACCTAAGGGCTGGGGATTTAGCTCAGTGGTTTCGTCACCTGCTGTGCAAGCTCAAGGACTGGAGAAACTGCACCTAGTAGGAAGGCTTGAAGCACAGGTCACACGAGGCAATGCACACGGAGTGCTGAGCAGGGGTGCTCGGTACTTGCAGACAGTTACAGTTCACCAGAGCAGAGTCTTTACAGAAGCAGCATGGTGGAGGAGTTCTCCACGGGGATGCAGAATCCCACCCTTCTAGAGAATTCTGTGCTGGGTCTGGCATCTGGGGACAGAGCCTGCTCTCCTCAGTGAGGTCCTCAGTGTCTCGCTGCCCCTCTCCTCTGCACCTCACCCCTCCTACTGCTTGGTGCACCCCAACTTTCTACACCAAACGATGCATCCTGTCCCAGCCATCTCCACCTTTGCCTGTCCTATTTCCTCTGCCTAGGATGTCCTTTCCTGTCACCGGGCTCACAGGCAGGGTGCCCCTCTTCCTTGAAGCTTTCCTCCCCTGACTACTAAAGACACTCACCCCTCTAGCTTCTTCCAACTAAGTCTGCTCTTTCCACAGTCACCAGCTGTTGTTCGACCTCAGTGGAAAAGGGGTCGTGAGTAGGGGGCCGCAAAGAAATAGAAGCAGGCCACAGGGGATCCTGAAGAGAAACAGGACGTTTATTCTTGGTTCATCCATCTCTTCTATAGTACTTACAGCGGTTATTTAAGGTGAATGCATAAACAGCAGGTATTGTTTAATGTTTTTTCTCTATGAATATAGTCTAATCTCTACAGAAACGGGCTGAGACACTTCTCAGGATGTTCCCATCCTTGAACTATTCCTTCAAGGGAACCAAGGCAAGACAAACAGGATTGCAGCTATGGGAAGTATGACGGGGGCGAGATCTCTTCTTGGAGCAGAGTCAGCAGCACAAGCAAACTATCTCGGGAATGACCTCTCATACCCTTCGGCCACAGCCTGCTGGGCGTGCAAGATTAGTAAACTTGAATGCCCGATTCTTTGCCAAGAGGATCTTCCCTTAACTTCATGTCAACCAGCAAGAGACTTTTTTCCTTCTTCTCTGGCGGTACTGGGGATTGAACCCAGGGCCTTTGCACTGAACTACATCCCCACCTTTTTTTTTTTAGACAGGTTCTCACTAAGTTGCCCAGACTGGGGTCAAACTTGTGATCCTCCTGCCTCATCCTCCCAGGGTGCTGGGATTGTAGGTGTCCACCACTATGCCTGCCTAATCCCAGTTCCCTTTTAAATGGCTCTGAGAGGAGAGGAAAATACTATGAGAATAAAATTCAATCTGTTTGTGACTATGTCATTTGGAATCCCCAAAGTTGAGAGGGCAGGTTAGTAGCTGGGGTGCTTGGGGGGCACCTTAAGCAGCAGGGTTTTGTCCTGCAGAGCAGCTGGAACTGACAGCAGCAGGAAGCTCGAGGGGAGCCCTTAGGGGGACTGGAGTTGAAGGCTAGAGCTGCCTGGATGGAGGAGATAAGAAGGGCTATCAAAATGAGTCCCAGGCGCAAAGCATGGGCAGCCTCAGCTGGGGAAGGAGCTGCGGTCTACATCTCTGGGGCGCTCACACTGGCTGTGCAGGAGAGAGCAGCCAAGGGCCCTTCCTGGTGGTGACTGATGATGAACCACATCCAGGGCCAGTAGAGGGGCTGCCCAGGTGGGAGGAGGGTGTAGCAAGGCTTCCTGGAAGAGGAAGAGGGCTCAGTTAGGGATGCAGGAGGTCAGGAGGGCTGCTGGTCAGGGCAGTCTCACCCCTTCCACTGTGTGTCACAGCGCATTGAGGCTGAGCTGAGACTCAGCTGGGTTCATGGGGACAACAGCTCTGGCTTGCTGGCTGCTGTCCACAGACAGAGCAGAGGCGCCTTGATCACCCTGACATGTCTCCCTGCTCACGAGCTGCCGGACCCTCCCGGGAAGGCTTTCGGTGGGGAGCTAAGCCTTCGGGTGTGGATTCCTGACAGTCTGAGTCACCAAGGGCTGATGTGACCTCTGCTGTGGGCTGGCCCTGCCTCACACTGGCCTCAGAGGGTCACACATGTCTCCTCTTTCTTCCTTGCCATCCCCTGTCCCCTGAGCTGGTGACCTGTGAGCTTGGGCCTGAGCACCCTCAAAGCACTCACTCAGCTGCCATTCACTGAGTACTTACTATGTCCCAGCTCTGTGTGGTTGCTCTAACCTTTCATCCACACTCCCCAGGAAGGGCCAGGTGCCAGGAGCCAGGGAGTGAGTCAGCCCCTCCACAATGTCATGGTCACAGGGCTCACGGCCCATGTTCTAGAACTGTGTGATCCAATACTGTAACACTAATCACACTATACATTTAAATCTACTCACATTTCAAGGGCTTGATAGGTCCCTGTGACCAGTGCCTACAGTACAGTACAGTAAGAGCAAATTTCCATGGCCACACAAAGTCCAGCTCTCAGTTCTTCTAGGAAGCTGTGTGGCTTTGCCCAAGTTAGTGAACCTCTCTGGGGCTCTTTCTGATCTTCAAAGCCCATGCTCTTTACATTGCTTCATATGTCCTCTCATATTGGAGTACATCAGTTGCAACGAAGCATGAAGCTAAACCCCCAGCAAGTTCAAATTGAATTTCCAAATTAGGACTCTGTTAGCAGTCACATGAAGTTAAACCAAGCTGAGGCAGGTAGAGAGGAAATTTATAAGCAGGGCCAACTACATCATCTGTGGGCCCAAGCCAGGTGGACATGTGCAGACACAGCCATGTGTCCGGCTGCGAAAGGGGTATTAAAGCACATACCTTTCCCCCCTTTTCCATGATCTCTCAACTTATTATGGTGTTTTAAAAATTTGCTGTGTAATGTCATTCTTAAGCAAATAAAACTTTAAAAATATTTTTGGAGACAGGGTCTCACTATGTAGTTCAGGCTGGCCTTGAACTCTCTATGGGGCCCCAAACTCACAGTGATCCTCCTGCCTCAGCCTCCTGGGTGCTGGGATTACAGGAGTGCACCACGATGCCCAGCCCCCCAAAATAAAATTTATTAGCATGAATTTTATTGTTCATCTTTATGGTATTCAGTGCCAGCTTTAAATGCACATATTAGGGTTAAACTCATCCTCAGAATCACCAAAATGACACATTTTGTATTTAGTAGTTCATATGAGCCTATGTATTTCATTTTTACCAGAACAGTGGATATGCAGGAAATTAACTCCATTGTACAGATTTCATTTCTTGACATATAGACAACCCCACCAGAGCTCTCTGGCCTTAGGCTCTGGTGAGTCAGGAAAGCCTGAAAGAGGGAGGCACCTAGCCTTCTCCAGCGTGTCACTGGCAGTGTAGCAGGCTGGATCCCACCGGAAGTGGGTGAGAAGGGATATGACATTCTGCA
This sequence comes from Heterocephalus glaber, assembly GCF_000247695.1. The sequence goes on along the minus strand of NW_004624859.1, from coordinate 35,295 downwards.
ATTGCTTGTGTCTCTTGGAGTGCCATTTTCTCTTTTTTACGTTTGGAACAAATTCTGAGTTGAGAAAACTGGGTTTCTGGTGGCTGGCAGCGCCGCTGCTGACTCAGGGATAGACACACCACACTCACTGGGAGCTCGCTTTGAGGCTTGCTGAACCCCCAGGCCTGGCCATTTGTGCACAATTCTGTACCCGTGGGCACCGCACACACCGTGGACAGCGAGGTGGCCGGGACCAGAGGTGGACGGGACACAACACACATCTTGGTTCACAGGCACCCTCCCATTGCCATCACACCTGGTGTATTAAGCGCAAGCTGAAAGATAATATGTTTAAGAATTTAGAGACGGTGACAGCAGAACATTAAGCCAAGCACAATGGCCACTTGACCATGGGCACTGTGCAACTTACCAGTCATGGTTCCATGAACCACCAGGCGTGCGCACTGGGAAGGGCGCAGCCAGATTCTGCAGCCAGATACTGTGTTGCCTCCTGCTCCTGTAGGCAGTTACTCTGTGCTTCGGTTTTCTAAAATAGAAAGTGGGGACAATAATATCCTTCTGTCTAGTGTTCTTAGGAGGAGTAAATGAATGATATGTGTGATGCCTGATCATAACAAGCACTATCTATGCACATGCTACTATTATCGTGATTGCTATGTGTCAAGCATATTCTAGACGTGGGGATACTGTAATACAAATAAACTGTTATTTATTTATTTGTTTATTTTTTTATGGGAACACTGAAACGTATTAATTTATAATCCCTATTTATTTGTTCATTTATTTATTTTGTTATGGGGCCAGGGATTTAGCTCAGTGGTTCTGGTGCCTGTGTTGCAAGCGCAAGGTCCTGAGTTCATCGTCCAGTGAGGGGGAGGGGGGGTCCTGAGTTCGATCCCTGGTACAAAAAAATAATATTTATTTTGTTGTTTTTTTCTTTTTTCTTTATTAGTATGCGTTTGCAGTACATAATGTTTACATTCCTTGTGTGGAGTTGGGATATGTACGTAACACAGTTTAATTCATTTTTTCATCCCCTTTCCCTTCCTTCCCTCTCTTCTCCATCTGTCTCTTGAGCCCTTTCCCTTTTTTTCTTAAATGTTTGCAGTACATAATGTTTACATTCCTTGTAGGGAGTTGGTAAATGTAATAACACATCTAAATTTACATTCCCTGCCCCTCCCCTCCCTCCTGGCTACCTCTGTCTCTTGGCCCCTGTCCCCTTTAAGAAAGATCTATCTCCCTACTCCCTATTATCTATCTTTTATTTTGCTCTTTAGTTTTACCTTTGGTTTCTTATACAGGAGAAACTATGTGATATTTAAATTTGTGCGTTTGATTTATTTCACTTAACATTATGGTCTCAATGTGCAACCATTTTCCGACAAATGACTTGAATTCATTCTTCTTTATGGCAGAGTAGTACTCAATTGTATCTAAATGCCACAATTTTTAATCCACTCACCAGTTGATGGACATTTAGGCTGCTTCCAAGATTTAGTTATTGTGAATTGTGCCACATAAACACAGGTGTGCATGATCACTGTCATATGATGTCTTTAGTTCTTTTGGAAAGATTCCTAGAAGGGGTTGGGTCAAATGGAATTTCTAGTTTCAGATTTTTTTTTTTTTTTGGTATTGAGGATCGAACTTGGGTCCTTGTGCTTGCACAGCAGGCTGTGAAACCACTGAGCTAAATCCCTGGCCCTGTTGAGCATTTCTTATTATTTATTGGCCATTTATACTTCTTCTATGAAATGTCTTACTTCACTTGTCCATTTTTTTATTGGGTCTTTTATTTTTGGGGGTCTAATTTTTTTGAGTTCTTTTTAATTCTAGATATTAGTCCTCTGAGGAATAGCTGGCAAAATTTTTTTTTCATTCTGTAGATTGTCTTTTCACTCTGTTGTTTCTTTTGCTTTGCAGAAGCATTTAAATTTCATATAAGCTTGTTTGTTGATTCTCTGTACTATTTTCTGTGCAGCCAGAATTCAGTTCAGAAAGGCCTTGCCTACATGTATGATTTCAAGAGTTTTACCTATTTTGTCTTCCCAGAAGTTATATGTTTCTGGGTTTTTTTGGTACCCGGGATCGAACTTGAGACCTTGCAGTTGTGGAGCAGGCAGTGGAACCACTGAGCTAAATCCCCAGCCTGATCCATTTTTATTTTAGTTTTGTATTTGGTCAGAGACCTAGACTCAATCTTTTGCATGTGGATAGACAGTTTCACCAGCATCATTTGCTAAAGGGGCTATTTTTCCTCCAGTATATTTTTTGGCTCCTTTGTCAAAGATCAAATCGTTGAATGTGCTTGGAGTTGTTTCTGTATCCTCTATTCTGTTCCACTGATTTACATATTTGTTTTTGTGCCACTACCATGCTGTTTTTATCACAGTAGCTTTGTATGTAACTTCAAGTCCAGGATTGTGATGTCTCCTGCTTTTCTCATTTTACCCAGGATTGCTTTTGCTATTCTGGACCTCTTATGGTTCCATATGAATTTTAGGATTGTTTTCTCTACTTATTTGAGCAATGTTGTTGGTATTTTGATTGGGATTGTGTTAAGTCTGTGTATCAATTTTAAAAGTATGGCCTTTTTGATTATATTGGTTCTGCTTATCCAGGAAGAGGGGATAACTTTCCATTTTTTTCCTGATGTCTTCTTCAATCTTCTTTTTCAGAGTACTATAGCTTTCATAATAGAAGTTTTTTCACTTCTTTGTTTAGCTTAATACCAAAGTATGTAATTTTTTTGAGGCTATTATGAATTGTATTTTTTCCTAATTTCTTTCTCCATGAGATAATTATTGGTGTACAGGAATATTAACAATTTTTGTGTATTGATATTATATCCTGCTACATTGATGAATTTGGTTATTAATTCTAAGAATCTTTTGGTGGATTTTTTGGGTCTTCTATGTACAGGATCATGTTATCTGCATATAATGATAATTTGACCTTGTCCTTTCCTACATATATCCTTTTTATTTCTTTTTCTTTCCTAACTGCTCTTGCTAATGTTTCAAGGACTATGTTGAGTAGGAGTGGTGATGATGGGCATCTTTGTCTTGTTCTTGATTTTAGAGGGAAAGCTTTCAGTTTTTCCCCATTTAATATGATGTTGGCAATAGGTTTGTCATAAGTGGCTTTTATCACATTGAGATAAGGTCCTTTTATATCTATTTCCTTCAAGGTTTTATCATTAATGAATGTTGGATTTTGTCAAAGGCTTTTCTGCCTCTACTGAGATGATCTTGTGATTTTTGTCCATGCTTCTATGTGATGAATTACATTTATTGATTTGTATATGTTGAAATATTCTTGCATCTCTGGGATGAAGCCTACTTAATCACGATATATGATCTTTCTGATGATTTGTTGCATTCTGTTTGGCAGGATCTTACTGAGGATTTTTATCTCTATGTTTATGAAAGAGATTGGCCTGTAGTTCTCTTTTTCCGTTGGATCCTTGGCTGGTTTTGAAATCAGGGTAATAGTAGTTTCAGGAATGACTTTGGGAATACTCCTTCTCTTTCAATTTCTTTGAAAAGTGGGGAGGGCCGGAGATTTAGCTCAGTGGTTCCAGTGCCTGCCTCACAAGTGCAAGGCCCTGAGTTTGATCTCCAGTACAAAAAAAAAGTGGGGAGGATTGGTATTAGAACTTCTCTAAAGTTTTGTAGAATTCAGCAATGAACTGATCCAGACCTGGGGTTTTCTTAGTTGGTAAGTTTTTTTTATTATTATCACTGCTTCAATTTCATTACCTATTATTGGATTATTCAGGGTTTTTAAATCTTTTTGGTTCAGTTTTGGTTATTCATATGTATCTAGGAATCTATCCAATTCTTCTGAACTCTCCAATTTATTGGTGTACAGGTCTGCAAAGTAGTTGTTAATAATCTTTTTTATTTTGACAGTGTCTGTTTTAATTTCATCTTTTTCATTTTTTTTTTTTGGTACCGGGGATCAAACTTGGGTCCTTGTCATCTTTTTCATTTTGAATTGTATTGATTTGGGTCTTTTCTCTCCTTTTTTGGTTAGATTAGCTAAGGGTTTTTCTATTTTGTTTATTCTTTTGAAGAATCAACTGCTCAATTCTTTGATTCTTTGGGGGTTTTTTTCCTGTCTCAATTTTCATTGATTTCTGCTCTGAGCTTTGTAATTTCCTTCCTTGCATTAGCTTTGATTTGGATTTTTCTTTTTTTTCTAAGACCTTGAAGTACATCATTCAGTTATTTATTTGTGCTCACTATGAACTTCCTTCTTAGGACTGCTTTCACTGTGTCCCAAAAGTTCTAGTACATTGTACTGGGATTATCATTTAGTTCTAGAAACTGTCTTATTTCTTCCTTGATTTCTTCTGTAACTCATTGTTTATTTAAGAGTATATTGTGTAGTTTCCACACATTTGCATAATTTCTGTGTTTTCTTTTATCATTGATTCCTAACTTCTTTCCACTATGATCTGATAACATGCATAGTATAATTTTAATTCTTTTGCATTTACTTAAGCTTGCATTATTGATTAGCACATAGTCTATTTTGGACAAAGTTCCAAGTGTTACCAAGAAGAATGTGCATTCTGTGGAACACTCTGTAGATGTCTGTTACATCATTTGTTCAAAGATTTTGTTCAACTCTGATAGTTTTTGTTGATTTTTTTTTGTCTAGTTGATCTATTTGTGTTAGTGGGGTATTATGGTCCCCCACTATAATTGTATTTCTGTTTATCTGGGGGTTTTTTTGTTGTTGTTTTTTGGTACCGGGGATCGAACTTAAGTCCTTGCGCTTGTGAGGCAGGCGACGGAACCACTGGGCTAAATCCCCGGCTGTTTATCTGGTTTTTTATGTCCAGTAGTACTTGTTTTATAAAGTTGGGTATGTTTTTTGTTAATAATCATTACTTCTTCCTGATAGATTATTCCCTTAAGCAATATGTAGCGACCTTCTTTGCCTCTTTTGATTAGTTTTGGCTTGAAGTCCACTTTTTCTGAATAAAGGATAGCTACACCTTTTTTTCATTTCCTATTGCATTGGATATTGTTTTCCATCCTTTGATTTTAATCTATGAGTTTCTTTTTGGGTTAAGTGTGTTTCTTATAAATGGCACACCATTGACTTTTGTTTCTTGATCCATTCTGCCAGACTACGTCTTTTGATTGGGGAATTGAGACCATTCACATTGAGAGTTATTACTGATAGGTATTGACTTATTCCTGTCATTGCCTTATTTCCCCATTGCTGATTCCCTGTTTTTCCCTTCTACTCACCTGCTCAGCCTACCTGGTATATTCATTCTATTATATCTTTTGTCATTGTTAGCTTCACTGTCTCTTTCTAGAGTATCCTTGAGAATTTTTTGGAGTGCTCGTTTGGTGGTCATGAATTTCTTTAAGTGCTCTTTATCTTGGAAGTATCTTATTTCTTCATCAATTTTGAAAGATAGTTTTGCAGGATGTATCAGTCTGGGTTAGAAATTGTTTTCTTGTAGGGTTTAAAACATTTCTCCTCAAGCTCTCCTAGCCTTTAAGGTTTGTGTTGAGAAGTCTGCTGTAATTCTGAGTTTACCTTTATAAGTGATTTATTGCTTTTTTCTAATAGCTTTTAAAATTCAATTCAGGTTCATTGCTGGGTGTTAGCCACTGAAAACTCTCATGTGGAAACCGCTGAGAAAATTCCTGCAGGGGACCAGCCACCCGGAAAGCCCATAACACACAAATCCCTCTGCCTCATCACGGATGGTAGAATTTGGATGGTTTCTCCTTCACAGAGCCTGGGAAGCTGGTCCTACAAGAAAAATAGTGCAGATTGCTGGCTGGTGGATCTCTTTAGTCAGAGCTTGACTATACAGGGATCTGCAATGGCCAAGGAGAACCGCTAACTTGTGCTTGAGCCATTTTCTGAGCAGGAAAGAGGCACCCTTGTCACCTCCCCTCCTGGGCCTTCTCAGATGACCAACAGACTGGGGACACCAGAGCTGCACACAGCCACGGATGGGGACTCAGCTCTGGGAGAGAAGGGTCAGTACAACCCTCTGAGGAGAATGGCAGAGCCTTAGAGGGAAGTTTTGCTTTAAAAAGCATGCATTATGTCATAATTCTATTTCTGGAAAATAAACATAAATTCTCTCACATTTCATTCTATAAGCCACAGGGAATAGCTCCTTTAAAGCTTCGAAGCTGGCAAAGCTGTTTCTACCACACCCAACCTGTTGAGAAAATTCCCAAAGTAGAGGAGAGGATAATGTTCCTTGGTAGGATCCATACCATAATCTCTGGGGGGTGCAACACCTTTCTGTTCCTCCAAAGAGGCCATGTGCTCAAGAGGGTGCAGTACTTTGATGGAGACCATGCAATGTTTAGTGAAGGAGGGAAGAGATGCCAGCAAAAAAATACTTTCCCAAGATCAAAAACTGAGTTGGCACTGAATTACAGCTAAGTCTGGGGGACCTGTTCATGTATTGGCTGATTGATCATTGGTGAATGTGGAACCTGAGGAAGACAGTTTTGGGCAATTGTGCTGAGAACCGTAGCCATTAGCCCAGGAGTTGAGAGGTCAGAGTGAGGACTTGGTATATATTGGGACTGGTAGGCCAGGTCCTGGTGGCAGCCACACTCTTGGGAAGGGTGTAGGTCAGGATGACTTGACTCAGGCAGAGGGCTGTGTGCTTCCCTTGGTCCAAAGCTAGCATCAGTGAAATCTAGGGATGCCGCATTTAAGAATGTAGATCTTGCATGTTTTGTTCCTTTATAATGTGTCCCCAAAGGAGAAAAAAGAAGCCCCAATCAGTATCTCTTTATGATCCTTCTCCATTTCTCCTAGATTTCAGCATTTGTCAGGTTTCTAATTTGAGATACAGTTAGCAAATTTAACCTTCATATTTTTGCCCTACACTGAGGACTCCTCAGACATTGAACAATCGCATAAAGTGTTATCTGGCCAAATGTAAGTGGAATCTTTTTCCTTGGTTCTCCTTTCCCCGAAGGCATCTTATGTTACTGTCCCCTCTTCTAGATCAGTTCTCCTTTGATTTGGTGATGTTGAGGTTTGTCAAGAAGGAGGTTGGAGCATAGCTTCAAAAGTGAAATTATAGTGAGTTAAGACATAGGAGAAATTTAGTCTTCTTTTCCCTACATAGGATACAAAACTGTGAAATTCAGTGTTTAATCCAAGGCCCTAAACCACAGATTTTTATTTCTTTAAAAAAGTTTAAGCTAGTGATAATAAATCAAAAGGAAAAATTGCTTGTCTGTGCACTTCAGCTTTGTTTTATACCCATTTCATGTTGTTGTCTGTGTTGTAATTTGTACTTTTGATACCATTTCTGATGTGTCAAATTGGTTGGCTTGTAAATATCTTATAAAGAGTTCAATTTGTAAATTTTAAAAAATGTAGGTGTAATTTGTGTGCTGATTATTTCAAAGAGGAGAGTATTTTTGGTTTCTTTCTAGCCTTCCCAAAGCATTTAATACCCCTAAATTATGTTTTATCACTCCATTGTCTTTCTTGATAGACTTTGATATATTTTTTAGTTTTACATATTTTGTAACTTATATAAATTGAATCACATTGAATTTTTGCTCTCAGTGTCATGCTGTAGAAATTCATTGTCACTGAATAAGTTACAACTAATTTTTTTTTAACTGGTCATTACAGAACATGTTTATAGTTCCAGCTACTGGAGAGGCTGAAGTGGGAGGATCACTTGAGCCCAGCAGTTCGAGGCCAGCCTGGACAACATAATAAGAGCCTAGCTCAAAATAACCCCAAAAAACGCTGCCTGCCTCGCAAGCTCAAGGTCCTGAGTTTGATCCCTGGTACCAAAAAAATTTTCCATGCTGTACAGCATTCTATATGAATTGAATTTTATTTATTTTTTTAAAAGCACAGTGTGAATATTATTTATTTATTGTTTACTGTTGATGAACATTTGGGTTTTCCCAATTTTTGGCTATTATAAACAATGCTGCTATTAACACTCTTGAATACTAATTATAAAGAGTCTCTCTATGTTATACACACAACAATGGAATTGTTAGGTCAAAGGTTATGCAGATGTTCAATTTTACTAGGTAATGCCAACTACTTTTCAAACTAGTTTTACCAACTGAAACATTCATTTGCAATGTATGAAAGTCCCATGATTCCACATTCTTACCAACATTTGGTATTGATTAATTAATTATTAACTCAAAAATCTGGAAGGTGTGAAATGGTATTTCACTGTTTAAAATTTGCATTTCCCTGACTACTAGGATTGAATATATTTTAATATAACAGTGAACCATCTGTGCCTCCTCTTTGATGAAAGTGTTATTCATTGCTTTTGCTCATTTTTAATTGAGCCTTTTGTCATTTCCTGATAATTTGTGGTTATTCTTTATATAATCTGGATGTTAACTCTATATCATTTATACATGTTTTCATGTTTATGGCTTATCTGTGATGTCTTTAGATAAACTCACATTTAAGTTTTCATTTCAGGAAATGTATCAATCAATCTTCTTTCTGATTTGTCTCTTTGTGTCTTGTTTTAAAAGCCAGGGTTGGAGGTGTAGCTCAGTGGTAGGCCTAGCATGCTCAAGCTCCTGGGTTTGATCCCCAGGATTGAAAAAACAAACAAACAAAAAACTTTCCCCATCCTAAGGAAGTTACTGGGTAAATATTCTATGTAAATTTCTCAGTTGTATACTTTTATTTTTCTTATACAAATAAGAGGCTAATGCATGAGTCTAATATGTTTTCCTTAAGGTTAACTGATTGTCCCCATATTACATATTGAAAAATTTATCCTTTCACTTTAAACTAAAATGACTGTTCAGGGCTGGGGATTTAGCTCAGTGGTTCTGCAGCCTCCCCCGCAAGCCCAAGGACCCGAGTTTGATCCCCTGTACCAAAAAGAAAAAGACTGTTCAAAACAAAATTAAGGTCTATATATATTTGGGTCTGGTTTTGGGTTCTCATTGGTTGATTGGTTCTATACCTTTGTTGATACCATTCTGTCTGGATTACTATAAGTTCATGTTAATTATTAATACTTTGCAAAGTGAGTATCTCAATCTTTTTCTTCTTCAAGAATATATTGGTCTCTGAAAAAATGTATAGAACATTTTAGAAAAACCTGGCAATATCCAGAAAAATTTGTGATTTTTTTGGTAATTGTGTGGAATTTATCAATTTGAAATATTTAACATTTTATGCTACTGACTCTTCCAATTTATGAACATGGAATATCTCTCTATTTATTTAGATCTTATCTATGTAGTTTTATCATTTTCCATAAACTGTTGAATATTTTAAATGATCTGTTCCTGTATACTTCATTTTTATATTGTTGTAAAATATTTTATTGCATTTTCTATTTGTTATTGGTATATAGGAATAAAATTTATTTTTACACCTTAATTTTTTTTTTTTTTTTTTTTGCTACAGGGGATTGAACTCGGGTCCTTGCATGAACCTTAGTTTTAACTTTACTTTTGCACCTAAACTTTGATTTCTTCAACTATGTTATACTTTGGGGTTTTCTAGGTAAATGAGCATATCATCTTTCAGTTCCTCCTTTCACCACGTTTATTTCTGATTGATTGACTGATTTTCTGCCTTAGCTAAGATCTCCAGTACAAAGCTGAATGAAAAATCACTTGTGGCATTCATGTCTTGGTCCTGATTTTAAGGGTTTTTTTTTTTTTTTGCTTAAAATCTTTTATTGGTACACTTCAGGTATACAATACATTTACATTTATCATTGCATACTTGTACCTGTACATAATGTATCTTGGTTCTTATTTTTCCCCATTCCCTGTCCTCCCTTCACCCCATCCACCCTTCTCTATTTACATGGACTTTATTTCCATTTTTTCCTTTTCTCATAATTTTTCCTTTCCCTTCTTACCTTTCCCCTTCTCCTCCAACTTTCCCTACCCCTTTAGACCTTTTCTTCCTATTTCAAATTATCAATTATTTGTTTTAATCATTTTAATCCTTATTTACACTTTGAGTTTCTCACACCAGAGAAACTATTTGGTATTTACACATGTGTGTCCTATTTATTTCACTTAAGAGTATCGCCTCAATATGCATCCATTTAGCTATAAATGTCTCTAATCTCTCATTCTTTATAGCTGAGCAGTACTCCATTTTATAAAAAAAAACCACACACACATCTTCTTTATCCAAGGTTCCAGTAGATGGGCATTTGGGCTGTTTCCAAACTTTAGCTATTACAAACTGTGCCGCTATAAACATGGGTGCACATATATCGCTATGGTAAGATTCTTTTAATTCTTTTGGGAAGATACCCAGCAGGGGGATAGCTGGGTCAAATGGGATCTCTAGCCTTAGTTCTTTGAGGTATCTCCATACTGATTTCCACAGTGGTTGCCCCAGTCTGCACTCCCACCAACAATGGAGAAGGGTTCCTTTCTCCCCACACCCCCACCAGCATTTGTTATTGGTTGATTTCTTGATCGCAGCCATTCTTTCTGGGGTGAGGTGGAATCTCAGTGTTGTTTTCATCTGCATCTCTCGAATGACCAGTGATGTTGAACATTTTTTCACGTTTATTTGCTGCTTTTACTTGTTTGTCTGAAAAATGTCTGTTCATTTCAGATGCCCATTTTTGAATTGGGTCTTTAAATTTGGGGGGTCTGATTTCAGTTCTTTATATATTCTAGGTAGTAGTACTTTGTCTGAGGTCTGCTAAAAATTTTTTCCACACATTGTAGGTTGTCTCTTAGCTCTGTTGGTGGTTTCTCTTGCAGTACAGAAGCTTTTCAATAAGATGAGATCCCAGTTGTTGATTCTTTGTGCTAGTACCTGTGCTACTGAGGTTTTGTTCATCCTTGTGAAGGGAACAATCCAAGAGGAAGAGATGACAATCATAAATGTATATGCACCAAATATGAATGTTCCCAACTATACAAAACAAATATTAATGGGCATGAAAAACCAAATAACCATTATACAATTGTAGTGGGGAACCTCCATACCCCACTATCACAAATAGACAGATCACCTAGACAAAGTCAACAATGAAATTCTAGAACTGAACCAAGCTATTGAACAAATGGACTTAACAGATGTTTACAGAGTGTTCCACCCCACAAAATCAGAATACACATTCTTTTCAGCTACATATGGGTCATTCTCCAAAATAGACCACATGCTAACTCATAGGACATGTTTAAGTAAATGTAAAAGAACTGAAGTTACCCCTTCTATATTATCAGACCATAGTGCAATAAAATTGGAGAGCAATGGCATAAGAAACCCACAAAACCCCCACAAACACATGGAAATTGAATAACACTCTCCTGAACAACCAATGGGTCACAGAAGAAATTAGACAGTTTCTACAAGTAAATAATAATGCCCGTACAACATACAGGAATCTATGGGACACAATGAAAGCAGTTATACAAGGGAAATTCATAGGAATAAATGCCCATATTAGGAAAACAGACAGAGCTCAAATAAACAACCTAATGATGAATCTCAAGCTCCTAGAAAAAGAAGAGCATGACAAACCCAAACCTTGTACAAGAGAGGAAATTATAAAGATCAGAACAGAAATCACTGCAATGCAGACTAAGAGAATGATACAAAAAAATCAATGAATCAAAGGATCTTAAGAAAAATGTCTTCAACAATGTATCATTAGTATTGCTTTTGTCATAGAGGGTTTTTTTTGTAAACACCCTTTATCATATTAGGAAATATTTATTTCTCGTTCATTTAGGGTTATTTGTTTTTTGTTTTTGTTTTTTTTGTACCGGGGATCGAACTCGGGCCCTTGAGCTTTCTAGGAAGGTGGCAGAACCACTGAGCTAAATCCCTGGCCCGTGTTTTTGTATTTTTTATAGCAAATTTTTTTGATATACTGAGTTGAACTCAGGGCCTTTCGCATGCTAGGTTACACCCCTGGGCCTTTGTATTTATATTTTTATTTGAGACAAGTCTTGCGCAGGTATTAGGCTGGCCTAGAACTATTCTTGATCCTCTGGCTGTAGCCTCCTGACACACACCGGCTCGTCTCGTCTTCTTTTTTTTTTTTTAGTACTGGGGATCAAACTCTAGACCTTGCACTTAGGAGGCAGGCAGCAGAACCACTGAGCTAAATCCCCAGCCACACCAGCTCTTGATGGTGAATTTTTTCAAATTATTTTTCTTTTTTAATCTGTTAGTGGTGAATTACATTAAATAATTGTGAAATATGTTAACAATCTTGTGCAATTAGAATAAACAAAACTTGGTCTAACTTTTAAAATTTTTATGTAGTGGGTATAGTTATACATGTTTCTTATCTTCCCAGAATGTTTTAAAATTATTTTTTAAAACTTTTTTGAGATACCATTTACATACCATACAATTCACACATTTAAGTGTATAATTTGGTAGGTTTTAGTGAGTTTACTGAATTGTGCAATCATTATAACAATCCAATTTTAAAACACTTTTATCATCTCCAAAAGACCCCTCAGATACTCACCTTTAATCAATCCCCATTTCCACCTCTAACCCCAGGCAAACACTATATATGCTTGCTGTTTCCATAGATTTACCTTTCCTTTAAAATTGTGAAACTACCCCTTACTGGCATGAAATGTTTCACCATTATCACTTGTTGATGGGTTATCTTTTATGAGATCTGCATTTATAGCCCTAGCTTTTTCACAAATTATACACTCAGGCTATAACTTGCCATCTGCCTTTCATTTATACACACTAATAATAGCCTTTCTACCTTGTTTAACATTGTGGATTTTCACTTACTAATATGAGTAACACCTTTAGCAACAGTAGCTTCCTTACACAAACCTTTTCTCTGTAAGATTGTCAAGGTGGTGGATTTCTCCGTGCTGTACATATTAGCGAGATTGGTCAAATGAATGCCACTCTCATATTTCTCCATAATTTTCTTCTTCTTTTTGATTGTGCTTGCTTTTGTTAACTTCCTTTCCTTTCTTAGCTTATTTTTTAGCTTTTGGGGGGCCACTTTGATAGCAGTAATCATAGCGATTATATAAGGCACTGACTGAAATCACGTCCACAGGCACAAGCATCTGCGCTCACAGCCTACATATGATTTTATGACATCGGGAGTCTTTGTTTACAACCTCACAAGTGGCCAGCATTCAGGTCATAACACAAGACATTGGTTGTAAATTAAAACTAAAATTCTGGTTGTAATCCAAGTTGTTCATATATGAGGCTGATCATAACTTGAAGGTTCACTGTACCTCGGTGTTAACTACTAGTGGTTTATTTTGGTTCATAGTTTGTAGAGGTTTCAGTCCATATTTGGCTGGCTCTAAGCATGACAGAGGGACATGGCAGGCAGGAAGCAGCTAGGGATCAAGAGGGGATGAGGGATATATACCCTCCACACCATTCCCACAGTGACCTTTCTCTTCTCAATAGGCCTCATCTCCCACAATCACACCCAGCTATAAACTCATCAGTGGACTAATCCAGTATTATACACTCATGGTCCAGTCATCTCCCAAAAGCCCCACCTACGAGTGCATGAGTCTTTGGGGTAATGTCTAGATATAAGCCATAGCAACCTGATTTCATCCAGTCTATACTACAAGTGCATAAAGTAAGTATTGTCATTGCCATTCTACAAATGAAAACACTTCAGCCAAAATAAACTGGCCCATGGTCAGCTGGTAAGTAGCAGACCCAGGATTTGGACCTTGTTTGAAGAAACACCTAGAGAATTTAACTTTTGTGGAGAATAGTTTTGGGTCCACTTGGAGCAGCCAGAAAAACTGGTACAGGAAGGGGAGGAAAGTGTGGCTACCTTTTCTCTCTGCTACACCCTTCTGAGCTCCAGTACTTGGTACAGGAGACATCAGGTGGGACAGTGGGCCTGGAAGTAGGGGAGACCCTGGTGTGAATCCTGCTCCACCATTCTACCAGTAGAGACCCCTTGGGCAAGTCACATGACCCACAAGGAGCTGAGATTCCCTATCAGTAATCATAGGGCTGATACCAGGTCCTCTTTCACAGGGCAGCTGTAAGAATTAAATAGCACAGCCGGTCCCAGCACCTGGAAGGAAGCTCCCCCACTGGTATCCCAAGCTCCTAGGGCAGAGAAGGTGAGCTGTGTGGGCGCCAGAAGCACTCCCTCCCGAGGAAATGAGAAGACACATAAACAAGCCTCAAAAACAGACTTCTGGATCACCTACAGCAACCCCAAAGGGAAACAAGATGGAACAATCTGATACTCAACCACCTGGACTCTCTGAACTGGCAACAAAAGAGGATCTGGGAAAAATGAAATCAGAAATA
>NW_004624858.1:5799468-5891687 GCF_000247695.1 Heterocephalus glaber | reverse complement strand
GATTGGCTCACCTCCTCTGCCCTAGGAGCAGTGGAATGATGGCAGGGGAGCCTCCTCCTGGGCGCTGGGATTGGCTCACCTCCTCTGCCCTAGGAACAATCTAGTTTTTGTTATAGACTATTTTTTGCATACTTTTTTATTTAGAACCTTGTATTTGCCTTTGATGTTTGTAGTGAAATCTAATAATAAATTCTGGTTATTTTCTTTTACTAATTTGTATTTGTGAAAACTGACTTATAATTTTGTGCTATAATCTATCAAAGCTCTTACCATATATTCATTAGATACAATTTTTATACTTCTCCACAACTCAGTGATTTTCTTGTACAATACAAATGGACACTTTTGAGACACTGAAACTGAATAGGAAGGAAGTGCCAGAAGATCTGCAAAATAAAAAACTGGAAAATGGAGAAATGTTAGCATATCAGAGAAGAAAAGTCTGTGTTAACTCTAACCCTAACCCAACCCCCCACCCATGCTTTGCTTCTCAGCTGCCATGAACTAAACAGCTTTACTTTGCTGTGCCTTCTGCTATGATGTTTCTATCTTGGCGCAAGCTGATTATGGAGTAAATCCTCTGAAACTGAACCAAATAAACTTATCTTGCATTCATTTGTGACTATCATCGATATGTGATTCAGAAGCCTTTGGAATTGGTTTGTGGGAGGATTTTGAAGACAATATGGATATGAGGGCTGTAGAAGCCCTAGAATGTTGTATGCAGAATGTGATGGGCAATTCTGGTTGGAATTCAGAAGATCAGTATGCTGTTAGGAATGTGGACAGAAAAGGCCAGACTGAGAAGGATTCAATTGGCAACCAGAAAAGTTTGGAAAATTGACTAGAGACCATACATGTTACACTGTAACAGAAAAAGGCTCAAGGGCACAGAAGTAGCCAAGATCTAGCTACATGACCCTCTCCCAAGAGATCCACTGTGCTCTTAACAAAGAAAGTCACAGTCTCTGGTGGTCTGGGACACAGGGAGCGAGAGCAGTGGGATTCTGCCTGACCTTCACAGTGGGCCTGAGGGTTATTGAAGAATTAAATGAATCAATAAGCTCGTTGGAGGTGTGATCAAACAATATAATGAGTGTTTAAATTCAAAAAATTTACTATAGCAAAAGACAGATTGCCTTTTATACCCCTCAAAATACAATCTCTCACTTTAAGCCTAATTAACCCATCATTCTTGGTACTTTCTGAAGTGGTTCTGAAAGTCCTCTTTTGTGAATGTCTTTAGCTGTATTCTTGAGGCTGCCTGGATGTCTTGAATTGATTCACAGTGTTTGCTTTTCATGGTCATTTAGACTCTGGGAAGAGCCAGAAGTTGCACAGTGCCAGATCCAGTGAATGAGGTGAAAGAAAACCCCACTGTAATGTTTTTATTTGACAGGAATTTCTGTTAACATTTTGAATTGCTTCTGGACATCGAGGCAACAATGAATAGACACTGTCTTAATGACTTTCTCACTGCTGGGACAAAATACCCTACACCCACAATTTAAAGGAAAAATGTACAGTGAACCCCTGAAATTTGTGGCATTACATTCCTAGAGCATTCACAAATTGTGAAAAAAATACGAATTTCAGATATGGTCAGAAAAATGCCTATAATTGCCTGTTTTTTAGTTTAAATCCTAAATATGCTATGTTTCTCACAGTTATTAAATAGTTAAGTAATTTATTTTAGTAAAATGCTGTATTAATAGAGCCTTAGAAGCTGCAGGGCATTTTGGCAGCATCTTTGGGAACTTAGGGTTTTAAGAAGAGCAAAACTTAGAGCACTCAAGATAGCTACACATGGTAGAGCAACCTGTTACAATTTGGGAATGCTGGTGCATCTGCTGGAGATGAGTTACAGGGCAGCAGCCAATCAGCACCAAGGAGAACTGAATAATGCTCTCCCAGATTGGCTACTTGCAAATCTCCCGCCCAAAAAAAAAAAAAAGGCGGAGGATATAGTATTTGTTGTTTAAGTGAAATTGCAATTGCAGGAGTCTCCGCGAACAATTGTTAGCCTCTAAGGAAAAATCCGCAAACAACTGAGGCCGAGAACTCTGAACCTTGACTTCACAGAGGTGTACTGTGACTTGGTTCACAGTCTGTAGAGGTTTCAGTCCATAGTGGGCTGGTTCCAAGGTGGGGTGGCATGGCAGAGGGACATGCTAAGCAAGAAGCAGAGGGGAATCAAGGGTATAGGAAGGATATGTACTGTTCCAGACCATGCCCATACTAACCACCTCTTCCCACCAGGCTTCACCTCCCAACATCACTCCCAGTTATAAACCCAGCTGTGGACTATTCTGGTATCACACCCCATGGTCCAGTCACTCCCAGAAACCCCACCTATGAACACATGAGGCTTTAGGGGAACATCTAGGTATAAACTAAAACTGACTTCTATGAGAAAACACCCACGAAAGAGGACTTCCAGAACTGCTTCAGAAAGTGAAGTGTGTTAGAGGCAAAGGGCAGTATTTGGAGGGGGATTAATGGCAGTGTCTTAAACTGTAAGAAATTTTTATTTTAAACATTCTATTTTTATTAAACCTCACATATTGTGTTAATCCACTTTTTTTAAAAGTAGAAATGAGAAGGTAACAAATAATAATCAAATATTTCTGTGTGGTTTACACTTACAAAAGAGTTCTGTTCCTTGGTGGAAGCCTGGGTTTATTGAATGGTAAAACAACACGCTGATGTTGATACAAATCTTGGGGTAAGAATATCAATCGAAGGGGTAAGATCAATAGAAGGTATCCTGGGTTTAGAAAATAGGTTGTGCTCTGGTTCATATTCCCAAGGCCTAGCAGAGAGTTCAAGAACTGCTATTGACATGTAAATATTAATAAAAATTATGTAGATTTTCCAGAAATATTGATAAATATGTAAAGATTGGTTGATATTTCTGGATAATATATCTATGGATAATTGATAAATAACTAATAACGCACAGGGCCAAACAAAGATGATTAGCACCTACTCCTAGTCCTGGCAGTGCCTACAAGACCACTTAATAGGAAAAAGAGAGATTTACCAGGCATGGCTAACTTCTTCCTTCTAATGTCAAGCCTACTGCCCCATAACCAAGCATTCTCTTCCACTCTGCAGGTCTAGGCTCACATACCTTGATTAAGCCCTTCCTAAGCCTAGATCATATGCTTACCACTGCAGGGTTTGCTGCTCTTCTGGTCTAGAGCCCAGTCTCCTTCACATGGGGTCTTCTGGGAGGCAGAACTTCCGGGAGGGTTGAGACTACCTGGGATCTTTAAATCATATTCTGAGCTGGCATAATTACTTCCAACCAGAGACAGAAGTACACACTCAGGGCCAGACAGCTTAGGAGCCTGCAGGGAGGTTCTGGAGCTGCCCCCATTTATTTGTGAGTCTTGTAGTCTATGAATCTTAAAACTTCAACCCACAAGAATATGGAACCGAATCTGGATCCCACATTGTCTCCCCATCTCCCAACCTTTTATGTCAAAATTAACTGTGTCTCAATATGACTCACACCTTGGCATTTCACAGAAAAACTCAGGATGGAAGAAGCATCGGGAGGTGATCTCTGGCTGCCTGCTGTCTTCACAGTGCAGCAGTTAAAACTTTGTACAGACCTAGGTGCTAGCTGACCCTGTCCTCAAGCAGCCTGCATCCTCTATACCATGATAGAAGATTGTGAGCTCCCTGAAAATAAAGCAAGCTGACATGTCATAGTCCCGTATGAATCTCCAGAACCTACCATTGTGAGAGGAACTAAAACTGGTTAGTGTTCATCTACCATGAAATACTGAGAGAAAACTGCAGCTTTGTACACCTGTTACTTGGGTTACACTCACTGGCTGAGTTCATTCACAGGCTTTTTATTTTATTTTATTTTCCTTTGGAATGTTTTTAATTTTATTTTGCCAAGGTTAAGAGACACATCATTTTGAAGGAATAAGAATTATGTTTTTTGTTTGTTTTTCACATTAGTTGTGGAATATTTCCCCTTTTGTTTAAAGTTGTATTTTTTAGTATTTCATTATAGTGTTTGCCATAGGTTTGGCTGTCATCACTTAGTAATACTGATATTTCCCAAAATAGCCATCATTTGAAAGATTACTGGCTTGATATGATACATACTGATTTGGCCCAAGAATTCTCACACTTTCTTTCCCAAACTGTCTAATACCTGCAGGATCAACTGTGTGCATCAGCAGTGTGCTGAGATTACAGGTGTGTGCCACCATAACCGGCCTAAATAATTTATTTAAACTGGGTGTAGTGGCACACTTCTGTAATCCCAGCACTCAGCAGGCTGAGGCAGAGGCATTGCCGTGAGTTGAGGCCAGCCTGCACCTCATAGTGAGTTCAAGGCCAGCCTGAACTACATAGTGAGAACTTGTTTGAATACATAAATATCTCACGGGGCATACCGCTAGAATATGTCAAATACCAAAGTGACTCTACTCTCTGCTACTCAGCTGGGTTGTTTAACAGCAGTCGATATTAGGTTAAATTCACTTAAGAGATATCAAATATACATACATACATTATATTTATGTATTTATACATACATATTCAAAATAAAAAGTGATTACTGACTGTTATAAATATTTTCCATTACTGTTCTCTTCTATGAATATGGATAATTGTATAAGTAATAAAATGGTCTATAAATTATATATGGTCCTGTTTTAATATTCATTCTTCAAATAATCACAGGTCCCAAAAACAAGACAGCTTACTTCTAAATTTCTTTTGAAGGCTCTGGTTGGATTGTCAACAGTTTTACCACAAAGATTAAAATTCAGCAAGCTGCCAATAAGATGTGGTGATGTGAGAATCTGTAAAACAATACAGATTTATTTAAGAATATTGCATTAGCAGGACCGGGGATTTAGTTCAGTGGTGCTGCCGCCTGCCTTGAAAGCGAAAGGTCCAGAGTTCAAGCCCTGAGTCACCTTTCCATCAGGACAGCCATCAACAGAAGCTAGTTAAAGCTGGAAGCATCTGATGGCACACCTATGAAGGTTGAGGAGCTGGCTCAGGAGTTTTGGCTGAGAATATGCAGAATTGTCACAAGCATATTTTTGTCTGTTTGATTTCTGCAAACAGTTAGTTGGTGTCTTCATATTTTTCAAGTGATTGCTGGTACTTGTAGGGGAGACTCATTGGAACAATTCCCTCAGGAAGTACTTGCCCCTTTCCCAAAGGTTTTTATGCCTTATCCACGGAGATTTATGTCACCTGCCACTCTCCTTTTTCATTTTCCTGTCATCAGTCTTAAGAGTGATGCACATTGTTCTTTCTTTTTTCAGAAAATGAATCTACATGTTGTTTAAAAAGAATGAAGTCTGGCATGTGTAACAAGAAATGAACACATTCTTCTAAATGCTGGCTTTTTATTTTTTATTTTTAGTTTTTTGATAGACTGAGATAATAATAAGTTCTGGGGCCAGGGATTTAGCTCAGTGGTTCCGCTGCCTGCTGCTCAAGCGCAAGGACCTGAGTTCAATCCCCGGTACCAAAAACAAACAAAGAAATAAGAATATGTTCTGCCTTCTTAAAGCAGGGCCACTGGCTAAGAAAAAAATATTCACAAATAATGAGAAGTTAGATACTCATTTTCATTAAAGCCTGTAGACTTGAGCTCTAGAGATCACCAATTACACATTTTTAATTTTGATTATGCTATGAACACTGGAGCCATTCATGCTGGAATGCTTATCACAGTACACTGCATATAGCTAACTATAACTAATAGTAATATTCTGTATGTGTTTACATGTGTGTGTTTTATCACTGACAAAGCACATTTACACATAAATTAAAACTGCTCATCTTCAGCCTCCTCATAACTAAATGCTTTATGGACCTTTTGTTTTATACTCAAAAGAAAGCATCAAACTTATGTCCATCCCACAAACATGGAAAATAGACCTGAAAATTTCACAATAGTGCTAACTATATAACCAGAATTAGAAACCAGATTTGTCCAATTGTAAACTCAAAGTTCTTTCCAGTATACAAACTGTTACAGTGTGACCCTCACTTTGGCCCAGTGATATAAATATGAATATCACTTTTCATTCATTCACTAAATGTGTTAACCTGATGTCAAATACTGTTGTAAGCACTTGGGACACAGCAGTGACAATGTTGGCAATATTCCTGTCCTCTTTGGAGTTTACCTTCCGGGGTGGGGGTAGAAAAAGAGGCGGAGAAAAACAAATACTTTTCAGTTAACAAGTGCCATAAAGAAAAATAAAGCAAGTAAGGAGTAGAAAATACCAAGAAGACTCCTGTAGAACAAGCAACTGTCCTGTTGGAGACAGAGTGGCCAAGGGAGGATTCTTTAGATAAGACTCAGTTCAGAGAAAAGTGTCCTGCAAGGGGCAAGGAGTCGTTATGCACTACCCAGGGGAAGCGTGCTTCAGATGGAAGGAATTATGTGTTCAAAGTCTCCTGAGGCAGGGATGAGCTTGGCACATTGGGGTGATAACTCGAGGCCAATGTATCTACAGTGCTGGTGGCCAGTGGAGACAATACAAAGAAGCTGAGATTAAATCACATGGTTCTGCATATCTCTGGGTGAAATAAACTTGTTATACATTGCAGGACATGAATAATTTATATGATTATTCTTGCAGCCCTGGAGAATAAAGTAAAGAGGGCAAGGGGAAAAACAGGATGATGAGATAGGAAGCTATTGCTAGAGTTCAATTAGAGAGAAAGTAGCTTATACTTGGGTGATGACGGAAGTCACATTGATTGCAAGGGTTTTGCCCTGAGCATGGGAAGCATGTCTTGGTCTGTGTGATGCCATTATAACAGAATGTCAGAGTGTGGGTAATTTATAAAGAACAAATTTCTTTCCTACAGTTCTGGAGGCTGGGAAGTTATCTGGCCCAGGCCTTATTACTGCATTATCTTCTAGCAGAAGGCAGATTGGAAAGAAAGAGCAGGAGAGGGTCAGTGGTAACTATAACAAACCCACTCTCATGATGATGAGCCCCCTCCCATTAAACTGACACAAGATTTCAAGAAGAAAGTATTTCAGGGAGAGTGGTCACTATGTGTAACACCTTTTAAGCCAAAGAAGATGAGAGTCAAGCATTGACTACTGAATTTAGCAGTCATTTTGATGGATGGGGGTTATTGGTCCTTGATTCCCTGAAATTAAAGAAGGCAAGGTTCCAATACAGTAAATAAATGGACTAACCAATAACCAATATCACATAGCTAATTAGCAGTAGAGCTGAATCCAAAACCAAATACTGAACACATTTCTTTCTCCAGTTGGCCACTTTTCAATCCCAGTTCAGAACAAACTTTCAATAAAATCTTATGATGTCATCTTCCCATGGGAAGACAGTAGGGAGACTGTCAATATTAAGGCTTCAAACCAAAAGGAATAAATTTCAGTAGTTGAATTTCAGGCCACGATTACAGCCAGACACTGGTTTGAGTTTCACAACAAAGGGTCCTTAAAATTAAATGAAATAGGAGCTGGCATAGCAGGGCACACTCGTGTCAAAACACTTCAACACAAAGAAATGTTTATGAGTCCTCAAAAAGGGGGCAGGACTCTGTTGCTTCTGTTTCACTAGGTGATTTCAGTACAAATAAATACCCAAGTCCTGATGACCATATTTTACCACTAACATGTACAGTGAGGGCTTGGAGAATGCTGCTATCATTCCCCAACCTCTTTCCTCCAATTCATTTCTTTATCAAGTTGCCAAAAAATGGGGGAAGCGAAGATGCAGTTTTAGTTTGGCATTTATCAAACAGTGTTTAAGGATTCAAAGAGACAAGAAAGCCCTGCGCAATTTCACTGTAAACATCTTGGTCCTAATGGACCCCTCTGTGCCCCTCAAATTCACAACAGCCAACACCATCTGAGGAAGCTAGATCCCTCCTGACATCTGCTCTGTGGATTATCTGAGCAGTGATGTAACTGATGATATAGTTAATTATTTGTTGAGTTCTTACCAGTGACCAGAAACAAAGAGCTTTATTTATTTTTATAATAATTAAGCTCTCGTGTGATGTTGCAGACATTTTACACTCTTTAAGTACAACAGCCTTATTAGATGGGGTTGAGGAGAGTGAGACAGGAGTGAGAGCCTTTCCAAGGTCACCCAGCTGGAAGTAAATTCTAAAGCTGAACTCGAGACCAGGCAGCTTGGCTCCTGCGTTCACACTTAGCCATCACGCCTTATGGCCTCTGTTAAACACAACTTACTGTGATTTCATTTCATTGTCGCACAGACCTCAGGGTGGGTACCGTTGTTGTCTCCATTTTATGAAGGAGGGAATTGAGGCGCAGACAGGCAGAGGAAGAAAATATTGTGCAGAAAGTGTGGGGAGCCTTCATGACTTCCACATCCTGAATGCCTAAGCTTCTTGACCAGCCCCTCAGGGTGCTTTCTCGGGTCTAACTGTCCCTTCTAGGTTGGCCTTCCTGCACTCCACCAGTCATGCCAAGAAAGCAAGGGCCTCAGAGCTGGACTAAGGGCCAGACATTTAGCCTATATACTAGAATAAATCCTTCCTGAAGAGGACATAGGTAAGCAGGACATCTACACAGTGGAACATGTTGTAAGCTCTCTCTCCTTTGTGGTCAGGCCTCCAGGACACTTAGAAAAGGACAATCAGGGCACCAGCACCACCAAATCCTCTCCATGCCTACTTAGGAAGCAGTATTGCTTTCTGGAGGGGAGCAGCAATCATGGAAGGAGAGGCACGGGGCATGAGCAGGCCACAACCACAGGAACATCTGGAATTAGCTCAGTTCATGATGGTCCCTTCTCTCCTTATGCTCTGCCACGATTGGTGTAGTGCAATTTTTCAGGGATTCTGGGGTTGATTAAGGAAAAGCCATGATCACATGGTGGGAGTAGCAGTCAAGAAGCTCTGTTTGGGTAGCAGTTTGCAAAGGAAGGTCTTTTTGGTCAGGAGTGCATGTAGGGAGGTGTCCAGCACAAGATGGTGGAACTGTCCAGAGCTACAGTAGCAAGGGGCTGCCACCCAGAACCAGAGGAAGGCAGGGGACTCGGGTCGGGGAGGATCAGAGAGGAGGCTGGCACATTCACGTGATGTTCCCTAGCAGTCCATGGGATGCCTCTGTTTCAGTGAGCTCCAAGGGGCTGCAGCTGGATGGGGTGTTTATATCTACAAAGTTGATCTTACCTATGGCGGGGAGATGGTGAGTACAGTTAATCAAGATATGCAAAGCAGGCAGGTTATACATGATTAAAAATCTGCAATGAAATTGACTTTGATGTTGGCCGGCTTTCTAGATAACAGGTCACAGCCTGCTGGGAAGAAATCCACAACTTAGAGGCCAATACACTGAGTGCTCTTCGGGGTCATTTATCCTATACATCCTAATTGCTAGGTTGGAAGACCCTTTAAACATTCAGAGAATCAATGACTTCACCAGCCCCAAACTGATGGCCCAGTCTCTGCCAAATTCTGACCCTGTACTGAGTGTGAGGACTCATTTTGGACGTTGATGATTGACACTGAGAATAATGCATCATCATTTCTTCATCAGCACAAAATGGAGAGAAATCTGATATTTGGACAAGAATTGATTTACATACAGAAAGAACTTATAGGAGGATGTTTAGTCTATGAGAATTTGTGTAATAGTTTGAGTTACCAGTATACAGCAAAAACTACAAATTTATTTTCTGCTACATAGGTATTTGTAATATCTCAAAACTGTTCCTCTTGGCCATTTCCTAGTATCTACCGATCAACTTTTAAGTTTTAAACATAGGCGCAAAAGCATTTTAAAGATTGAACTAAATTTTGCATAAAGTACTCTTGAATTTATGAAATTACTTCACCCATGTGAAAGTTTATTTCTTTTAGAAAAATAGCTTAGACAACCTCATTATCCTGTTCTGGGATCCATGAATTACATATGCAATAGGCAGATTTTTTGTTCATACAGGAAGCTCTTTTCTCGTTTGTTTGTTCATTCTCTCTGTCACACATAATCCCCACAAGGGATACACAAGTTTCATAGAATTTGTGAAAGGATACAGGACACAAAGTTTAAGAATCCTGCCATAGATGACATTCAGCACTGACTTATTTGAACAGTAGATGTCACTACTGCTCTTCATAAGGTCTCAGAAGATTTTTCAGTAAACATGATAAATTATTTATTAACGTAAATATTAATATTATATCTACTTATGTAACACCAATAGTCCAGATTCTTAAGGAAAGCCTTCCTTCATTAGCCAGCTTGAGATTTAACTCAGCAATAAAGAAAATCCTTTTATTTTCTTTTAAATATTGTATTCCTTATTCTTGAAGTGGTAGTTTGGGGCCAGGGTAGTTTTAGCTCAGTGCCACTGTGCCTGCCTCACAAGGTCATGAATTCAATCCTCGGTACCAAAAAGAAGAAGAGTAGTAGTTTATAGGAGTATAAATCTGAGTGCCATTTTCAGTTCATTATTGTATTTTTATAGGAAGTGTTTTCTGTTTTTTATTAACATAAAGTGATGAATGTTACTATTTTTCTTCCTATTTATAATCCAAATAGTCTAGCTCATAGTTTTAGCCATTATACTTCTATATGGGTAACTTTAAAACAATAAGTTCAACTGGAAAGACCTTGTTAAAAGCAAGACCCAAATGTCGGAGTCCTAGAAGTATTTATGATTTGAACACACAATTATTTTAAAAGTATCATGTGGCAAATGTTTATTTATACATATGGCATATCATAAAGTCAAAAAACAAATGAGAAAATATTTGCAATATGTATGTTAGCCAAAAAGCTAATTTTCTTACTATAAATAGAACTCTGGTGAATCAAGACAAAAAAATAACAATTCAATAGTCAAGGCATATTGACAAGCAGTTCACTGAAAAAAATTATTGGAGTCAATAAAAATAAATAAGAAAAATGCTCACTGTGATAAGTAAAATCATTTATTGTAACAACAATGTGATACCATATTCTACCTAAGAGATTGGTGGAAAATTTTAAAATTTGATGAGACCCACTGGTATAAAAGGTAAGGGAACAATTTAAATATTGATGGTAGTATAAATGGAGGCAATCTTTTCATAGTTTAGGAGTACATAAATAAAAAATCTTTACATGCTTTCTGTCACAGATTTACTTCTGAAAGTATATTAGGTATGTCTATGCATAGATATCTTCACAGATGTTTGCAAAGGTATAATATATATGTGGTGTTCATTTTGCTGGGGCAAGACCAGTATATCAATAAGAGAACAAAGAGCTTGTGTTTAACAGGAAGAAACTGCATCACAAGTAGGTGGGGATATAGGCCCAAGAGCCAGAATGCTGTGCTTCTGCTCCGCTCTGCAACTTACCAGCAGTCACCATGGACAACTTTCTTCTTTTTGTGCCTCAGTTCCACATTTGTAAAATGGGAATAATAACATTACTCTGCTTCGTGATGTAAGAATTAAGGGCCTTACAAGTTGGTTGCTGGTTGGAATCCAGACACTGCATGGTAGCAAGTTGGGGAAGAGAAGGAGGGAGGTGGATACCTGGGATGCAGGAGGGACCTGAAGGGAAAATTGGAGCCTACAGAGGCAATCTGCACCTTCTCTCCAGCTCCTGGCTCATGGCGTGAGAGGAGAAGATCGAATCTACAGAGATACAGCCAAAGCTGGTGACTCCAGAGGCCTCCAGGGAGAAACGCACCAGTGGAATGGAGCAGTGGATACTGTGCACTACAACAGCTGGTGCGTGACTCCAGTTTAAGTGACACTCAGAGCATCTGTAGATTTGCCTCATTTCAGGGGTCCCAGTTTTAAAAATCCACAGTAACAGGGTGAGGGACAACCACAGGAGACATCTAGGGTCAGGGAGCTGTGGTCAGACTGGTAGGAGATACTCAGTGTTACAAGCTAAACAACTCAGGCCCCAACTTCACAGTCTGAGGCCAGGGTCAGCCTGAACTTCTGTGGAGTTGAAAGTACCAGAAACAGCACCCCATCCTAATCCCACTGCAGGCTTCCTGGGATCATCCAGCAGGGATCTGGGCTCTGACTAACTCCTTAGTCTACCAGCGAGAGCAGAGACATGCCCTGAGTTGGCCATTACCACACAACTGTAGGCCTCAGAAGGCAACCACAGGCTTGAAATCACAAAGAAATTTCTTTTTCTTCTTTCCTTTTTCCCCATCACTTGTGGGCTTTCTTTTCTGGTGTAGTAGTTTGTGGTTTTTTTCACGAGTATGAACATTGTTTTCTGTTTTTTGTTTTGCTTTGTTCTTGTTTTCTTTTTCATTTTCTTTTTCTTTTTTTTTTTTTTTGGTACTAGGGATCAAACTCAGGACCTTGCACTTGCAAGGCAGGTGGCGGAACCACTGAGCTAAATCCCTGGCTTGTTCTTGTTTATTTTTTCTTCCTTCTTTCTTCCCCTCCTGTCTTCTTCACCAGTTTCCTGAGGCTTGGGTAATTTTCCCTTGTCCTTCAGCCTTGCTTCTAACCTCTTTCTCTATTTTTATTTTTCTCTTTTTCCTCTTATCCCTTTTAACCTTTCTCTCCTTAAGGTAAAATCATTCTATTGAGTGGATATTTACCGTATATAATTTTTTATTTCTGTTAGAAATTTTGTTACATAACTATAAATCTTGTACCTATGGTTAAAGGTGGCAGATTAATACTTATGACAAGTGAGAGTTTGTCATTTTCCAGTCTGTGCTTAATGCCATTGTTATTACTGGTTACACTACTTTAGAAAGGTGATATAGTTGTGATCAATTGCTCTTCCTTGCATGCCAACATCTAGATTGTCTTGGGGTCATAAGCAATACTGCAGTCCACTACCAAAGAATTGGGTGCTAGGCCAAACAGGCGCCAATTTTTCATCCATAATCAATTGAAGAGGCAGGATCCTGGGACAGACCCAAAAACCAAAACCCAGGTATGCCTTGAAGACATCTCTGAAAAGTAGTCATTTCCTAAAGAGGTCTTGGTACTAGTAATACAGCTACCTACCATAACCAATTTGCAAGCCTCAGTGAAGAAAACAAATAAAGGAAAAATAGAAAATGAGAAAACATGGAAGCAAGATGCAATCCACAACCCCCAGCTCAACCAAGGTAAATCAAGGGAGCACTAAGTTGGAAGAAATCCAAAGCTGAATTTTCTGAAATAGTAGCAGTGAAAGTAACAAAACAGATCAATAAGCCTCCTGACAAAGCATAACAGATAATTAAAGAGATGATCATAATGAAGGAAATGATTAGTTAATATAGATACAAATAGTTAATATGACTAGTTAATACAGATACAGATTAGTTAATACAGTTAGTAGATAAAGATTTTAAAAATAGAGGAGCTTGGAAAAGACAAGGAAACGATGAATGCCCAACATAGAAAAATAACTGGATTCCATAAAACAGACGCAAATAAAAATCCAGGGCATTAAAAATGCTACTGAAAATATACACAGCAGAGTCCAAAAATGTGTGGATACAATATCAGATCTAGAAGACAGGGTTGTGGTTGGCAATCATCAAATGAAAGATCTCTTAAAATAGCAAGGGACCATGAAAAATCAATTCAACAGTTGCCCAACGATGCAAAGAAGAATAATATAAGATTAATTGAAATCAATGAATCAGAAGATATCACACAGGGCATACAAAAACCTGTTCACAGAATTAATAGCAGAAAACTTTCCAAGCATGGAAAAAGAATTTGAAATACAGATAAGTGAGGCATATAGAACTCCAGACAGTCATAATCAGAAAAAGAATTCACAAAGGCGTATAATAGTCAAGATTTCAGAAATTCAGCACAAGAACAGAATACTGAAAGCTGTTGGAAAAAAGAAACAAATCATCTATAAAAAAAAAAAAATCCATCAAAATCCCAGCAAACTTCTCAACTCAAAACCTTAAGACAAGGAAAGCTTGGAGTGAAGTATTTCAAGCCCTAAAAGAAAACAACTTCCAACCCGAACTGCTATACCCATGTTTTCAGCAGCACAATTTATCATAGCTAAATCTTGGAAACAACCCATATGTCCATCAACAGATGAATGAAAAATAAAAGTTGGTATTTATACACAGTGGAGTACAGCCTGCCATAAAGAAGCCTGTCCACAAGAGATAGAGCAGTCTCCACGCTTCTCTCACGCCATGTGTGGTCCCATTGAGGATGGTTAACCTACTGCAGGTGTCACTGTCACACTGGTCTTAGGTCTGTTCCAAAAGCTCACATCTAGCCTGGCCTCCAACTCTGCAGTGTCAGTTTCCCTTTCGATAGTAATTCTCAGACTGTAGTTCAGTGATTCCCAAACTGTATACTCATACTGACTTAGTATAGTATCCGGTAACCTTTATCTGTTTATCCTCTTTTGACCAGGATTCCATTTTATTCCTTCACTTGTTTATACATTGATAAATTTGCTCAACAGATGCATATGAAGTATCTCCTATATGCCAGGTGCATGCCATAAAGCGCAGGCGTGGTCATCTGTGGTGACCAGGTATAGCATGGCCCATTCACACCACAAGTTTCCAGTGTAAAAGACCCCTTTCTCTCAAGTCCCTTTTCTCTTTGACAGAGGTTAGGTCACCAGGTCGTTGTTCCAAAACCTCACCTTCTCTTTTCCTAGCTGGGTACAAGTTATTGTGAGTAGTTTCCAGTTTCTGTCTTCCCCTTCAGACATAAAGTCTCACACATACAGAGCCCTGTCTTAATCACCAGTTTCCTGGCCCTCAGCGCCTTACTTGCCAAAAAGTAGGCTCTCTATAAATAGTCATTAAACACAAATTGCGTTGTTCTCTGTAGACTAGGCCTGAGGTGAATTGTAATAGCAGCAACAACAGCTTCTTAGACATTCAACAGCCGCATGTCTTTGCCTTTCATGCCAGAAAGCTGCTGGGCAGGACAGATTATTTTGGATTTCTGTGTCACTGATTTACTGCCCTTGACTTAGGTAACAGCACCAGCTAATACAAAGAGCATTGCACTATTGACCTCAAAACATAAGGGAACAAACAATACTCCCTTCCCTCTCCACCAATGGCATCAACACGGCGAAGAATGTAAGTGTTTTAACAAGTGGAATCTGCAAATCCATTTCTTCTCTTTGAAATCATGATCATCTACTTTGTAATACTATGCAATTTAGAGAGCTAATGTAGGTGAATGTAACTTTATGGAGGAAATCAAACAGAAAGTGGCATTAAAGAAACCCATTACTAATATATTGGATGCTTCTCACCCAGACATCAAGAGCCACAAGCATGCCCACATGAGCGTGATAGACAAGGGCAGTGAATGAGTGCACTAGCCTGACACTATAGCTCAAGATGCTTAGTTGACTCAAAACAACAGCAACAACAAACAAAAAGAAGTGCAGACAACATTTTTATAATGTATACACTCTGTTGACCGTTATGTTGGAATGGACCCAAAACATGGACGTAGGGTTAGACAGACCTGAGTCCAGTCCTGATGATAGCACTTACTACCTCTCTGCTCTCGGGTAGTTTACTTAACCTCTCCGAGTCTCAGGTTCCTCATCAGTGGTTTCAAGATTTGAATAAGATATCACAGTTTGGCAACTGAGGCTGGTATCTGTACAGCCAGTTCACTCCTTCATTCTACAGTTATTCATTGAATGCCTACTAATCTACCTCGTTTACCAAAATATTCCTGACCCTTAGGAGGCACCAATTGTAGAATAAATATTAGGTACCAGCTGCGTTGAAACATAAGTTCTAGTTTTCATCCACCTTCCTCCTGACAATGGTAAGAATGCCACAGAAGAAAGTAAAATGTGAAGGAACTTTTATTATGCTGTTGAACAGTATGCGAGAAGAAACTAAAAACAATGTACAAACTTGTGGAAGTTAATAGTTACCAACCATTGCTAGTTGATAAAATGTCACTGATTGAAAATGTAGTAATAATACATCACCTCAAAAGAAAAAAATTGTTTTAGTGTTCTTAACAGAGAGACTTCTTTTTAAATCAGCAAGAATCTGTACATCACTAAAGTAAAATCTTCTCCAGATTATTAACTTTTTCTCATTTGTATTTTGAAGGAAAATATTTTTATATCTTACTTTAATAAACACATACATATTTGGTTTCTCTGTCAGACTGTCTATTCCTCTAAGAAAAATTAAAACTTTAAAAAATCTTGAAGTTCATATTTACTCAGTATCAACAAATAGGGCACATTTAAACTCAATATTCTGTTTCTATAAATCTGAAGTACAAGAATTTGGGAATCCTATCTATACTGCCAAAAGAAGAAAAAAATTAAATGTCTCATACTATTGTCAAAATTCTGTTTCAAAGCAATATTTAAAACACTTCTGATCCAACTCAGTTAACTTGTTATCTTTCTAATAAAAACATTTTTAAATGTAATGAAAATGTTTCACTGTCCACACCAAAAAAGAAAAAAATTTTAACCAGTGTATTTACTGGATTTAGTTATTGACTTTGGATTTCCTTTTGATTCACGTGGGAGTTTTTAATCCTACAAGATTGCAACAATCAAATGAACAGATAAGAAAACATTGGTGCTTAGAGGAAGTGACAAAATGAGACAATATACTTGGTGTGCAAGCATGCTAACTAACATAGATGTAGGAAAGCTTCACTGGTAAGGAGTTTTCACCATAGTTCAAATGACATTGTTTTTTATAAACAATATAATATAAAGGAAAATGTACAGTGTACCAATAAAATGGAACATTGACTATGTATCATAGCATTGTCATAATAATTTTGACCAAGCAGCCACAATCTGTTAGTTATTTTAATAATGTTTAGAATTTTCAGAAATTTAATTTATATTAATAAAGGACAAAGTATGAGAGCTGGTTAGGATGAAAGAAAGAGAAAGAGCACAAAAGAGAAGTCTAGACGTTTTCTTCCCAGTATTTATCCCCCATAGCATAAGGCATGAATTGTTTCTGTTGTTATTCTGATTAATGTCTAAAAAAGACATACACATGATGAAGTATTATTCTTGGTCTTAATAACCTTTTTCTGGTACTGGGGATTGAACTTGGGACCTTGTGCTTGCGAGGCAGGCTCCGGAACCACTGAGCTAAATCCCTGGCCCTTGGTCTCAATAACCTTTTAAAAACCTGAATTACAGGACTTCCTGGAAACATAAGCATGTATGGTATATCTTGAGTGAGTTCATAATTTAGTCAGTGCCTCCTGAGTAGATCAAAATTTTTGTGCTTGGATTAAAATTTCTTTTTTTCCTTCAAACATTCTTTGTGAACTTGTGTGACATCCACACTAATTTATGAGAAATGTGATACTTATCTCCTGTAGGAATGCCCTGATTTCCCATCATTTTTTCTGAGTAAATGAATTCAAGAACTTTGGTGTTTCTAAATTAGGCCAATAGTGAAGAATAGTTGTATGACAAGCAAATAAGTCCTGCTGGGAAGATGTTGCTTAAGTGATAAAATGGCTCAGCCAACAACAGAACCAAAAAATTAAATATTAACTAAGGGAAGGTAACCATTTGTGAAGTCATGCCTACCAGGGAACCCAGGCATATATAGAGAGGGCAAAATCTCTCAAGTCTAAAGGAAAAGGGTGATTTCTTGGAACCTCCAGAAATTTAAAACCATGAAACATCTATTATTGCTACTATTGTGTGTTTTCTCAGTTAAGTCTCAAGCTGTTGATGACTACGACGATGAGGTGATTTCAAAAATATTATTTTATTACTAATATTGTTAATATTAAAAATAATGGAATCATAATCCTAGGAGAATAGTTATTTAAATGAAGTTTGAATTGACTGTAATTATAAAACTGAATGGTTAATCTCCAGGACCTATTTTACTTAGAGAATACTTCATGGTATTTCCTATATGAAAGCAAAATGATTTCTAATTTTCTGGTTTATCACCTTTATTTTCCCAGGTGGAAGATGATTTAGCTGATGTAAAATTTTCTTTTTTCATTAGTTGTTATCCCAAATACTGTGATTTTTACTTAGGTATAGCAGTACATTATTACAATTACAAGAGTAAAATTCAAAAATTAAAAGAGCTACACCATAGTGAACAGTATTTTAAAAGACAAAAGTTATGGTGGATAGGTTGGTCTTTTATGAAAGAGGCTAATATATAGCTCTTGAGATTATTTATTGTTTATGAATAAGAATTACTATCTAAGTTTAACAGCAGACTAGATCAAGTGTAATAACAGAAAGTAAAATACTGGTTTTTTTCAGATGGAAAAATTTAAATCAGATATAGTACTTACTGTTATTATTAATACTTATGAAATAACTCAGTCCAATTATTTTCATTTGTAGAACTATTTTTTCTCAAGTACTATCTTTACTAACTTCTTGTTATTGGTTTGAGCTTAACAAAAATATATAAATGCATTTAGGAAAATGAATATTTAAATGCTTTCAATTTTATTATCAAATGTATCATGATCCAGTTTCTTGTGTATGACATAGTATTATCACACTAGAGGTAAGAATTCAGAGTAATACTTAAAGGAATTGATTCATTTTGGGTAATTTGCTGAATTTGAAGAGATAATCTAGTTCTAATGATCAGATTGTGCATATTAAAAGATAATTGATTAATCACAGTAGGTAAAAAAATCTAGAAAATATGTGAGACTAAATTTTTGTAAAGTACTTTGCAAAGTAATTTCACACTGCTACTCACTCATCCTCCTAGAAACAGTTTAATAGTTTAGGTTACAAAAATGGATTTTCTAGTTTTAGCTCAACAATAAGTTGTCTTCATAGAGCTAAGTAAATATTTTTCATATTCGTTTCTCTAGTAAACCTAGACCATCAATGCTGTATCTCTAATATTATGCTATATTAGACTATCAGTGCTATATCACTAACATTACTCTAAAACAAAAAAGAAAAGTTTTCTTTTCCCTTTTTTTTCTTTTTTTTGGTACTGGGGATTCATCTCAGGACCTTGTGCTTGCAGGCAGGCGCAGCACCACTGAACTAAATCCCTAGCTTCTTCTTTATAATTTTATTTGACATCACTTCTCATAAAATTTGAATATCTCTGGTTGAAACTATGCCTTAGATTCCAAAAATATATACATGCTCCAAATCTTCGTGCATTAAGGATATGTGTGTGTGTGTGTGTAGTTCAGTGGTTAAGCAGGGAGATCTAGAGCCAATCTGCTTGGGTTTCAGTTCTAGCACTACCTCAATAAATTTTAAATGATATAATAATTTAATTAATAAATGATAATAAAATTCCAAATACAGTTCATTAGATGACTTTTAGACTTAATTGCAAGAGAGCTTAGCAACTGCCCAAGTTTTGTTATTTATTAATTTGTAATGTAAGCCCCTGATGGTATAACTACTGAAAAAGAATATGTGATAATATATTTAATCCAAACTAAAACTTTTATAATGCACTGCATATTTTCCACTTCATGACCTGTTAATGTTTTTAAGTTAGCAAATCTTCTTAATTACAACATAAAAACCTTGAGAATTATTTTATATATGATAAAATCATGGTATTTGACAAAGAAATCATGTAGGAAATTTCAAGAAAATGACTTAACCAATAATTTCATTGATTGAAGATAAGAATAAAAGTGGAATTAATAGTGGAGAAGCCACTTCAATTTTGCTATTGGTTATGTATGATTTCCATAAAAATATTAATGAGCACTTACAGTGCGTCAGGTGCTGCTCTAAGGGTGTCATATGTAAGTCATTTAGTCCTTTCAGTAGGCTTATAGAAGGCAGACACAAGCTATAATCATCCCTCTTCTAAGAGGAAACTAGACACAGATAGAGCAACTTGTCCAAGGTCTCATACCTAGTAAGTGTGGCGTCCCAACAGTCTGATTCCAGAGCACCTCATTCCTCTTAAACATGTTGAGTTCAAAGATTGTCTTGCTTTAAACAAAGTTTAAATGCATTTCACTTTCAGTAAATCTTTATTGTCTCTTAAATACAACTATATAGGAGTTAATCTGATCAGCAGTTCATAAAAGTTGAAAGTAGGTAAATGATTAACAATTACAGGAATTTAGTAATCCAAGAGGCTTGAGAATATTCTTTCTCCTTGTCAGTACAGATTCCTGACAATTTTTTACGTCCCATTCTTTAGGTTTCAAGAATCTGAGGTCATGTCTGTTCAAAATCTGGTGTTGCTTTGGGTTAGGGCCACTTAAAACTTCCCTACGTGCAGTAACTTTATGTGCGGTTGTTCTCTCATCTGTTACTGAAGACCCATGAACGAATAGCCTTGTGAAGCAATGCCAGCAACCAGCCAGTGGATGGACCCTGAGCCCATCATCTGGCTTGTGACTCCCTCGACTAGGAAACTAGGAAACAGGGTGTTGAAACTGCTAAACCTCGGCTCTTCTCTAACGCTCTGCACTTGCTTTCCGTCTGGTTCCCTGTAGGGGCTCCTGGATGCCCGTGGTCATCGGCCCCTTGACAAGAGGAGGGAAGAGCTTCCCAGCCTGAGGCCTGCCCCACCGCCCATCAGTGGAGGTGGCTATCGAGCCCGTCCAGCCAAAGCAGCTGCGAGCCAAAAGAAAGTAGAAAGAAAAGCCCCTGATGCTGGAGGCTGTCTTCATGCCGACCCAGACCTGGTAGGTGTATTGATGTTTCTGTCCAGAAACAGCCTAATGTCCCACCGACCTGCGTTATCACTATTGTTTGCTTGTTTGGGAAATAAAAGTACAATACTAAGATTAATTGGGCCTTTGGTTTAGGCTTCATTTCTTGTGTTGTTTGATCTGGGCCCTAGAAAATAAATTAGGACATGTGGGTATTGCTTTTATTTTATATTTTGCCTACTTCCTTTGTTCAGGTGGGTAAAAATTTTCATAGTCCAATTATATTTCTTCATGGTAAGGACCATTCTTAATTTTTATTAGATATGATGATAATTACAGTTTCTTGCCTGCCATAAGGAAAATAAAGTATTAAGTATCCATGTTGACTAATGAAAGCATTGACTTGATTATGTGCTATTTGAACAAATATCCAAACCCAAGTCCCTCATCTTACACATGCTGTTTCTTTGTTGGCAGGGGGTGTTGTGTCCCACAGGATGTCAGTTGCAAGACACTTTGCTAAGTCAGGAAAGACCGACCAAAAACAGTATTGCCGAGTTAAACAACAATGTGGGGTCTGTTTCCCAGACCTCCTCTTCCAACCATCAGTATGTGACTCTGCTGAAGGACATGTGGAAAAAGAGGCAGGAGCAAATGAAAAGTAAATGCCTTTATGTTTTCCATTTGATTCTCAGAAATAACATCAGAACTGTTCACCATGAGAATGCATGATTATGAGACTGCCTTGTCTAGACTGGTCTCAATCCCATACACACTGCTTTCTGTAAATACTACTGCGTACTAAATACATGCTGCCTGGTTATCCTGAGGCCCTTCCCCTAGCACCTTCATCTGCAGTTGGCCACATAAACACGATGCAAGCATTATTTTCAGTGTAGCACCAGGATAATTTCCTATGAAAATTTTCACTGAGATTCCTTAGCTTTAGCCTATATGAAATTTGTCTTGTGACTCAGAAGATAATTTTCGCAAAGGAAAAATGTGACATTTACAGGTTTTGAGTATGTGAGAGTAATCCATGACATATGAAACTGACTGGCAAATAGTAATTCCTGACCTGTGAATCTTGAGATCCAAATGCTGAGCGCTACTGGCTTGGTGATTAGGAATCAGCTAGTGGGGAAGGCTTCCCAGTGAGTAGCATTCCCAAGTTTGTACAGTTTCCAAAGAAATCATGGCATCTCGCTTGTAAATTTCAAGGTTCTACATAAAACAGTGGTGGCAAACTTATGGCACTCGTGCTGTAGCATGCCGTTTGTTATCACTGAAAGCTCTAAAAGGCTTGCCATCACTGGATAAATCAAGTGTATGCACTCCATATGGCGTTGAGCTTATGAGATGGAAATCTCAGGTACTGTTTTCTCCTCTTTTCCTCGCCAAGGAAACAAGCAATCAATTTTATTCATTATTAGACATTGTCTTCACACTTACAGTAAATTACTGGTGTGATCATTGGGCTGTTTTAATTTGTGTATGCCACGAACTAAATGATTTCTGAACGCTCTATACCATAGTTGCTCAATATATAGCTATGTCAACCTCAATGTCTACTCATATATTATCAGAAAATAAAAATCATTATTATGGAGCTAAACGCAATTAGTTTTTTGTGAGGTAAAAAATGCTGACCATTCCTACATAATTTCATTTTTCCAGATAATGAAAATGTCATAAATGAATACTCCTCAGAACTAGAGCACCACCGAATATATATAGATGAGACTGTGAATACTAATATACCAACTAACCTCCGTGTGCTCCGCTCAATCCTGGAAAACCTGAGAAGCAAAATACAAAAATTGGAATCCGATGTCGCAGCTCAAATGGAGTACTGCCGCACGCCATGCACTGTCAGCTGTAATATTCCTGTAGTGTCTGGCAAAGGTAACTAGCTAATGATCATTATTTCTGTGGGGTTCCAGAAGAAAACACACTCTCTAAAAATGAGAATGCTGAAAAATAAATGCAGTGGATGTTACCCAAAGAGAATACTGTTACAGCAGATCATGAAGATGTTTTTAACATGTTGTATTCTGCCTTGGCCTGAGAACTTTGCCAGTTGCTGCTCTGAAGGATGGAATATTGTGCTGCTGGTAGTTTTCGGGGAAGGGGGCTGGTATGTGTACATGTGTGCTAGTGTGAACAGATGACAGGGCCATGGAAAGAGATAGAAATTTCCTCATCCTGTTGGCTCTGTCTGTGGATGTGCCAGGGCATAACAAATGGAAAGGGCTTCTTTTTTTATTTGCTAGGCAAATAGAATCCCTTGAAACTAAGTTCAATTTTCGGTAAAAGGAAAATCCAATTTCTATATTATTCTGAAATGTCTACAAGAAAACAGTCCTTCATAACTTATGTAAGCAGTTATAAGAAGTGGAAACTAAAGATCAAGTAATTACGTTGTTGAGAACTGACCATAACACGTTATCTTATGCCTGCAGAATGTGAGGAAATTATTAGGAAAGGAGGTGAAACATCTGAAATGTACCTCATCCAGCCAGATAGCTCCGTCAAACCATATAGAGTGTACTGCGACATGAGCACGGAAAACGGAGGTGAGGCATGAGCAGTGGTTCATTGTCACCAACTCGAATGCCAGGAGAGATGACCTCCCTCTAACACAGCTGGCTATGAGCTATTCGATTTGGAATTTAATCTAATATTGACGGGGGGGTACCGGGGATTGAACTCGGGACCTTGTGCTTGCGAGGCAGGTGGCAGAACCACTGAGCTAAATCCCTGGCCATAATCTAATATTTTAAGTTTAAAAATATCTATGATTCATGACTTGCAGTAAGATAAAGCATTTATCATTTTCAAAGATTTTAAGAGCATTACTCTCCATTTCCTTTTTATATCTATGTTGGAAAAAAGTATGTGAGTTGGAATGAAAAAATTGAATGAACAAGGCATTCAGATACTGCCTTCCAAGTGACACTGTCTGTCATTGGTTAACTTCTGCTGCTTTTGTTTCCATCAACCAAAGGGTGGACAGTAATTCAAAACCGTCAAGATGGTAGTGTTGACTTCGGCAGGAAATGGGACCCATACAAACAAGGATTTGGAAATATTGCAACCAGTGCAGAAGGGAAAAAATACTGTGGCCTACCAGGTAAAAACTGGAAATACTAAGTAAAAACATTCTATTTAAAATGAGATTTCTTTCTGTTAAAAAAAAAAAAGCACTAAGTGTCAGGAATCTGTTTTTAGGTTTTAAGCATTCAGTGGAGTTTAGATATAAAAATGTGGAAGCAGAGTATAAGAACACAAAAGCAGGTTTTGGTTTGTAAAGGTTTGCTTTTGGTAAGATTCTATTCTATTTTTCCTTTAGGTGAGTATTGGCTTGGAAATGATAAGATCAGCCAGCTTACTAAAATGGGACCCACAGAGCTCTTAATTGAAATGGAAGACTGGAAAGGAGACTCCGTAAAGGCGCAATATGGAGGATTCACGGTGCAGAATGAAGCTAACAAGTACCAAGTCTCAGTGAGCAAATACCGAGGAACAGCCGGCAATGCTCTGATAGAGGGCGCTTCCCAGCTGGTGGGGGAAAACAGGACCATGACCATCCACAATGGCATGTTCTTCAGCACCTATGACAGGGACAATGACGGCTGGTATGTGTCACATTCCTCCTGTTTTAAAAGTCTCCACTAATATTTTTACTCAATATTATTTATAACAGCTAATGTCATTCATTAGAACCTGACTGTCGGCAGCTCTACAGAGCTCTTTATTTCTCACTCTAAAGCATTTTGGCTATGTGTAAGGTAGACATTGTTCTCATTTTACAGGTGAAGTTTAGAGAGATGAATACATTTTACACAGTAAACCCCTCACCTCAAAAAATATGGTAGAATGAGAGGGGTGATGGGGGGAATGATGAAAGTAGGTTATGCGGATTACAGATCTGCCAAAATGAAACTCATCAATCCCTAGAGCCGATATGCACTAATACAAAATGTGACAGAAAAGAGATTGTGTAATTTATCCAAGTCACACAACTTCAAAGAGGTAGAACTGGAATTACAGCACAGTCACTTTCTGAATTATAAGTATTTAGAAGATATCTATAGATCTATATTGTAATGTGCATATGAAAAGCTTTATTTTGTTTTCCAAGGTTCTGTAATACTAAAGCAATCCCCACCCCTTTTTTTGCTATTGGGCAGAGAAAGCCTTTGGTATAGTAGCAGAACTTCATATATAGAACCCAAGGGAAAGAGCACCACATACAACTGAGTATGACATTCTCCTGTGGGTACTGTACAACGAATTAATGTGACATATTAATGACATGTTTCTGATAACCCCAAACATGTTTTCTTTCAGGATAAATGCAGATCCAAGGAAACAGTGCTCTAAAGAGGATGGTGGTGGGTGGTGGTATAACAGATGTCACGCAGCCAATCCCAATGGCAGATACTACTGGGGTGGGCAGTACAGCTGGGACATGGCCAAGCACGGCACGGATGATGGCGTGGTGTGGATGAACTGGAAGGGATCCTGGTACTCGATGAAGAAGATGTCTATGAAGATCAGGCCCTTCTTCCCACAGCAGTAGTTTCCCAGGTGTAGATTTTTATTCTTCGGTATGCAGCAACATTTTTTACATTATGTTAAGAAAATTGCCTTTCACATGTTATATCCCTTTAAAATTCTTGAATGGTTGTAAGTGACTTTTTGGAAAAGGGATAGGATAAATTACATTAAAAACGGCACACAATTTGCTTGTGTATTCTTCATTTATCTTGCTTACCTAGAAGTAACTGAGAGGATAATGGTGGGCAGAGTCAGTTGATTCCAGTTGATTGTGAGAAATTTCACATTAGGAAGAGGGATCATCTCTCCTTGTAGAAAAATGAGGAGACAACATAAAATCTTATGTTTAAAGGTATACTTTCAACCCCTATTTATTTATGTAAGATCTGTCATAGAAAACTTTCAAACAGATGTATTAATTAAACCATTCTTTGTTGCAATAAATTAATGTTTCCTTATTTTGTGATTCACTCAGCCAATGAGATAGACTTTGATTGGTAGGAGGCAGAAGTATTAGCAACCTTAAGTGTCTAGGAAACTGAAATTAAACATTTAGAGTTAAAATCTTACTCTGTGTCATGGGGAAAAAGCACTACTATGCTCCACTACCATACAGAGAATAAATAGATCCTGTCCACTTGAGGATCAGGATCAGAACTTCCACAAGGGCAGTGAGGATCAAGTCTTCATCACTACTTCTTAAGGGAAGTAGTGAAATAGGAGGCAGAGTTTGCCTATTGTCCATCGAGACAAGGGTTTTCCTTTTACATAGTCATACTAGAACTAAAGTAGGAGTGATTTTCTGTTCTTCCCATGTCCTCCTACGAATTGGGCATATCATCCCAACATTGCTTCAGTGCACCTCCAATGCGCCAGGCAGCTGTCATACCCTCTGTCCTCATGGAACTTAATGTCCTGAAGCCCATCCTCTTAATACCTGCAACTAAACAAAGGTGATTAGTTTCTCAAGATTGCTGCTACTCTCTTAATTCCTCATCAACTCTAACTTCAACTCTTACCTAGTTTCCTTGCCACAAATTCTGTCCCCTGTGGCTGTGCTCCGTCGTCTCATACATTGTCTGAAAAAATAGAAAACTCTGGCCAAGTCACTTTCCTGCCTAATGTTAGTTCTTTGCTATCACATCCAAATTCTTTAAATAAAAATTTCTAATTTTAAATTAAAATTCCCTAGTTTTAAATTTAAAATTTCCAGTGGTTTTATTGAGGAACAGTTCATATATAAAACAAAACAAAAATGCAATTTTCTGGCATCCCACTGCCAGAAAAACCTGCCACACATATTTAACATTAATAATTTGATAAATTTGAGCACACATATACACGTGTTACGACCACCATGATCAAGGTGTTGAACACACCCATTACCTCCAAAGTTTTCTAGTGTCCTCTTGCTTTGTTTTGTTTGGTTGGGTTGTGGTAAGAACATTTGACCTGAGATCAACCCACTTAACTAATTTTTAAGTGCACAATATTGTATTATCCATAGGCACTGTACCATACAGTCTCTAGAACCTGTTCATAACTATAACTTTGTAAGTTTATAATAAAAAAAAATTCCCCTTTCCCATAACCCTGTCTCTTGACAACCACCATTCTGTTTCCTGCGTCAAGTATGACTATTTAGAAACCACGTAGTACTCTTGCACACTGTTGGTGAGAATGTAAAATAGTGAAGCCATGTGGAAAACAAATATACACTCCTCAAAAATATTTTTAAATAGAATTACTATAAGACTAAAGATCCCACATCTGGATCTGTATCCCAAAGAACTAAAATTGGGATCTTGAAAAGATACCCACTCTCCTGTGTTCATTGCAACATTCACGATGGGCAGGCCCCTTATACAGTGTTCTCATTGTCGACAGCATATCTTCCCAACACAGTAGCTATTCATTTTCTAACCTCACTTTAACCACCAGCACCCAGAGAACGCTTTCTGAAGCGCTTGGGGAATTTGTGTTACTCTTCAGCAAATAATAGCAGTCAGTGACCTGTTAGCATGATACACATTTCTTCACTAAGGAGTTCTTGTTCTGCTTTCGTTTTAGAAATATTAGCTTGTCAGAAAGGCTGATTTTCCCAATTTATAAACATTGAAAAGCTAAACCCATTATCAAAATTAGATTATCGAAAAGATTATCAAAATCTTGGTTGTCTACGTTTTTATATCAAACTCGTTTTCCAACAAAGGCTCACATAGAAGCAAAATACTTAGAACTTTTGAGACAAGACTAAATGTAGAAAATTTTCTCTGGCTGAAGGGGGCTGGGGAGAGTCCAGTCATTAGACCTTTGCTCAGCCCTTTTGGCACACACAGAGGCCCTAATGATCCCTAGAGCTTAAAGTAAAGCCACAGATAGAAACCACTGAAGTTGCCAATCTAATGGTCAGTTGTTAGCTAACATACAAATACCAGGAACTGATTCCCCCTGGGTAATATGTAATACGTAAGTAAACTTTCTTAAAACATCATTTGATAAGAAATGCTACATATCTGATTTTTCCAATTCAGGCACCATGATTTTGAATATAGTAAGGTTGCTCTAGTTAGAATATAGAAAACAGTGTCTAAAACAATTATTCAACCATTTCTTTTTTTTATTCATTAAGTTTATTGGTACATTTTAGGTATACATTATGATCACATTCATCATTGGGAATTCATACCTATACATAGTATATCTTGATTCTTATTTTTTTCCTTCCCCCTTCCTCCCTTCCACCCCTCCATGAAGATAATATAAAATTATAAAAATTAGTTGAAAGTTAATTAATTGGCTAATCTCATCATATGACATGAGAAGCGTAATATATTTTATTATACAATTAAGACTGAAAGTTGCAGCAAATTATAAAGATCTTTGCACTTGGGACATAAACCTCTAGTTCCTCTGCATTTAGGAAATGAGAAACAGTTGATCAGTGTGAGCAAGGGATAGTCTTTTTTTCTTTTGGTACTGTGGGATCGAACTCAGGTCCTTGAACTTGCGCAGCAGGCGGCGAAACCACTGAGCTAAATCCCCAGCCCAAGGGATAATCTTTTTGAGCTGACCACGGAGATCCCACATGGAACAAAACTATGGATAGTATGATGCCTTGCCAGCTTCAGTAGGTCAGGTGATCTTTCTGTTTAATCATTACACCTTTAACATCTTGTACACTGATCATGTAAGCCTGCAAACTTTTTTTCAAATATAAATTTCCCGGTACTAATCTACGTTTATTACATCAGAGTCTCTTCCACATGGAAAGAGCCAAACAATTTCTGTTTTTTCAATAAATATCCCAAGAGTTTCTGGTCCCTGGCTGGATTTTGGAATTGCTGACACAGGCTACATTTTTATTTATCTGGAACTGCCTTTATTTTCTTACTTAACATCTTTCTCATTCAAATGGCAACCATGACATATTTTGAGAATTCTTGAAGCTCCCATTACTGTGTTCATAGGTGACTCCTGCCTAGGTATAAAACTGGACTTG
This sequence comes from Heterocephalus glaber, assembly GCF_000247695.1. Next base: position 5,863,045 of record NW_004624858.1, on the reverse strand, counting down.
GATTCAACATGTCTCTAAAGGTAAAAACCCCTGTCTTGGCTCTGCTCCCCTCATTGTCAGGTGGCTCTTTAGGTACAAATTGGAGCTCTTTTGACTTGCCTTCATCGTTTTTTACATACTGCTGAATCTGACGGTTGAATCAACCACTACCTTTTATCTACTTCTCTTAGCCAAGATATGATAAGAAGGTAACATTTTTTATTGCTGAATTACATTTATTTCTCCTCTTAATATTTTACTTTGAAAATTTTCAGCCTTACGAGACATATCTCGTTGTCCTTCACCCAGAGTAGCTAATTGTTTGCTGTGTTTGCCTTATCTCTCAAAAGGAGACATTTCAGTGAAGTTTTGCAACAGTTTAGGTGGCCACACAACCTAGAGGTCATAGCCCTGTTGGGGATGGGACAGGCAAAGGTGAGTTTAGTAAATATTTGTCCAGAGTGCTCTGTAGCAATCCATATCCAATTTCAGCAATGAGCTGATGGCTAGGGAAACCACTGCTTAGGAACTGAACCTTTCCCAGCTCAAGGCTTGGAGATCTCATCAGTTTCCTGGGTTCTGTGTTTTGAATTGGTGTTTTAACCACATGGAAATGGAAGACATGATGTCCAACTGTTTTTCAAGAATTAATTTGAATCTATTCTCCTCATGATACTACTCCCCTCCAGAATGTGTAAGGCCTTTTCTGCCTTCATTCTCAATTAATTATGGATCTTTCTCCGTAAAAATTTATGAAATACTTGGAAGTCAGTTACAAACAAGGAATGAGTAAAGTAATGAATGCATAAGTAAATAAATTGAAAATAAGATATCTGAGAACTAGTTTCTCTGTACAGTTTTTACCTACAAGAAACTTGTATTATTTTCATGGCTGTCAACATCTAAATGTTGCTACTCTCAAATTATTTTAGCAAATAGAAAATGTTGGATTACTTTACTCCAATATTACAAGAATTTAATTTATTATTTTGCATCCTGCATGTACTTATATTGTTATGGGATTACTTTTTTTCAGGGTTTTGTAGACCTGATTTGAAATTAGTCAACTTAGCTATATCCACTAGCCACACCCTCAGAATTAGCTAGCTTGGAAATATATTTTGTTTTCTTATTGAATCGGGAGTATAATTAGATGAGTAATAACTTTGAAAAAATAATTAAAAGCCAATACTATAAAAAAAAGTCTCATCTTAATCTGTGAACTTCAGTATCATTATCCTAGAATGAATAAAATAATGAATCTGAGGTGGTGAGAACCTATAAGAATATAAGAACAATATTGTGAGCCACAATCCCAGATGTGCCTTGTATCATCATATTATTTACCCTAAATTACTATTTTTCCACTGGAAAAATTAATTCATAAAATGTTCTCAACTTTACTGAAGAACTCTAGTAATCATTGGTTATTAATTACAGGTATCATTATAACATTTTGTGGAAATTTAGTTCCCCAAATTCCTTATTCAAAAGTGTTTACAGAAGCTAAAAGAATATATGTAAATAAAGTAGTGAATTAAAATGTAAATAATCTCTTTTTAATATAAATTGAATATGACATCTTAATTAACTTAGTTATATCTCCAGTGATAGAGAGGATTTATGTATTGAGTAAGAGGTTGAAATAGAAGAACTTAAAAGTTCTTTCTAAAAATTAGATTCTTTAATTCTTAAAAATTTATTGGATCATAATTTTGTGTCAAGCCTTGTATTTAGCACTAGATATAAAATATAGTCCCTTCACTTAAGAAAAGGGTGATTAATTGAGAAATCGGCTAGTATTATGACTCTAAAGGAGAACAAGAAAGTCTTCAGGCTAGAAGATGGAGGGTGTTCACTTATGTTAACTTGAAATATGGCTACTTTTTATAGTCTTAACTCAGGATCAAAATCCCTACCTAGTTCAGTGTTTTGTTCCCTGGCACAAATATTTAAAATCATGTACTGTCTTGGCAAAGTTTTCAGGTTCATATCTATTTTGTTCGTTCATTCATTCATTTATTCATTCAACTGAGGGCTAGTTTGAAATGGATAACCTAAAGAGAATTTGATCATTAATTATAGAGGAGAGGCCATTATGAATAAGTGAGTCAAAGTTAAGAAACGAGGAAAAAGTATTTAAAAATAAATACAAAATTGGGTTTAAAAATTTCATCCATTATTTATTTATTTATTTTTTGGTACTGGGGATCGAACTCGGGTCTTTGCGCTTGCGCAGCAGGTGGCAAAACCACTGAGATAAATCCCCGGCCCTCATCCATTATTTATAAGAAAGCCTTCTAAATAAATTGTAAAAGAGATTGAAATAAAGGGGCACACAAGAATTAAGAAAAGAGGAAACAACAACAAAATTACATATAAAACAAAATTGTGTTTAAAATTTTACTTTAGGAAAAGTCTTCTAAAAAGTGACAGAGATATATTCCAAAAAAGTGGAAAGAGACATGAAACTAGAAGTGATGACAATGTTAATATTTGTCAGCTAGAATTCAATTCCAAATGAAGAAACAGAAAAAAGGGAAGGACATTCATCAAAAGTACACAAAATAAGAACCAAGAGAGATGATGTAAAGATGCAAATTTCCAATGATGAATGTCATTATATTGTATACCTACAACATACCAATAAAATTAATCAAATTTTAAAAAAGAAAAAAAAATACCATCCACAGTGGAGACACAACAACCATAAGCTTTCGCTGGATAATGAAGGAGCCAAATTTACAAATCAAAATTCCTAGAACACAGAGATCACAAACATACACAAAACCAGAGTGAAATCTTATTGTACATACACAAAAATATGCAGGCATTCGTAAATATAGACATGAATCTATAAATCCCTATTTTAGAATATGATAGTTCAGTCACATAAAATAGAAGAAGGATATTCTTAATATAAAATGTTTAAATACTACCATCAGCAGGCTTAGCAATAAAGTATTATAACCTTTAAATGTAGAAATATACATTCTTTTCTTGCCTATGAAACATCTACAAAAATTAATCTGTTGATACATAAAGAAAGCCTAAAAATTCTGAAATATTTATACAGCAGTAATTTTTAAAAAGTAATACAATTTATAAAATTTTTGACAATATATCATTTGAGATAACTCACTCTAATTCCCTTAAAAGATAACAAATTATAAATTAGAAAACCTTGGGCCAGGGATTTAGCTCAGTGGTTTCACCACCTGCTGCACAAGTGCAAGGACCTGAGTTTGACCCCCGGTACCAAAAAACAAAACAAAAAAAAGACAAATAAATTATAAAACCACATCCAAGTTGTCCCTAGGAGGAAAAAAAAAGTGAAAATGAAAATTATAGCTTTTCTAGACTAAAGCACAGAAAAGAAAAAAACTACAGGGATAAAAGGGAGACTATGTTTTACTTTAAAATGGTTAAAGTGGTACAATCATAGGAAAGAATCTATATATAGATCCAGAGAAAAAAATTTTACAATAAAATTATCATTTCAATTTGATACGCAAAGAATGCTTTATTTAATAAGTGATCCCAATACAACTGGCAACACCAACAGCAACAAAACCCAAAGTACACTTTCTTCATATTAAAATAAATTCCATATTAAATATATAAATATTAAGGAAAAAATTTAAAGAAACATTTAACATTTATTTGTATAATCTTAAAGTGAGTGAGAGAGCCTCATGTAGGACAGAGTATCTTATAGCCTGAGCTCTGAGTTAAAGGAATTCATGATCTAGTACCACAAATAACATAAAAATGTTAGTTTTGAGGTATGAATGAAAACAATGAGGCCTCAGAGAGCAATGCAGTTCTTTTAATGGCAGACATTAGGGAAGGGTTCACAAAAGCAGCATTAATTGAACTGTTTTTAAAGGGGGTGAAGGGGCACCTTCCGGTCAGTACATGGGAACGTATAGTTATTAGAGGACCCGCTGATCCAGTACCAGTGAAAATGGCAATGTAATTGAAGTACAGAATGAATGGTTGAGGAAGCTGAAAATGGACCAATCTGTGAAAGAGTTCATCTGCCCAGCTTAGAAATGTCAATTTAACTGCATTATTTTTCACTTGCTTGGGCTACTGAAGGTATGAGGATGGTCACATCAACCCAAGAGAAAAAGGACTCACTTTTGAGAAAACATGGTTCAGCCAAGAGTAGTTAATTGTAGATCTTAACGTCTCTTCTTCTTTTCCGCTTCCTCCTACTCCTCCCCCTCCCCAACCCCCCTCCCATTTCCCCTCTCTTCCTTCTCCTTCTCCTTCTCCTTCCTTCTCCTTCTCCTTCTCCTTCCTTCTCCTTCTCCTTCTTCTTCTTCTTCTTCTTCACAGAGTTTTAACCAAAGCCTTGACCTCAAGCCTACAGCAGACTTATCCCAGCCTCTCTTGCAGCTATGTCTACCTATCCGATCAAGGTGTGGCTGATAAGGTTTAGGTAGAAGTGCTCATGAATAGTCCAGCATGTCCCATAAAAGAAAGAGAAGACTCTTATTCTTTTTCCAGGCTGTCACAGGATGTGATGTTTGGACAATTAGGGCAAGCTAGAGTACAGACACCATCACAAGGATGTTGGGGGCTTCTGGAAGACTGTAAGGATGTATTCTGTGAGGCATCAGTTTCTGCCTTGTTGAAGCTACGAGTGCCCATGCTCATCCCAGTTGTTAAAGATGAGTGTGAATGGTATTGTAATGAGAAATGCTTGTATTTAAGGACCTGTTTCAGAAAAAAAATCATGACTGGGAAAGGTGAGGCAGGAATGTCGTCTCGCAGAAACCAAGAGAGCAAGACAGATTTAAGAGGTAAAAGGGGGACAAAATAGTAGCAGATGTTGAAAACAGCCATGTGGGAAATGTAGGTTGAATGCAGGAGCTTAGATTCAGTCACAAAGTCATTGTTGACATAAGAAAAGCAATTTTAAGAAAGTAGTAAATTTATGACAGCCAAGTTAAAGTGGGTTTCTCAGGGAATGAGAGGCAATGAATTAATTTCAGGGAAAGGAAAATAAAACAATAGGTTAAAGACCAGCTAAGGAGGAAAAGAGATGTTTGATACCTTTGCTCACAACCGAACTCTATCTCCCACCATCTTGATTCAGCTAATATCCGCTATTGTTTATTAAACTGAAAGGTTACTTAATCCTTTGATAAGAAACTCTAAATCTTCAAAATATTAGGAACAATCAGCCCTTCTCATTCATAACCGGGTTCATTCTTTTCCGTTACATAGTATGTCATTCTCAAAAGCAAATATTTTCTAATCCCAACTCAAATTCAGTGGTGGCATATTTTTGAACATAAGTGGGCCAGGATGGAGATGATACAAAACCCTGATGTCGAAAGAAACAAGGCTTCTCTTAACTCTGAAGAAGTTCTCATTCAATTATCCAAAGATTTGGAAGTATCACTTATTTCTATCAAAGGTGTCCAAAGCCACATAAGGAAATGCAAAAACACTTCATATATGATGCATTAGCAAGCCCTTGTGCCTCATTCCTCAGGCCCTGTCCCCAGCTCTAATGCCCTCTCTTCCTCCACTCTGCCTCCCTTCTTCCCTCCCCTCTTTCTATCCCTCTTTCTTCCACCCTTTCTCTCTTCCCTCTTTTCCTTCTTTCCTTCCTTCTTTCTTTCCTCCCTGGAAGAAAAAATAATTACCTTGAGATAGAAGCTATATGAGAAAGGGTGATATGCTAGATTGCTTGAGATATTTTAATACCTATAGAGTGTCAATGACAAGTAATTCTTACTAGAAAAGAATATGAATTAAATACTGGGGGCAGGAACCAAGCCCACCAAGATAAAGATGTAACTTGATCAAATGAAACATTGACCAATAAAAATATGTTGAATTTATGAAAATGGTCTAGATCATATTTAGTGAGATGCTTTCAAACTATGATTTATTTTTAATAGCAACAAATGTGTCATAGGATATAGTTTATGGTTGGTATAAAAGTGAGGTCAAATCAATACTGGGAGGATTGTCTAGCAATGTGTAAACTCAATATCTGTTTTTGAAACACTTGCAAGTTTTCTGAAGATTTTAAATGCTTTTTTTTATGTGCTGGAAAAAAAAACAAAACAAGTTTGCATTATGTTCTGTACTGGAAAACTTAAACAATAGATCTCCATTTCTCTCAATCAGAATGTTTTTCCTGCTTTCCTGGATGTGCTTGCTAACAGAAGAGATGAAAATACTCTGTAAAATGTGAACTCCTCTACACAGACCACTGTTCAACTCAATGAGTTTTAACTTAAAATGTCAGTTTATGAATATTTAAACCAAATTTCTTTACTTTCCAATAGGCCTATGACTTCCAGGGCTGTGGAAAGAGAAGTTTCAAGCTGACCCCCTGCAGGGCTGCAGAGAGGACTCCTCTAATCTGCCTCCCTCTCTGTGATGCAATGCATGTCCTTTACCATACCTTTATAAATATTTGAAAACCCACAGAGCTATTTGAAGATAAAAAAATTCTGTATACTTTATTTTGCAAAGCACTGATATATCTCAGTTCCATTTAGCTACAGTACAAAGGATAATAAAATAGCACCTGGAAATTTTTTAATAGGTTGTAAAGAATCTTGACTCTTGTTCTTCATTTTCTTCCTATTTTGCTAAAGGACAGAAACAAACCTCCCCCTCCCACCGGCTCAACCATCAGGTTGCCGTTGGCCTTATTTTCATGCGCACAACCCTGAGGGAATAGTCTGCTCCTTTAAAGGGGACCCAGACCACGCCATTCTCTGTCTCATAAGGGCTGTTTTCCCTGGGGTCATAGGTGCCCCCGGGATAGTAGATGCCATTGAGGTTGGCTGCCTGGCAGTTATTGTACCACCAGCCTCCTCCGTAGACTTCCGCACAGTTCTCCTCCCACTGGTCTGCATCCCTATCAAAGGTACTGAACTGCATCCCATCGTGAGAAGTGTATTCTGCCCCCTCCTCCACAGAACCTTCGACCAGGGCATCGCCAGCGCTGCCCCGGTAGGAGGAGACCTTCAGGACGTAGCCCTGGGCCTCAGAGCCCACCTGCAAGTGATACTCTGCAAACGCCCCCTTCCCAGCCCAGTCCTCTAACTCAACCCTGAGGAGCGAGCCCCTCTGCGTGAGTAAGTGGAGGTGGTCATTGCCTAGCCAGAATTCTCCTTCTCCCTTGTCATTCAGGCTGCCGAAACCTCTCTTGTAGTCTTGCCAGGTCCGGTTAAAATTCAGTGATCCATCCATTCTTTGCTGGATCAAAAGCCATCCTCCCAAACTGGTCTCTTGATCGCAATAAACAGAAAAAATCTTACTGGATCCTGGTGGCTTGATATTGAAAATGCCACTCTGGGCACCTGAAGGATGTGTTTGGAGGACATCATCACAGTCTAAAAAACAAATTAAGCTGGTTGGAGGAAGTTACTCTCATTTAGCTTTACAAAGATAGGCATGGCCTGGATTAAACAGGGCAAACACTGCTTTTCTACCTCCCTTCCTTCTTTCCTTCCTTCCTTATGCCCATGAGAAAAGGATGCACCTTCACTGGGATATAATTTTATGCAAATGAGGGAAAGTTAAATCTACAAAATGCAAATTTCCTCAATGGATTTGGAATTTTGCTTGCACATACTAACTAATACCAAGTAACCATCAAAAGTACTTAAGCATCAATTAACATTGATACACCTTGGGGGGATTTATTTAGCTCAGTGGTTCTGCCGCAGCCTGCCTCACAGGCGCAAGGTCCCAAGTTCGATCCCCGGTACCAAAAAAAACAAAAACAAAAACAAAACATTAATACACCCTATTTTCTAACCTGTTCTAAATGTCAACTGAGACCCACACTAAATTATGATTAGTTAATTGTGTGACAATCCCAATAGCACTCATTTCAAATGGTGGAAGAATTTGGTCAAGCAAACTAAAAACCGAGTTTCCGAAGGATTCATTCATTCATTGAACATGTGTTTATTGAGTGAGGACACCCTGCACTGTGAGGGGTACAGAGATGCACAACAGACAAAGTCCCTGCCCCAGTGGAACTTACAGTCTAGCATGAAAAACAGATCAAAAAAGTGTAATTTCCATAAACTGTGATAGAAGGTTAGGAAAGAAGAGCAAGGTGCTTTGGGAGCACTTTTCAGAAATAATTAGCTTAGTTTAGGGGGTCAGGGAAGGCTTCCCCAAAGGAGAAGTGTGGATACCTCTAGAAGGGCGAGCTTTAGCATAGCCTCTCTTGATGCCGTGTGCGTCTCCCAGGTCCTCATGATGGGCTTCACTTCCAGCCTCATCTGCCATTTTCAAGCTCTTGGTTTCAAATGTGGAGCCTCCTTTATTGTAAGTTGTGCTACTACTACTTGCTAGTTGCTGTCTGTGACTTGTAGTACCACTGGTGGAATACTCAGGGATTCCAAAGGTATGAGAGCCAGAGTCCTCTATGTCTGTGAAGAAGGATGATTCTGTGCCCCTAGAATGGGTCTTACTGCTGAACTCTTTGAAGGAAGTTGAGGGTAAGAATACTTTTCCACTTGAAGATGTATCAAAGAAAGAAGCTTCACCGGGGTGCCTCAGGGCAAATTCATCGAGGCTGCCGTGGGTACTAAAACCATGCAGCATGTCTAAGTCTGGGCCACCCCCACAGTCCGCGGGATCTTCCGAGTTCACCACTTCTTTGGTCACCTTTTTGCTACCATCAGAACCAACAACAGTCTTAGTGACTGTTTTAGAGCATGAATGGCGTGAAGTGGTTGTGCCAGTAGAGGTGACCTTCTCGTCCCCGATCACAAGCTCCTTGTCTCCTTTAGAAGTGACCAGTTTACCCGTGTGGTACTCCTTCCTTGTTCCTGGGCTTACATTTCCTGACTCTTCTTCAAATGTACCCCAGTCTGGGTTGGCAGGCCTGTTGCTACCGTAGCCTGAGCTATCTGGTCTAAAACTTCCAGAGGCAGGGCTTGCTGGGTTCCTAGTTCCACCATAAGGGGGCCGAGAGCTCCCAGGATTCCAGTGCTCAGTGCCACTGGATGCAGCCCCTCCCGGGCTCTGATTTCCATCACTGCCAGGATTCCAGTATCCAGGACCACCGGGCCCAGGCTTCCTGGGGCTTTCGGTCTCTGATCCTGTTCCGTGAGGCACAGAGTCTCCTCGGGCACTGGCCTCTCTCCCAGGCCTCTCTAACTCCATTCTCATCTGCTGCATCTCTGTCAATGCCCTCCACTCTGGAGGGGCCGTCTGAAGCTGGCTCTTGAACTGTATAGGAACCAAATCTGGAACCGGTTTCATTTTTATCAGTGGTAAGAATTGCCTATCTCTAGAGGGAAGTAACTCTTTGGCAATAACCTGTTCAAGTTGCTTCTGTTGCTCTTCATAGTCTCTCAGATTTACTTCACGAGCCAAAGCCCTGCTGCAGGAACCCTTGCAAGATCGGATCTTAATATCAATGTCCACCTAAAGAGAGAAAAAGAAAAGGTAGAAAGAAAGGAACTATGTGTACTGAGTTCCTGGCAGTTAATTTATCTTTTGGAACTGGTTTCATTTCTTTGGCTTCCAGTCCTACCGATTGATACTCTGTTCTCCACTGATGGAATATCCTCGGAGGAAGACATGCTGCATGTGGTAAGGCCAGGATGTGCAACGGGTTGTTATTTGGATTCATTATGGAGTTAGAATGGGCTATTTCCTCTGAAAGGAAGCACTAATTAAGTGATCCTTGACGAGACTGAGGCCACAGACCTGTGATGTTATTACAGGCTTTGGAATCCAGACAAGACTGAACTTTTGCTTTTGAAACTTACTATTTATGTACCCTTGAAAATTTTTTTACTATCTCCCAACTTTTTTCTTCATTTCTACTTTTCTGTGGATAATAGATGTAGCAGTTTTCTAACTCATACAGACTCTAGATACATGATATTGCCTTCCTTTTCCCTACTATTCAAAAACAAAGAAACAGGGTGTTGGAGTCCTGTGCTTCCTTACCTCCAGGCGTTTCATGTCTATCAGCTGAGCCCTGACGTTGTTCTGCAGAAGTTGGATTTGCTGCGCTTTCTCAATGACTTTGCGCCTCAGAATCTCGATTCTGCTTCTCAGGTCTCCTGACACTTGGTTATAAGTATTATCATTGTCTGCAGTAGACAGTACAAACAGTGAAGGAGCTGCTGAGTGATTTGAAATATCCAACCCTCCCAAAAAGAAATGTCCTTATAAATATTCCCGCATTTTATTTGGGTTACAGTGTTTCCCAGACATTTAATCTGTGAGTTTCAAGCGTATTAAGCATTTCACTTTTGGGTAATGTTATGTCCTCCAATCATCCATGGTTGTCAGTTATAATGTCCTAGTAGCAATTAGTAATGCAAATAAATACAAAAGAAATTTCCTTGGAAATTTAAAAGTATGAGAAGGAGATAAAATGAGTAGCTTGAGCACATTCTAATTATTTCATCATATCTTCAGTCAAGGGATTTGACTGTGCTATTGAATTTTCTTACTGAAGAGTTTCTCTTTCCACCAACAGATTTGAAATTGTTCCCAAACTATCATGGGGTCACTGGGACCACTCATTTGCCAGCTGATATTATATCCTTGGCGTTGGATTACTCAGGTGGATCCTGAAGATAGGATGAAGCAAAGCAAGGCTTCAGGACCTACGACTTCCCTGGACTCACTGTGCAAGTCCAGCATAAACACAGTGTCTCCTGGCCCCGACAGGAGTCCTCTGAGAAGGATACAGCATAGCTTTGTATTTAAAAACACCTTGAAATCTGCATATCAGCTCAGTGGAGTCGAGGGTTGGACTCCCAGATTTGTGGCCATTGACCAAGTCCCTTGACTTCTAAGTTACCTCAACAAAAATATCTACTCAAATGTTTGGGCCCATCTTATTTTCAATATTGACCTTTTGAGAGGAACATGCTTACATTCTTGTCCTTAGTCCAAAAATCTGAGTTATTGTGTGATCTTAAGTAATCTAAGCTAACCTCTTCTGCTTTATAAAAATGATAAGAAACAAACCTTTCCTTAAAATTCAAGAATATCATGGAAATATGTGTTTCTACACTAAGTATTCTGGAATAAATCACAATAGCTATAAGTAGACACCATTATTCAGGATTTGTGCTGTTATTTTTGCTAGAAATCAAAACACTAATATTTAATACTTACTATTGGCTTTGGAAAAGTCCCCTCTCAAAATCTCCATTATGTTCCTGTATGTACTGGAATCTTTATTGTTCTTTTGATAATCAAATAGTGCATTTTTCAGCTTATTTATTCTGTTTGTAAAATCTTGATTGGCTTCATCAATCAGCCCTTTCATCCTGCAGCCAGAAGGGCATTTGTACCCCTGAAAATAAAAACGAAAAAAACGACATTGTAAGTCTATCTCTTAGATCCAAACCTTATTCCAGGTTTCCACAAAGCACTCACTGCTTCTGATCATCTATTGGCTTAAAAGTAGCTAAGAGGACTACTTACAGATCATAGAGAAATTTTGGAATTGTGACCCATTTAACCACAAATTAGATCCCATGAAGTCTGAAGTCCTAGGACTCAGGTTCCTACTACTTGCATGCAGCTAAAACCCAATCTGCTGTTCAGCCTATTAATGATGGGGCATCAGGGAGGTAAGCAGACAATGCTCTGGGGTCTAGCCTCCTTTCTATTGGCTGTCTTTATTTTAGCAAGTAAGAAGCTAGATCATTATTAGCTTTCTTCTTCCTGGGAAAGTTTTCTGGGGTCACTGTGTGAGCCTGCCCCAAGTCCTCAGGCAGGACTCCAGCTCCCATCCCTGCCACTTACCCAGTCCTCGTCAGAACAGAAGGGCCAGTCAGTTTCTTTGCAGGCAGACTGCTGTCTCTCCACAAGTCTTGGGCCACGCACACCTCCTCCTTCTGTTAAAAACGCTCCACCAGTATCTGCGCTCTTTACACACACACACACACACACACACACACACACACACACGAGCAAAGTCAACAAGTTAGCCAAGAAAGGAGACACTGCCCTGACTACGAGTCCCAAGAAATGGCGCTCTGTGGAGATTACAGGAGACAGCATTAGGGCCTCCAGAAGCTTTGGGCTTCCTGCCTTTAATGAAAACCCTAACACCATTGTACGAACTTCTGAGGACTAAAGGAGATAAAGTGCACACATTTTTAAGTGTGCTTGATACTAATAAGCAGCTGATCAATGTTAGTAGTTTTGTAGGTTCTCGATAAGAGGAATATTATTTGACTCAACAAAATTACTTAAATTTCACCTTTTCATTTTAACACTTGATCTTAGCCAAAAGGCCGAGAAGCGATTACACCTTTTCATTTTAACTTAGGACTGCAGACGGACAGACAGTTGAAAACTTGGAGGGGTTCCTTCTCCTCTAACGCCGGATTCGTATGCAGATGCCTATACTGTTTTAACTTGCTGCCCCTTCTCGGCAAACTTCCACTGTCCCCTTCAGGATGGGTCCAAAGTTCAGGCAAGCATTTGTCAAGGACACGAATGTGGCCAGTTAAGATTTGGAAATGTATTTTAGGTGACTCCTCAATACAATAACTGCTTTTTATTTGAAATGCAAAATAATTGACTGAAAGTAAAAATAATAGTCAGTGACTGGCAGTTCTTTTGAGCAACTTATCAGTAGAAATGTACAGTTAAAATTTTTCTACTGTGAACCAGATGTAATAGCATACAAAAAAAATCTTCCAAGGCCAGGGATTTAGCTCAGTGGTGCGCTGCCTGCCTCTCAAGCAGAAGGACCCAAATTCAATCCCTGGTACCAAAAAAAAAAATCTTCCAAGACCTTACATCCTAGTAAAGGAAGATGGCTTTTAGATTTTCACTATTTTTATTCTCTATCACCAACTTACAAGAATTTTTCTGTGACTACGTTAGTTTGGAGTAGTTTATTGTTAAAATTAATCAACATGTGCAGTCTCGTTTTTTAAAAAAATTCAGATAATAATAAAGCTAATTCAAAGGACCTAGAACAGTTTATGTCAAGGAACAAATGCAATCATTCTATCTAAGCAATAAATAGTAAACTTAAACATGTTTCAGAATAAAATGTTACAGTGAAAACAGGCAAAAAATGAATATTTATACTGTAGGGGAGATGGGATAAATAATTGAAACTTGTGTATTATCCAAAATATCCCTTTAACAAATTATTTTAGTTTCTCTCCACCAAAAAACATTACCTAGTATTTTACTATAGGGAGAGAATTCTTTACCATTTGATATTAGGATTTATTAGTGATGACACAAAAAATAAATTGAAATACTGTATATACATTTTGGATAAGAAACTAGAGGGTAACTTAGGTTCTTGGACATATGTTATATTTGTATAAGGTTAGAGTGTTTCAGAAACCTTGTTGAATGAAATTTCATTTTTATGTACGTCTCTGGAGCTAAATTTTAGATATTGTTGCAATATTTAGAAGATAACTTAAAAGAACACACATTCTTCCCAAAAGTGTACTGCCCTATGAACTAATCTCTTCTGCATTTGCTGTACGTTTCCAAAACAACTCATTTGGTTTTTTTTTCTTTTTTGTCTCGAAGCAGACACCAAAACAACCTCTTAGAAAAGTTGTACTAAAACTAAACATTTTGAACAAATAGCGAGAAATTAAAAATAATTTTATAAAATGTTTTCTTCTGTTAACTAGCAGAATGCCTCAAGATTTTATAGGGACAAAGATAGCAAAGTATTTTTCCCTTTAAAAAAGCAAATAACAGAGTGGGGATGTCACTCTGGTGGGTTCCATTCCCAGCACCACAAAAATAAATAAATAAACAAACAAACGCCAACAATGTTGTAATACAGAAAGACCAATGTTCAGGTTTCCCTTGAGAATGTGTGCAGTCTTTGGTCCCTCACAGTTCTCTCTTGGGCTCATATTACCCTGTGCTCCTGTTCAGCCCATCTGGGATGTTGCTTCTATGCCTGGAACTCAGAAAGCTGAGTGTCTCAAAGTGTAGAATTGGTGGATTCAGACCTGTAAGCTCCTTGTGGAGTAATCACCGGAGAGCAAGTGAGAAGAGAAAACAAAAGGTACCATACCCATACTGTGCCGAACACACCCAAGACCAGGTAGAAGACCCTCACAGAAAGCATCTTTTCCGAGGTTGGGGCCTTCTCGTGAGGAGCACTTCAGCTGAGAAAGATCTGCTCCTGCCCAGAGCTCCCACCCCATTTAAATCTGGGCACATTGGTTGTTAATCATTACTCTTGTCCCATTTGCACACTCAAAGCTCACTACAGTCCTTTGCTCCTGCAGTCACTTTGGTATCCCAGAAATTCTTGCCCAATTCTCCTCAGTTTATTTGCTTCCGATAAGCTGTCACAAATGGGAGCATTGGCTTCTCCAGCCAGCAGTTACGGGAAGAGCCCACGTTCTTGGAACAGGATGACTGAAAATGTAAAGGGAAACACAAGAGAATGCATTGATACTTCCATACGCAAAGGAGTATTCGGGTGGCTGAAGCAGACCGCCTGTAGTGCAGTGAATAGAGATTTTAGCAAGCATTTCACCTTAGGTAGGAAGCAAGATTGGGAGATCTGACTTTCAAAAGCAATTTTGTTAACAAGTTGGTCCTGAAGGCCTTCTAGAAGCTTATGTTAAAAATCTTTCTCTACCCGAAACACTTAAGATATCAGTTCCTGGAAGCAAACATCACAGCTTCATAATACTACCTAAACAATTGTAAAGCTACTGGACAAATTACTTTACCTCTGTATGCCTCAAGTTTCTCATTTTAAAAATGGGCATAATGATAATCTAACACATACGTTTTTATGGAGAATGAATGAGTGATCCTTGTTAAGCCCTCAAAGCAGTGACTGCCAAACAGTAAGCTCACAATAAATGCTAACAATTACTGGAGACCTGAAAGTACCATGGAAAGTGCCATTTCACTCCTCTTTCTGTGCCATTGGATATGCTGATTTACTTTCCTTGCTATCCATCTCCATAGCAAACTTCTTACTGACTCTATAGAGCTACCATAAGATCCAGCAACTCCATTTCCAAGTGTACCCAAAAAATGAAATCGGGATCTTGAGGAGACATCTACATTCCCATGTTCATTGCAGCATTATTTACTATAGTCAAGATATGGAAATAGCCTAAATGTTCCTTGATGGATGAGGAGATAAAGAAAATATATATACACAATGGAATGTTATTCAGCCTATTAAAAAAAGAAATTCCTAGGGCCGGGGATTTAGCTCAGTGGTTTCGACCCTTGCTGCACAAGCGCAAGGACCCAAGTTCGATCCCTGGTACCAAAAAAAAAAAAAAAAAGAAAGTCCTGCCATTTGTGACCACATAGATTAACCTGAGGACATTATGCTAAATGCAATAAACCAGACATAGAAAGATAAATGCCACATAATTTCACTTATATATGGGATCTAATAGTTAAATTCACAGCAGGAAAGTAGAGAATGGTGGTTGCTGGGAGAAGTGGGGTAGGGAAATGGAGACATAGTGGTTGAAGCATTTGAAGTTTTAGTTGCAAAGGACAAATAAATTCTGGAGATCTAACGCACAGCATGGTGACTGTAGTTAACCCTGTAACAAATGTAACATGACTGTACTTACAATTTGAACTTGAAATCTGCTAAAAGGGTAGATTTTCAATTTTCTCATTGCAAAAAACTATATATATATATATTTTTTTTTAAAACCACATGAGGACATATATACAATTCATCAAAAAATGTATACAACAGGAAAAGAAAAACTTGTGTAAATATTTTAATACTAAAGTTGGGATGTCATGAGCATAACACAAGTTAGCTCAGCTTCTGCAACCACAAGAGGTGCTCAAAGTGGTGGCCATGAGTTTCCAGACATTTATTAGTCCAGCCAACTGCTGAAGTGTGTCCACATTTTTGGGAGGACTCTGCATATGCTAATTAGTGTTCCTTGTGTTACTAGAATTCCAAAATGTTGTCCCATGATGACAAAGAATAAAACTGCACATGGTAGTAGCCGGGTGTGGTGGTGTATGACTGTAATCCCAGCACTTGGGAGGCTGAGGCAAGAGGATTGCTTCAAGTTTGAGGCCAACCTGGGCTACATAATAATTTCAAAGCCAGCCTGAGCTACACAGAGACCTCGTCTCAAAAAAACCCAAAACAAACAAACAAAAACACTGCACATGGAGGAGGTAGGGCACAAGAACCTTTATTTAAAAGATATAAAGGGGAAAATGTAAAAGATACAAAGACAAGGAAGTAAAGCTCCCACTAGCTGGGAGGGGCTTCTGAGTAGGCCACCCAGGAGGGCTCTTTGTCTAGGAGTTTTTGAGGGATTTAGAAGGCAGCTCAGGCCATTGTATAAGCAATATATTCTCTATCCTATAAAGGACTACATATTCTTAGGGTCAAATCAATGCAGTGTTCACAGTGTCCATGCAGGGGTCATATACCCTTGAGCCAATGGCCTGCGTGGTCATGTTCTGGAAAAGTCCCAGACAGCTGAAGGACACCTGGAAGATGTTTTCGTAAGATCCCTGGAGGGTCATGAGGCGGCAGACTACATTTTGGGCTTCCTGACACCACTTTGAGGCCACTATCTTTACTGCCTGATAGAATCCTAACTCCTATCTCAGTAATTCCTGCTACAATTTTGCAAACTATATGCATTTCAAAGCATAAGTTATAAACCTTAAATATAGACAATTTTGTGGTACTAAAGATTGAGCCTAGCAACTTCACAATGAGCTACATCTTTAGTCTTTTAAAAAACCTTTTATCTTTGAGACAGGTCTCACTAAGTTGCCCAAGGTGGCCTCAAACTTGAATCCTCCTGCCTCAGCCTCCCAGAGTGCTGGGATAACAGATGTGCACCACCATAACTGGCAAATTTTTGTTGTTGTTTACTATACTTCAATGAAACTACAAATACATTGGCTTACATTTGCCACATTTACCAAATTAAAATACAAGATACTCAGCAAAATTTGAATTTTAAATAAGCAATGACTATGTTTTAGTATAAATATATCTTATACAATATTTGGGATGTACTTATATTAAATTATTCTTGTTCTGTATCTGAAATTCAAACTTAATAGGTCCTCCTATAATTTATCTGGCTTGTATCTGTGATTTATCAATCCTAGCTTGGCTCCAATTTTACCCCCTGTGTGAAGCCAATCCTGACATTAATAATAGCTAATATTTATAGTGTATTTAAGTGGTGAACACTTTGCTAGACTTTTCACTGGGTACCTGATTCAATCTCTCCAAGTAAAAGCAGTCTCTTGTTCTTCTAGATGTACTTCCCTGGACTATCTCCTACTAGCAGATTCTATCATTGTAAGAATATTGTTCATTTCCTCCACTAGGTCATACTCTTGAAGATTGGACTATTTCATTTGTGTTTATAGTCTCTCCAAAAGGTGTGGGTCCATATTGAGCAAAAAAGCATTCCTTCACATGTTCCACTGTTGCAAAGTTGACCTGCTATGAGCACATGAAGCCTTATCAATGGACCCAGGCAGCGGCCAGGGCAGTGCCCTCCTCAGCTATGGAAGGTTCCTTGTCAGCCCTCTAGAATTTCTGAGGCAATTGCAGTTGGTATTTCTAAAGACAGCTACAGAGCTCGGAGGGAGCCCTGGGACTGTGTCCAGGTTCCGTGGAAACCTGGATTATGCCACACACAATTACTCCTCCAGAAAAACATTATTCAAGGACTGAAAGGCCAGGCTGGACCTCAGGTGTCTTCCTGTGTTCACAGGAAATGCCCCTTTTTGGAAATGAACAGGATGTAGCAAAGAAGTTCCCAAGGAGCAACCTGGGAGACTTCAGGTAAATTGATTGAACATAACTTCGATGAAAGTAAATCAACAGAAAACAGTCTCAGTGTTCTGTCCAGACACTTCATGGAGGCCGCCCCAGGGATTTATCCTTACTGCTCCAAGCTTCCCTCAAGGACCTGAACTCCTTATTTTTAATGTACCCAAGCCTCTGCTCAAGTGGCACCTCCTCAGGGAGATTGCCTCTCACCTTGGGACAACGACCCCCACACATTGGCCCCCAGCCTTGCTTTGTTTTTCTCTGTGTCCTTTATCAGTCCTAGACAATGCGGCAGTGCAGGTTGGTGCGTGGATAACTGGCTTCACAGGAATGAGTGAGATTCCAGCTAAGTAACATGGGCAAGCTATTTAAGTTCTCCGAGATAGCTTACTTACCTGCAAAATGGAATGCCAATATTTATTTTGTAGGGTGGTTGGATTATATAAAATTATGAGGATCATATAAATGATTCATATCAAATGTTGGTCATACACAGTAGAATCCTTACAAATAAAAGCTTTTAGGCTTCTAAATGTCTGAATGTAGGTGTCCCATAATTCAAAGATGACTTGTCTTCTCTCATGCTCTAATTCCCTCACCTAGCATTTTTGTGGACACTTGGTCTGGCCCCGCTCAATAAATACACTGTGTTGTAAGTTTTGGGGAGCAGGTTTTGTTTGGGTAGAAATCCATGCAGATTAATAGGCAGCAAATCATACAAGAAGTGTCATTTTAAAAATCATGGAACAATACAGATGTGTTTTTAAGGGCAAAAAAAGTGGAAAAAATTTAAGAAATTTTCAATGACTTAAATTACAACTTGCTGTTGTCTTTTCTCTAGAAATGATTTTACTACAAATGATGTATTTTCCTGAGCTCTACTGAGGGAAGTTTATTTATTTATTTTGAAATTGATAAAATATTTCACCAATTATGAATATACAAATACAGGAATTTACCCATTTGTTATTTCATGGCATCTGTAAGAACTAGAGGTTTTTATTTTTATGATGTATAAAGTAAACAGAAATAATAAAAATTATGCAGCTATAATTATGCTTCAGTCTTAAACTATATCTACTCCTCACAGAAAATATGTAACCAATCAGCTAGATGTTTGTTGTGTAAATACAAATTAAAAATACAGAGCAAAACAAAAAATCAGAACAATAGCTTTCTTTCAAATAAACTATTCTTCCCTGGGCTATTTCCTATGAAATTAGGAAACATTCTATTTTTTATCAGTTTATTTTAAGTATATCAAGTTTTGAGAGGAAGTCATTCATTTATTTCTTAGTTTAAATATAAGGAACATCTATGGTGAGTATATTGTTTGTTCAGTCTTCAGATAGAAAGACAAAAATTATAATCTTTTACCTTAAATGGCTTTCAGTTGGTGATCAACTCAAATAAATGCACAACCAGGAATTTGGCTAAAACAATATAAAATCATCTTTTTTGGAATTGAAAACAATGAGTAGTTGTAATTTTATATTGTTTAACATAAAACATAGAAAAAGTTATGTTACATGTATTCTGAGTGCTGTCAGAGCGCAGAGCAGAGAGTGATGTATTATTTTTGCATTTTGTAAAAAACTTCCCTGTAAATGTCAGATTTAATTCAGGTCTCAACATGTAAGATGCATCTAAAACATTACTCTTTGTGTCTCCTATCATAAAAATCTACATGAATCTGTACATTTACTATTATCCTAATGACAATAAGATAGTGGTACTTTAAGAGGAAATAGTTAAAAAAAAATCAAATCCATATTTGGAAAGTCTAAAAATATTTTCTAAATTTCAAAATGTCGAAATCTTAAAAACTGTGGAGAATTTTTTTCATTTGTACATACCTTATAGGCCTCTGCTTCAGATTGTACAAGTGAATGGTCTATATAAGGCCTCATAGGAAAATATCGACAAGGCCACTTAATTTTGTGCATGGTATTTGCTCTATGTGTCTCATGCATTCCAAGGGTTTTGCAAAAGTTTATTTTTGCCTAGTTATCTCCAGTGAAAGGTCAATGAGGTGACACAATAATCTATGGAAGAGACATTTACACCCCAAATCTCAGATAGTTTCCCTGGAAGGGATAGCCTTAGAGAGAACATGATTATGTCCTTAAATACACAGATATGATTCTGAGCTACACTTAAGTGGAAAAGAAATAGCAGTTTTTTTGTTTTGGAGGATTTTCTTGCTAGATTCTTTTATACAGTATTTCCCTTTAATCTTCTTGTTCAGAGAAGAAATCTACCAATTTCTTATAATGGAAACTGTCTCCAGACTAATAGCCATTAAAATGAATAATTTTAAAGCATTTTTGGAATTAAGATCTACCATGTTCCAATAATATAATAATTCTTTTTTGTGCTTAGGTTAAATTTCATGGCCTTTTACTTCAGCACATTCAGTCAAGCTTCCACTAAGCAGTTAGCAAAAGCAATTAAATCATTTTGCAAGCTTACATGTAATGTGGTTTCTCTAGATTTACTGATCCAGTAGGGAATTTATTGATCCAATAGCAAAACGAGTCACATAACAAGGGAACATGGAAAGAACAGACATTTTAGGAAACAGAGGGGAGGATGGGTCCAGTGTTCTGGTCACCTACCTCTGTGTCTGATGCTTTTCTGGGCCACTGGACGTGTGGGACTAATCTAAAGGTGCTGTTTATCTCCAGGGAGACACACAGGTCTTGTTACTGCTTCACCATTCTGAGGCCTAGCTTTCTTCAGATTTGCCTCCAGCTGCAATCCTGATGTCTCTATGTTTTGTGCTGACTTCCTTGAGGGCCCAATCCCTCTCTGACTGTATATTCATTTCTATCTAATTCACTTACCTGTAATAATATTTTATAATGTTCTGGACAAGCATGCCAGAATAGACTTCTCTATGTTGTCGTGGGCATAAAAAACAACAAACAACTAAAAACTGCAGACCAAATGTGTCTGAAGACATATGACAATGAGTGTAACATGGCGTCCTGGATGGAATTCTGAACAAAAAAGGGACATTAGGTAAAAATGAGTGAAGTGTGAACAAAGAGTGAAGTCAGACTAGGGTCATGCACCAGAATTTGTTCTTAGTGATGAAAGATGCTCACATTAAAGAAAACTGGGTGATGGGATAGGTAACCCATATGTACTGTACTTTTCTCTAAATATAAAATTTAAATTCTATTGGAAATAAAAGCAAAACACATTAAATTTTTAAATTATATTCAAAAATCTAACCAATATTGGATTCAAATGCTGCACAGAAATACCAATCTTATGGACAAAAAAAACCTTGATTTTCTTTTTATTCTGTTGTATCGGGAGCATTTCATATCTTATCTCGCTTGACCCTTGTCATGGCTCTGTGGTGTAAGGAAAGCAAATTATAAAGGAAAACATTTCCAGTCCAAGGTCTCTTCAACATTAGCTCTGTATTTTTTTATTTTTTAGTCACATTTTAACTATTTGTCCCTGAGGATCTGTAAGAAGCCACTTTCATCACAGAGTGGAATCTGCCCTCTTCTGTTTATTTAGGGAGAACCAACAGAGAAATTTAGGGCAAGTTCTCTCCAGCTCCCTGGGGTCACTTCGTGCTTCTCAAGTTGCCTGTAAAAGAAAATGTGGGTGAGGAACTGGGAAATGGCAGCAAGGACTGAAAAGTCTAGAGTCTGGATTTGGGAAACACGTTTTTTGACCCAGTTGTAGAGCTGATAAAGTTTCATGGTTCAGAGTTTACCTCAGTTTTCTGCCTTCAAGTATTGCCCGATGACCGAGAAGTGAGGAAGAGCTTGAATGAAGCCTTGTCAGCTCTCCTTACCAGAAACCTTCTGCATCGCTACTGAGCAGAGTTCTCCTGGTTCTGACAGTCCGACCCAGGATCAGGGCTAAGGATGGGCCAACATTGGGCCAAAGCTCATGCTCAAAGGCCAATAGCTGTTTTTCTATATTTGGTTTGTTCTTTTTCCTTCTTAAGACTTCCTGTGTGTAGCCATTTGTGGAAAATGATTGTGATTTATGTATACTTTTATGGGGTAAATTAACTCTGGGATAATTGTTCCAAAATACTTTGTGAAACCTCTCCTTCCTGAGAACACTTACCATCAAAGCTATATTTTCTAACAGTAATGTAACATTTAAATACTAACTTAAAACATTTTTTAAAATCACAAGTTTTGAAAACAAGTAACATTTACTTTATAACCCTTAGACTCAAAAGAAAATGAGAGAAATTATAGAACACTAAAGTCCCAGATAGACCTTAAAAATACAGCATTATTCCCTTCCCATCCCCACAAAATCTCCCTATATCTTATCATTTTTTGTTTCTTTTTCTCTTTAAATTATTTATACTTTGGGTTTTGCCTATAAAAGAAACCATGAAAGTGATCTGAGGATGGAGGAAGATGCAGGGAGAGGAGGGGGAGGGAAGTAAAAGGTTCACGATGTGATATGTAAATGTACCAATGCCCCCCACCATGACATGATGTATTCATTATAGATCACAAAAATATACTAATACAAATTTTAGAAAACAAGTACAAATGTTAGGAGCACCACATGTGTTTACTTTTCAGATACCAGAACCACTGGCTCACTGAGCTGCCTTTTGATTACCATGTAAGTAAGTTTTTGTTGACAGGGACCAGCAGCAGGAGCTTGGCTACTGCCGTTAGGACAGGCTCCGTGAAAAACTGAACAGAAGGACAACCTCTCTGCAGAGTAAGTGCTACAGAAAACAGGAAATTGCAGAGCCTAACATTTGAAGCGTAAATACACTGTATGGGTATAACACATGTAAATAATAAATTGCCATTAAAGGGGAAAATAAATAACTGTGTTGAATAAGAAAAGAAGTAAGTGGGATGGACTGTGGCAGTAGATAGAGCACTTACCTAGTGTGCTCAAGGCCCTGGGTTCCATCCACAGTACCACACACACACACACAAACACACAAAAAGTAATAAGGACAAAGAAGACCTTAGCTGTTATTCTCAAAGTATTTATGGCAAAGGACCAGTTTTATTAAAAATTTTATTCACTCACAGACCTATCATTTTCTAAAATGTAATAAGAGTAATTACTCTAGAAATGACAAAAAATAAGGATATGCAAAATGTAGGCTTGATTACTCAAAAGACACAAAATCTTAATAAATATAATCAGAACAAGTACATACCAAACAAAGTTTCTGTATGCTAATTCTTACTTTTGTACTGAATTCAGAGCAGTAGCAATGAACTCCAGGTCCAGTGTTCTAACACTGACATAGGTAGCTCAATGCTACTTCTGCAATCTAAAAATGCACACACCAATTCATGATTAACAAAAATGCAAAGAAATAAAGAAACACATCTTAAACTTACTAGAATGGTTGTTTACTAAAGAGGGTGGGAAGGAAATGAAATGTGAACAAATGAGAATCAATCAATCAAGAGACTGATCCAGGCTGGGCGTGGGGGGGCATGCTTGTAATCTCAGTGCTCTGGGAAACTGAGGCAGGAGGATCCAGAGGATCAAAAGTTCAAATACAGTCGGAGTAATTTACTGACTCAGCAAGAGTCGGTCTAAAAGTAAAAAATAAAAAAGGCTGATGATGTAGGTCATTGTAAAAGCCCCAGGTTTCATTGAGAGAGAGAGAGAGAGAGAGAGAGAGACTGATCCAGCATGGAGCCATGAGAAAGGTGTTTGAATATGATTAGCTCAGCTTCTGTGCACACACACACACACACACACACACACACACACAAAGAGGCAAATGAAATTTAACAGTCTTTTCTCCACTCTGTGTCACTTTCACCAACTTATTTTTCATGTACTTTGACTCCTGTTACTATTTGAAACATTTTTCTGCTCACTCTCTCTCAGCTATATTAAACTGATAAGAAATCATCAGGTAGACATGTTTTCCCCGGGGATAAATGTGTACTTTGGTTTTCACCCCTATCATCTGAATAAATCAAAGGGGTCTAGTATAAATCCCTTGGCTAGTTTATATCTGCTTAGAGTCAGAGTGAAAGAGGTGAAGATCTTGGAAAGATCTCAAACAGGCTATCTGTACTTACATCTCTTCCTTTCTGCTCACTCTCAAACTGACCACACATCTGAAATACAACCTTTAAAGTATAACTATTAAGCTTAAGAAGAATTGGAAAAAGTTACATTTCAGAAGTCAATTTTTAAATTGATATTTGGCTATTGTTTCTGTCTGTTATCTTAAGAGTTCTGCCCTGTAGCAGTATGAATTGAAGCGCTGGTACCAGAACTTTCCTTTTTTTTTTTTTTTTTGCAGTACTGGGGATTGGAACTAGGGCCTTCACACCAAACCCTTCTTTCTTTTGTGATTTATTTTGAGATAACTTCTTGCTAAGTCTCAATGTTGCCCAGGCTGGGTTTCAATTTTGACTCTTTCGCTTCAGCTTCCAGAATGTTGGGATTACAGGTCCACTTTTGTTTCTTGTGCTAGGGATGGAACCCAGAGACTTTACAAGTGCAAGCACTCTACCACTGAGCTACAACCCTAATCCCTTCTTCTTACAAGTTTCTCTCTGCAGGGTTTTTCAAAATGTGAGACCCTGCAAGTTAGCTTTGTGGTTAGTCTGCCTATTTTGCAGTAAGTTGAGACTGTATACACTTGAGAAAGCAAAAGGAAGAGATGAGCAAGAATGATCTCTGATTAGAGAGGTGAAGAAAAGTGGGCTGTCTCTCCAAGGACTCAAACTCTTCACTTAAAAGTAGATATTTGAGGGTTGGGGATGTAGCTCAGTGGTTCTGATGCCTGCCTCGCAAGGGCAAGGTCCCAAGTTCGATCCCCGGTACCAAAAAAATAAATAAAATAAAAGTAGATATCTGATTGATTGATTGATCAAGATAGTCTTTTCAATTTCTACCTTGTGAAGACAAGCTCCACTTCTATCTGGAAGTATTTTTCATGCTTTATTTCTTAAACAGTAGCCCCTTGATGGTCCCCACTAGATATTTATTCCTAAGCAAGTGGGAATTTGAAGTTAATCTCTCTTCCTCTGGTTTTTACAACTAACTACAAAATTGTGCTCATAGTAACAAGCCAAATTATACAGAGGAATTTAAAGAAAAAGTTAGGAGTCTTTTCCTTCCAATAGACGTCGGTTTGTCCAACATACAGAGCAATTATGTACATGGGACCCCCCACACCAAGGTCTCGAATGTTCTGTAAGAATGCTGTCTGATATTTCACACAAAGCACTGGATAAGTGCTCATGAGGAAAATGAGAAACATTTGAACGTGTTTACATTTATTTTGTGTTTTAATATTCTTATTACACTTTATACTAGAGAACAAATACATATGCATATATGCTTCTTACATAATTATCACTCAAGAATTATTTTTGCATCTTAAAGTTTATGTGTTATTTTTAAATATTTCCTTGTTTATAAGGAGATAGTATGTAATCATTGTACTCTAACCACCTTGGTTATCCATTGTTCTATTGTTAAATGTTTCACTATCATTAAATTTATAGCTGTGCTTACATATCTATAATTGCTATTTTCATTTAAATTTAATTAGTTAATTAATTTTTTGGTGCTGGGATTGAATCCACGGCCTTGTGCATGCTAAGCACATCTCTGCTGAGCTGGACCCTTAGCCCTTGTTTTGTAAGAAATCGTGCTGTGATGGTACCGCATCCAGGCACAATTATTTATAGAACTCTTCCTATTTATTACCAGATTGCTCCCTTAATGGATTTTATGGCTACACAAAGGGTACCCTGTTTAATCCTGATTTTAGAAGTACTATAGTTTGGAGTCTGACAAGGTGAAAACAGGAAGGCTGGATCTAAGAAAAAGGAGGCTGTTGCCATTGACCTGCACTAGAGGAGTGGCAGTAGATTTAAAGAAGGAAATGACAGAATAAGTACTTAGGAGGTAGACTTGACAGGCTTGGTCAATAATCTGGATACAAGGAGGAAAGAATGAAGGAGACTGGGGGAGGAGTCACTCTTTGGAGCATAAGAACTAAGGGGGAAAAGCAGGGCTGGGGGTTAGGATACTGAGGACGTTGTACACTGGATTCCCCATGCCCAGCACAGTGGCTGCTACAAGGAAGGCATGCAGTAGATGGTTGCTGAGTGGGTGAATGCTCAGTGTGCCTGAACAAATGGGCACAGCAAGCCATGAATCCATGTTCCTTTTCCCAAAGGCTTACAAAAACTTAAGTGTACTCAAGAGGCTATTTGCTATTGTTTGTTTGTTTGTTTACTTCCTCTATAGGACATTTTAAAATTAGGATTTCTGAGAAATAGGCAGTGAGAATTAAAAAAGAAACTAGAGACAATGAGAATCTATAGCCAAAGCTCAGGCCTTTGGAATAACGAAATCTTTCCTTCACAAAATTAACTCAGCATTTTACACAGTCAATCTGATGCCAAAGTACATAAACTTAGTTGCTCCTTAGAAAGCTAGCAAGTTTTGGACTCAAACTCCTAAAATCCGAATATCTCTGGTTCCAAATGAAAAATTGCTCCATTCTGCTCACTTCCCAGTTCACCAGTGAGCCTGGAAAGATTGTCCCCAAAGGTCGCTGCTGTGTCGGTCCTCTCAGAGTGTCCACACACGATGGCCAGTGTTTGGAGTGTCCAGCTGCCCTTGTGTTTCATGTCACTTAGTCATGTGACTGCCTTGTGCTTCTGTACCCAAGTGAGAACGTCTCTTTGGGTTCTTGCACTCTGGATGCCTCCTATCCCCGCGAGGGCAAAGCCATGATTCCTGTTTCCTTTGTGTTTCCCAACCCCCAAGAGTCAAGGGCGGTGTTTAGCATAAAGTGAGAGCTCAGGCACTACTGACGACTGCCCCACTGTAGTAACCAAACTGATGAAAAGTGATGGTCAATAAAAGATACCATGTATCTATTCTTAGGAAACACAATGTTTATTGAAATGCACGTAGATAAATTATCACCAGCATAAAACTGTTAATGGAGTTTTCAACATGAGTTTAGTTTATTCTTAAAATGAAGTGAGGCTTTGAAAGTCCATTGTCCCATAGGAAAAATATTCTATTTCTCTGTTCAGATAAAGTCCTTTTAAAAAGCAAATCACTTTTGAAACCGTCTTTTAAACGTCTCCGGCCTATGAATACATAACAAACAAAAATATATTAAAAAGATATACCTCTTTCTGTTCAGTAAAAGAATTAAATAGAAATGCTTTAGGGTTAATACATACAGGAAAATATTTTATTTAAACTCTAAAATTTTCCATTTTATTAGTATTTACTAAAATTTTAAAGAAATAATATCAAAAACATCAAGGTAAAAATGACAAGTGATCATAGTAATGTAAAAAAGCCAGTAATTTTATTTTTATATATTTCAGAAATAAGTTAAAAATATTATCTTCTCAAATAAACAATTGTTAAATAACTCTGATTTCAGTAATTTTGGAACACAATCCAAAGGTAGTTTTAATCTCCATTTAAGGAAATCAAGGAGAATTAAATTTAACAAACATAGCAAGAGAGGATAGGAAGGAACTTAGAAAATTCCTGACATTTTGTGTGGGTCAGTAGACATTAGGAGTTAATTCTCAGCCACTACTCTGTGGGCCCAATGAGTTAGTCGTATTCTACTTCAACATGGTGCTCTGGGCTGACCTGTTTGGCTCCTCCCAGGTGATGCTGCTGGCCTTCTCCGATGGTGAGTCTGTTGAATGGGATTATCTTCATAGTGGTTTCCTTCATGGAATACCAGCGGGATTTCCAGGTGGCCCAGATAATGCCATTATCATAACCATTGGGTGTAGATGCTTTTGAGTAAGTGCCACCTAAAACGAAGGGCAAGTGTACATAACTCTGCTCTTGCATTTCCATATCTCAGAAATCTGTGAAGACTATCCATTACGAAGTACACTGCCAGATATATCAACTTTATAGCACTACACACCAACTAAAAATATCCCTAAAGATTCCTAGAATCTCAGTTTATAATTAAACTAAATTACTCTTAAATAATCCCTTATATCTAAGGCAACTCTTACATCTGAGTCTCGTTTCATGGTTACACCACTACTAACAGGGCTAGATCTCCAGAGCTCTCCATGTGATCTCTCTCCCTAGGCTTACCCTTCCTGGACTCAGCTTTTGTGGAGAATCTTTCCTCAGGTAGGTGAGAACAGCAGGAGCCACAAGATTCCTGATCTGGCAGCCTGATGCTATCTCATGACATCATTCTACTGGTTAATTGAAGAGACTATGAGGAGCTTTCGACAGTGGTTCTGGAATGCTATTTTATGCCTCCATTATAAAGTGGAGGCTAGGTTGATTGGCTTTCTAGGCCCTGGGCAATAGAGCTCATGTAATTTTGGAAGTCTGATACTGAAGTGGACTATAGGTTATCGAGGTAACCCTGGGTCATATGGATCCAGCATCTTCCCTAAGTTTCTTCCAACTGTATGGATGGTATATTTCTCCACTTAAAGAGTGTTGTAGAAACCAGAAGTTTAGTTTAAAAAGTCTTTGAGAGGACTACAAGTTGGTCGTTCACTAGAACTATGCCCTCAGGAGGTAAGGCTGCTCGTGGGTAGATGAGAAGAGTGGCCATAGCTTTTGCTTCCCAGTGAATCCTTCAGCAGTAACTCAAACCAGTGTTCTAAACCATTCCAACCTTACAGAAACCACACCCTCCCCAAGCCTGAAATAAGTCTGTGGTCCCCATGTCTCAAGTTCTCAGGAGCCCCAGCCCTTATCAGTACTTCTCTGCTCTTTAGTCCATCTCTCCTGGAAACTGCTCACTGCTCACTGGTTGTGTCTGACACATAGCTCATGAGAAACTGAGCCAGGGCAATGTGCTAACAAACAAAAGGTTGGTAATCTCAGTCCACATAGATCATATACAAACTATGGCTACAGTTAACCCAAAGTCCCAACTCTGACCTTGACAGTTTCATCACAATGACAAACCACTGGATATTTTGCAGCAGGTGGAAGTTTTTGAGAGAGGACCGTTTTAAGCACAAGCTTGGTATTATCCAACTCTGGTTTCCAATAAAGAGCTACAGAGTTAAAAGTCTTTACTGCTATTATTCATTCTTTACATCTAGTCACTACCTTGTATAAAATATACATTATAAACAAATTCAGAACCTGAGGAAGAATGCCATACCTGGGTAATAAATTCCGTTGAGGTGGCCGGCATGACACTTGTTCATCCACCAACCAGATCCATCCTGTTCTGCACAGTTGCCTTCAAACTTATCATTGTCGTTGTCCCAGGTGCTGAACTGCATGCCATTGTGGGATGTGAAGAACTTGTCACTTGGATCATCACCAAAATCGAAGCCATCAAAGGCATCACCAGCATCTCCACCAATGAAGTAGGCATAGGTCAGGCGGTACTTGTCAGCCTCCGGTCCCACCTTGAACATGGCGTAGTCTGCAGTACTGTGAAGTAGGGAATAGCAGCATCACGTATGTAATGAGCCCTCCTCAGGAATCTCACAAGTTCCCTCTTCCACAGGACATATTTACTTGCAATGTGTTATTTTGCTTCTTAAGGCTAAAACAGACACATTCCACTCGGTAAAGCTTTCTGTAGATGTGGCATGAAGAATGGATATGTGAACTAGTCCAGGACTATTGACACCACCTAGGATGGGGCTAGCAGCCTTTCAGACATCCCAGTGAAAACTAAAAACTTCACCCATTTGAGGAGTGCTTTTTACTTATTGGGTCCTAATATTAAATCAAAAGGTATAGATGAACCTAATTTCTTATTTTCTATTTTCATTCCAATTTTTAGCATTGCACACACATCAGAGATTATAGTAATTATTTGATAGTGAGTGACCATTAATGCACCAAACCACAAAGAGTGTCCATTAGACATGCATATCACTTGAAGCCTGAGGTCCTAACAGGGCTTATTTTTCCCAAGGCATTGTGGTAGTGGCAAGAAGGAAGGTTTGCTAGGACATCATGGAAACAAAGCCATCCCCCTGTGGTCCACAAAACACGAGGTGTAGGAATCAGAGATTCTTCTCTTCGAGCAATTAGGAAAGAAGCCATAATTTTGTGGAGTGGAGGGAATAGGGCCTTGGTGAATGAGCAGAGATGCCCAGAAAATCTTTAACCTCTTTTTTATTCTCTGTACTTGAGAAATGGGAGATATTTTCATAGAAGGTCTACTAACTATGATACTTTCTGGGTGAAAAATATCCCATGTGTTTGGTGATAGAATATGCTTCATTATTCCATAAGCATAAGAAGAGGGTTGGCTATTTTTCACAGACCCCATGTATGTCTGTTCCTAGAGGGAGCTCTAGACCACCAAAGGAGCTGGCATATTTAATTTCAGGGCAACCTAAGATTTGACAGGATGAGTGACCAATGAACAGAAAATCCAAAGAGGCTGAATTCACTTTTCAACAAAGATAGTCATGAAGAGGCTGGGCTCCAGGGTCAAACTACCTGATTTCAAGTCCCATCTCTATCATTTACCAGCAATGTGACCTTGAGCAAGTTAATCTGTAAACTGTGATTAATAATAATACCTTCCTCTTAAAATAGTTATTTGGATCAGATTAAATTTAATTTCATGCTCAACCTCTGGTACCTATCAAAAGATCAGTAACTAGCTATGCGTCTGCATGTTTCCAGGGTAAATAAATTATACCACAATAATCAGATCCATCCTGGAAAGAATATATCTCTTTGGACAGCCCAAGAACTAATCTCATTCCTGGGGAAAGTGACTACTGGATATGCTCTTTGCTTTTTTCAGGCTGTGTTTGCCACGGGTCTGATGAAAGGCAGAAAGGGCACATCCCAGATGACCCCTGCCACAAATGTTAGAAGTCTTCTCTCCACAGTACCTGGTTCTGCCACTCCAGTCTTTGAGTTGCACCCTTAATGCATATGGGATAGCAGACTGTGTGCTTATTAAGTGAATTTTCTCATTTCCCAGCCAGAATTCTGTGGTGCCAGTAGGAGACAGATGTCCAAAACCTTCTTTATACTGAATCCAGTTTTTCTTGAAATTGACACTGCCATCGAGCCTCTAATTACACAAGGGCACGAGTGAGAGGAGAGGACAGGTTATCAATTCACATATAGGAAATATTGTCAAGGTTCTATCGAAAATATGGAAGGTAGGATTCTATCAACTACCAATTAAGTGGCCAAAGGCCTCTTTTTCCTCAACTATCAAATAGGAGTAACTATGCTAACTTCTCAGGATTGCAGTGAGGATTACATGAGAGAACATAAAGGAAATACTTAAAAGACTGCCAGGCATATAGTAAATTCTAAATTAGCGGTAGGTTTTTAACAGGACCCTAGAGGACTTCAGAGCTCCAGCCTGGTAGGGATTCTCCGTGTTGCCGTGCAGCGATCACGCTTGCCCTTGGAGCGCCCCCTGCAGGAGGAGGAGGAACTGTAGCAGTGCAGGGAGACAGGAGAAAGGAGCTACATCACAGGGGTGCCAGAGACCGGCAGGAGCCCCAACTACATCCTTTAGGGAGGGGCCACATCTCGGTGTAATGGGCAGGAGTAGATCTTGATCCCCGGCGAATGAGGTCGCTTCTATTCCTTTGCCACCGAAGGACTTGGCGTATGCGCCATCGTGAATTTGCATCAGTCTTGCCAGCACCGACTTGAGTCGAAGCATGGACTCTGAAACCAGACTGATCGGATTCAAATCCTGACCTGCCACTTATTACTTACATGATCTGGGGCAAGTTACATAACGGCTCACGCCTCAGTTTCCCCCTCTGCGAGTGAGGCCAATAGCAGTATCTACACCGCCTGGGGCCGTGGTGTGGTTAAGAGGGTTAAGGTTTCCAAGGGGCTTAGAAAAGCCCTGCCGGGGAGCACGTGGGCACTGACGACGTCCACACGGGAGGAGGACACTACCTTCTGCAGCACAGTCCACCCGTTGCCATTTCCCTCGATCTCACAGTAGACTAAGAACTGCTGCTTCGCCTTCAGAGGTTTGATGAAGTAAAGTCCGCTCTCCTTGGCGCCCTTGTTGGCAATGTCTTGACAGTCTGAAGGAGAAGGGAAACCTTTGCTATGGCTTGAGACCTGGTGAGACTGCGCCAGCCTCAAAAGTGAGTCCTGAACCTGTAGTAAATGATTCATTTCCCAAGAAGTATTTTTTTCTCATATCATCATCGTTTCCAAACTATTGTTTGCTCCTCCGGAAAAGTCCGGGCAACTGGAATCCTTAGGTTGAAGGTCTAGATGCTTTCCCAGGGATTCCCATCCACCCACACCGGCACACACAAACTCCTCAGTTTGATGAATTTGACCCAAGCTGCTCACCTTTCCCAGTCGTGTCATGAATCTTCACTGTGTCCTTGCATGGCTCCTGGCATTGTGCTTCCAGCTGGGCCACCTTCTGCTTCAGGTTATTGATCTTTTGATTATTGGAATTATATACCTCCTGCAAAAATCTACAAATGGAATAATAAGATAACAGGAGATAAGATATTCCTTTCAGAAGATCAATTCTGTATTTTCTCTTAGAAATGCTACCTTAGTCTTTCAAGAACACTTTCCTAGTAAATCAGTCCCTTTTTGGGAAAACTGTAAAATTATGTTACTAAATTAAAGTGAATTAAAATATTAGGGTTTTTAGAAACCCCTCCCAAAGTCAATTAAAAAAGGAATATAATTTTTCTGAATCCCTTCACCTAGAATGAAGTTTACTCCATTTTAGAATGGTCTTAGAATGGTCTTTCGCTATGGAACGGTCTTAACTCTGAACACAAATAACAAAGTCATTGTCAATAAACAAAGGTCACTGTAAATGGTCATTCTACCTTTTACCTTACACATGGGGCAGCAGATAAGAACCTACATGAAGGATATGGCTGGGTAAGAGGAAAGCTGAGGATTCAGAAGCAGTAATCCGTACGTGCTGAAGCCTTGTTCCTTTTCCATGTGAGCCTACTGAGGGTCCTTTTGAGGGCTTCATGTAAGTCGATAACTTACATGAGAAAGGTAGATGAGGCATTATCATATATAAAATAAAATAGACATTTTCTCATTCTTCTTAGTGTTTCTAGTAACATAGCTTTAGAAAAGGCTGCAGGAATTTTAGTAAAAACCCGTGTTTGCAGTTTCTATGCTTATAATGTTCAGAGATGATAGAGGACTATCTAGAATGCATAAACCTGTATGTCTTTCTTTGAAACATAAAAAGGGAGACAAACTATTGGACCACTTTCTCTGCTTGGTTTTAGACAATTTCTGCTCAATAGTCTCCTTCAGTTTCAATGATGGGCAATAATAATACTGATTATAATGATAATAATCATGACAAGGACAATAATGGCTGTTTGATACCAAAAGAGGACACATCCCTCCTGGGCTGCTTCTCCCTAGCCACCACTGATCACAGTTTCTCAGTCTGCTGTGAGTTTGATTTAGGAAAAACCTTGGGAGAGAGACTAAAACTGTGTCTGGGACTCCATGATCAGAGTTCGAGTCCCTGGCAAGCTAGTAACAGGGACTTTTTGCTTACAAATGGAGGAGAATACATAATCATGTGTACAAGTTAGGTAAGCGTAACTTACACATAGCTTTGCTTACAAAAGGAGAAGAATACATAACCGCAGATTATGTGCACATGATTACACATAGCTTTGCAACAGTTTGTTGAACTTAATCTCTTTAGATCTGTTTTTCTGGTCCTCCTTCAATATAATTTAATAGTCAATATCCTCCTTCTACTTGCTTATTTCTTACCACCCATTTGCGGGTTAAAGATAAGCATAACATCAATTGGATTTTTTGTTGTTGTTGTTGTTGTTTTGTTTTTTGGTACCAGGGATGGAACTCAGGACCTTGCGCTTGTAAGGCAGGTGCCGGAACCACTGAGCTAAATCCCCGGCCATCAATTGGATATTATAAAAAAATTTTAAACCCCTTAGATTACTTTCACTTGAATATGCAATAATAAATAAAAACTAAATCCATCTTGGAAAGCAAATTAAAACCAGAATGCTTACCGAATACTCGAGTCATGTGTTAAAATCGATGCTTCATATTTCATAATTTCCTCCATCATCTTCTTGGAATTCTGCGTAGCCGTCTCTATTGCATCTGCAATGTGGGATCAGAGACAGAACAACACTTTAGCAAACAGGGTGACCAAAACAACCGCAGAAGAATTTCTTCGGTGACTTCTTCAGTCATTCCCAGTCCCTCACTTGGCTTTGCTGGCTGATGAGGGTCATAGCTGATTTGGATCGCCTTGATCAGTTCTTTGGTTTCTGTCGTTTTGTTTTCTGCATCATGAAAGATGTCCTCCAAGGCCTGGAGGTCCTTGTGTACAGACGTTTGGTAAGTGGACAGGAAATCCGCAATACCACAGGTGGTAGGGCAGAAGCTACCCTGAGGAAGAACAATGCAGTGATTAAGCATCTTGATAAAAGCGCCACTTAAAATCTGTTCAAGAAAAAAGTAAAAGTGCAACTGTATTTTTGCAAACTTTGAAGTGTCAAATGCTATTTGTAAAATAATTGTTTCAATTCTGCTTCCCTCTCTAGTTAAAACAGAAAGCAAATAACATAAAAATAACTTACAAATCTTTCATCTAAGATGCAGCAGTTGTCTCTGGTGGCGACATACTAAAAGAGAAAAATACAGATATTTCACTACTTTACCAGACTTACTTATTTTTCAGCTTCCCACTTAAAATATGTTTTATGAACAGCACACTTACTGCCAGGCATGTTGAAGACAGCAGTAAGAGCAGGGAGAAGCAGAGAATAAAGCTCCGTGGATGCGAGGACCAACTCATGGTGTGTGGGTGCCCAGAGCGCCGAGGCCTGTACTGTCAGCTCTGTGACCTCCTGGGCTCCTCCTGTCCCTTTATGTAAGTGGCAGGGCTGGAGGAGACCGGGAGTGGCTAGCGCTGATCACGGGGCTTCTTACCAGAATGGTGGGGATGTCTTTCCCGTCGCTTTTTCCTCATTCTGGCTCCAACTTATGCCTGGTCAGATTCCCAGATTCTGCACACAGCTTTAAACTCCTCCTTTTTGGCTTGGTCCAATCCTTTTTCCCTGATCCAGAATCATCTCCAGAGGCGAGTGAAGCATTAGCCACTGCTGAGGGAAGGACCTGCCTGTGTGACACTTCTTCCCGGACGTGGCCTAGACAGCAAACACAGAGCTCTGACCTCTACTAGAACAAACCCAGCCATGCTTACAATGGGCCTTCCACCCCCACCCCAATTACTAAAGACCTTTCTTAGCCCGAGGGTGAGGTAACATTAATTATTTTTAACCTGTGGCTATAGGAGTAGGTGGCTTTGTCTTCCCCCATAGACCAATTCCATATTCCCAGAAGAAGATGAGGCCAGATATGTATCCCTGCCCCTCTCTGTGGCCATATTCTAGGCTCTCCCTTCCTACTTAGCTTTCCAGCTTCACTGTCTCTCTGACAGGAAGAACCATCTGACAGGGCACCCCACTGCCACCGAGGGAAAGGGGCCCAAGCCCTCTTGTTTTCTCAGAGGAAAACCTGGGTATGGAAGGCAGGGGCTGGGAAAATCTACCTCCCAAATATTTGACCTTCAGTGAGAGGAAAAGAGACTACCTGAGATGTCAGAGAAAGGCCACGTTTTTGTCCTGACCCCAGAGCTTCTTTGTGTGACAGGGAAAGATCTCTGTCATCACCTGCTGATAATTTACAATTGTACGTTAACACCGTTATTAATGTCCTTGACTTTTATGATCACTCATTTCCTCCTCTGATTGCAAACTTACTGTGAAAGTCGATGAACTACCTTAGTAGGAGAAATATATCCAGTCTGAAGGAAACACTAACACCTGAATGTTTGATTCTAAGTCTTTTCAAAGGCATATTTATGTTTTGAATTGAAAACAAAGATAAATGTTTGGGCTGGAGTTGTAGCTTGGTGGTAGAGCACTTACCTAGTATGTGTAAGGCCCAAGGTTTGATCCATAGCACTGAAAACACAAAAGGTTCATGTCATGCAACTAATCAATAATTTCTATAATGATATGAATCCTTAAGAACCAGATTCCTTGTCTTTTCTCTTTAGCTTTTTAGTTATTACTAATCATATCACCATACTACCAGCTTATTAAAAGCCTGGTAACATAGCCTTTTCTCCTTTCCTCCACGTCAGTCACTGCCTGCTCCAATCCACTTGTTGATCTTCCTTTAATCTTCCTATAAACAAAGCTTCTTCAAATGTAGCTGTTCATGACAGGCACCAGCTTACAAACATTCAGTGTCTCCCCACTTCCCATCAAAGTGAATATAAACATCACAAAAACGTTCTTCCTACCCTCACTGCTTTTCTCTTTTGGTGCCATTTCCTAAAGGATGCCTCTATCTAGTCTAATCAAATTGAATCACAGAACACCCCCTGTTGTGTACTATACAGTTGTAGCTGTTTTTTTTTTTTCCTGTGTAACTTTTTCTCTGCCTAGTTTGCCTTCATTCACATTCCTGTATCTCTGACTGTCAAAATCCTACACAACTTCAACGTTCTATTTCATCAACCATCTACACCCCCAAAAAACAAACTCCTGGCAGTCAGTCCTACCCTTTTATAGCAACTTTATATTATACCTATACATATTGTATCAATCCCATTAGATGTAAACTCACTTTTATGACCATAGCTTCTAGCATAACAGTCTATAATTATTTGATCACTTCAATTGAATTGGGCTGAAAGTCATCCTTTAAAGTTTATACTTTAATACCTTTTAAAACTTTCAAGTTACAAAAGTAAGTGACTCTGGCAAGGGTAATGCTCAAATTTATGACTGAATATCACATAAAAGAATACAAAACAATCTTTAAAAGAATGAAGTGGTTCATCTACTCACAGGGAAAAATTTTCAAGACCCATTGTTAAATGAATAATAAAAAAAGCATTCTATCACTGCCCAGACAAAAAAGCACTCATTGGATAATTCATGAAAATTCCTCCTAAATTAATTCTAGAAATCAGAGACCAAGTGATGCTAGAGCTAGGTGGTGTATGAGAGATGTACTTTCCTACCAGTGCCTGTATTCAACTAAAATGTGTCACACAGCATAGTGACATCATGTATCTTCTCTCAATGAACATAAGACACTGTCTTGTTGACTTTAAGGTAATAATTCATACAGTCACAGGTTGGGCTTTTGTCTTTTTCATAAAGTTTAATTAGATATACTAGTGTTCATAGTGTGTACAAGATTGGTAAATGAAGGATATCACAAATTCTGTCTTATCCCATTTTAGAACTGGAGTGCTTCTCTTCTTGGCTTTTTACTGACTTGCATTGGAATCTGAGATGCATTCTCAGGATATTTTTAAAAGAGATTTACTTTTGACCACAACCTCAAATTCTAAATCACAATCTTATTAGACAAGATAACCTGAGAAAAAAAATGGCCAACAGTGATTTAGTGACCTACATTGGCTCTGTATTGTCTAGCGCACTTTAGGGCTATTAAATTTTAACTAGTTGTTCTCCTCTATGTTTGGTCAACTTTTTCTCTGATAAATGATAAATGATTAATGGGTTCCAGGAAAGAAAAATATTTATTAAATCAGATGTGCTGTGCTTCTAGGGCTATTTTCTGAGAAAATGGCATATGCACTATGTAAGCCAAAATAATTTAATTTGAGTCAGAGGCCAGCAGTCTTGTTTGCTAGAGTAATAATTTCCCAAATTCTCTATCATCTAATTGTGTCCTGATTTCCATGTATTACTGATGGTCTTCCTGTAAATTGGTAATTCCCTCTGTGGGCCTCCTGTTTTGCTCATCTTTGCTCCAAAATTATTTGCTGAACTTGAATTTGATTGGCTCATCAATGAAGACAGTTCTCTGACCTAGTGATAAATGATCTAGTCCTGAAGCAGCGGTAGACAGCTCGATTTTGAAGACACGTTGCAGTGCACTTTAGTTATTTTTGTTTTGTGTATTCTCTCATTTAATCCTATAACAAACGTAGGAGGGAAATATGATCTTATAAATGAGGAGAGACATGGAGGGATTTTGTGATATAAGCAAAGTCGCTGTGCCAGAACAGGGATTTAATTCCATCAGGCCCAAACCCACACTTGCCAAGTACAAAGCAGTTCTTCATCTAAAATGATGCACAGAGACAAAGTGTCCTGAGAATCAAAGTTGTGCTCTGATTGAACAGGGTTTTAGCAAAGTTTATTGATTTAAAAAATAATATGTATATGTGTATAAATGTGTGCGTGATTGTATGAACATATATTTAAATCTATCCATCTATCTCCTCTTTTGGGTTAAAGTTGGTTAGATGATCTTTTACAGTCTTTCTCAGACATATGTTTTAATTTTTTATGATTAGCTTGTTTTCAGTTCAGTTTAAGATGGAAGCAGATTTCCATGCTGACCTCGTGATTTGAATTCAATAGCTCCTGATGAGTTGAATTCTCTCAGTAGGTTATAGCAAGAAGCCCATATGGGGTAGGAAGCTCCAAGGATTCTGATAATGAAGGGCCTTTTTTAAGTAAACCATTCATAGTCTAAGCTAAATCTGTGGCCTGACTCCTCAGAACTGGATTTCCTCAAATGAGGCAAAAAGCAAATGATTTGCTGGCAGACTGAAAACCAGTACACTCTCACAGTGAAAATACCCCTTCGGGACACCAACATTGTCAGAGTATTTGCTTTGTGGATAAAAATAGCTGATGGAAAGTGAAAATGTTTTGTTGGTAGTCTACAAACAATGTGCTTTTACTTTTATTATGTAAATCAAAGACAGAAAACCCAGAGGCACAAGGAAGAGGGACGACAGGACAGCAGCCACTGGCTGGGTCAAAAGCGAACTTACAGAAGGGTCAAGTTATACTTCCAAGGAGATGCTCTAGGAAAGGAAGCTTCTAAGCTTTGCAGGAGAGGTGGGCTTATGGTGCCAAGGGGCAGCTCTCTGACAAAAGGCCTCCTTGTTTTTCCATGCAAACTGTTTTTGCAACAAAGTATACATTCCCAAAGAGAGGGTAAGAAAAATGAAAAATGTTATTTCAGCTACAAAACAATTCATCTTATCCTGATTAAAGTCACACTTGCTTTATCCTGCACTTTGGAATGAAGACAAACAAAATATCTATGAGATTGGGATCTTTATTTTACATTCTAACTGCTTGAGGTGGTTTGTTGCCCTAGTGTGATTGCACTATAGTCCTAAGTTAAAGCTACATAGAATGGGTTCTTGTAAAGGCTTTTTGTTGACATCTTGAGGGACCTTGCATCCTCTATGAAAGATGCCCACCTTCTTCAAAGGTCAATTGCTATGAGTCCATTACGTGGAGTGGTAGAGCCCTGACCTCCACTTGGTAAACAATGATAGAATTTGCAAAACTAGCTAAGTCCAAGGCCCAAATATTTACTGAATGTTTTGCAAGAAGGACTGGAGTGTCAACCACACTTGGATGGTAACCACTGCAGCTGTAGTTTACAAGGAATGGCTAACCTACAGGGTTAACAGGAACAAATTCATCCCCTGAGAAACAAAGATAAGTCAAAATTTAGAACACCGTTTCATCTTTTACAAACAGCACAGAGGAAATTCTGTTTACCAAAATCCAGGAACCCCATTGCTTAATTATGTATCCCCCAGGGTCAGAAAGCATATGCACATATCTACTTTTCCTGTGGCTCTCACCTACTTTGCTTTACTAGGTTAATTACCCAATAGTACAGCATTGGTATCTAATTCTCTGTCATCTCATTGTGGATATTGGAAGCCTCTTCATCACACTCTCCCTCTTGTCCTCCTTACACGGCAAGCTATCTTTAACTCTGACCA
Organism: Heterocephalus glaber; assembly: GCF_000247695.1. Next base: position 5,823,473 of record NW_004624858.1, on the reverse strand, counting down.
CAAAACTATATAAAACTACAAGGAAATACCGAAAGTAAACTTTGATCAGATATATATCCCCAAAGTTGGTTGCCAGGCAACGGCACAGCATCCCATGGTGTTCGCAGGCTGAATGTGCAGAGCAAAGTGGTCATTCGTTCAATTGATAGATTCTGAGCATATACTATTTGCCAGGCCCTATTCAACACAATGAACAGAGACCCTGCTGTCAAGTTTTCTTTTTAGTGGAAAGAAAGAGGCAATAAAGCAAATATTATATCATATCAATTGGTGACAGGGGCTGCAAACAAATATAAGACAGGTTAAGGGAATGAGAGGCGTCTGCTATGTTAGGCTGAGTAGTCAGGGATGCACTCTGATGAAGTGACAGTTGCTAGGTTTGTGCCGGGTGGGGACAAGCTCATGGCTGCTCACCATGGCCACCTGCAGGGCCCTAGGCATCTCCAAGTGGGAGGCTTGAAACTGGGGGCTCTCAGAGATTTGGCAAGTCCAGGTAAGTGATGGACTCAGAAGGAAATAGTATACTAGAAGAGCGACCTTGTGATAATGAGCCAGGAAACACGGTGGTGGAGACCATCTACATGCTACTGTCCTGTGGCCTGAGGGACAGTGCTGTCCTCATGAGGTCCTCCAGGGCTCTGGGGGTGGGGCTTCACAGAGGAGCCCGTGATTCAGGCTCACAAGCCCTAGGTTCCATCCCTTGCACAACAGTGTGAAACAGTACAAAACAACCAGACTCCCTATTTCCTTTCCAATTAAATATGAATTTATCAGTCTTGAATTTAAGTTTCTTCAAATAGAAAATACAGACATAGACATATAAGAAATAGAAAATATAGACATATAACTTGGTCACCATATCTCTTAATGGAACTGAGGGATCATGATCTCATAAAATTTCAATAATCACATAATGATATATTTGTTAAAGTGAACTTTATGTAAAGTCTATGAAGATAAAGGGAAGGATTTTTTTGTTTGTTTTGGGTTTTGTTTTGTTTTGTTTTGGTACTGGGGAGCAAACTCGGGTGCTTGTGCTTGCAGGGGGAGGCAATGGAACCACTGAGCTAAATCCCCGGCCCTAGGATTTTTTTTTAATCTGCTGTTATCTGAAGCACTGAAAACAATACACTTAATAAATACTTACAGATTTATACATACAATACAATATATTTTACTATACATAGATACAATATATTTTACTAAAATGTTATGAATTGTAAATATTGCTAAGACATTAAAGTTAAATATTAAAATTAAATTTGAGACATGAACATGAAGCAATTTATAATATCAGTCAAGAAAGCAAAACCTGTTCACAGGGCAGCAAGGCGATCACATAGCACAGTACACGAGGCAGTTACAGAAGTGGTGCAGGGTGTCCCCTCAATTGGCATCAGGAAGAAAGGAGACAGTCATTGTGACTTTTTTGGTTTTTTTGAGTACTGAGGATTGAACTCAGGACCTCATGCCCTTTTTAAATTTTGAAACGAGGTCTTACTAGGAGGTCACTAAGCTGCCCAGCCTGGACTTGAACTTGCTATCCTTCTGCCTCAGGTTCCTAAAGTGCTGGGATCACAGGAGTGTACCACCATGCCTGGCTTTATGTTCTTTATTTAACTATTTTTTTCAGCTGATGAAAAAATTTAAGCCTCTTAAATTTAGCTTCACTCTTAATAATATCATACTCTGGTAAAATTATTCATTCTGTACAACCAGCTAACGTGTTTGTGAGTTATTCTTCTCATCAGATGGGCTGAACCAGAAAATCCAAATTCTTCCACTGCAAAGAACTAACCTCCAAAGACAATTGGTCTTTTCCATCTTGACAGCTGTTAATGATTTAGTAACCTCAAGTTCCCAAAGATAACAAATGTATCTTTTAAATTATACAGTAGTCTGGCTAATTGCAGCTTAATTGGAAGACAAGTACAATAAACTAAGTTCTAAAATTCTTTCTCAGCCTTTGATAGCATATATGACCAAGCGTTGAGGTTTATGTAAAAAACATGCTTCCTTATTTCCACTTTGAGACCCTTTTCTCATCTGGTCTTTTGGTAAAGCAAAATATAAGGACCCAAAAGAGGAATAAGTACTGATCTCAATCTCCATTGACAGTTCAGAGTCTAAGCTTAAGAATCATAACCTAAGAATAGATTCCCCCCGTTCTTCCAGCTCTCTAGAAACATCAACCTACCATTCTCTAGCAACATATTCCACATGCTAATATTGGATCTTAAGTTTCTAAAATTAATTTGGAATATTTATGAGGCTTACATTACCCAATAACCACTGACTGACACAAAAAATTTAAGGAATTTGAAAAGCTGAAAATGGAAATGTTTTTCTCGAAGCTTCAAGAGGAAATTTGGATTAGTAAAGAAGCTCAGAGAGCTTTTTCTCCAGATAGCTATTGAATTCAAAGTAAGAAGAACCTGGTCAAACTCTGTTACCACACTCTCATGATGTGAATTAGAGACCTCAAAGAAATTTCAGGAGGATTTTAACACTGAATCCACCCATAGCCACATCCTGGCACTCTCAGTGCCTTCCCTGAGCTCATCTCCACATAAATTGGCTTGTTGTAGGCTGAGACACATCTAATGATTGTTTTAAATTTATTTCAATAAATCAACTGTTCTCCCTGAGTCTGATCTTTCACAATCTTAATGGAGACATTATAAAAATGCCAGGTATCATTATGATATTAAGATTGCCCTTATTTCATTTTCTGGTTTCTAAAATTTTTCTAAAGTATTTTTTCACTTCCTTCATGTTAATATTTGGGTAAAGATTCCTCCCTATGGATGTGTCATAGAGACAGGAGACACTGGCTCTTGAAAGCATGTCTCCATGTATTTTGGATTAAAAGGGTCTTGAATGTGGAAACAAGAAACTTATTCTTTTGTTTTTTGGTACCGGGGGATCGAACTCGGGTCCTTGTGCTTGCGAAGCAGGCAGCAAAACCACTGCGCTAAATCCCCAGCCTCTATGTAATATTTTTAAATAACCCTGTGTTTGAGTGGCATCCATAAAATAAGCTGGGCTAGTCTTAGAAAGCCACAACACTAGGAAAATTTCTGGGAGCCACTGGTCCTTCCTTCCCTGATTTCTCTGTGCAAGGCCAAGGACAGAAGGCCACCCATGGGCCTCTGAGCTGCTCCTGCTTACCCAGCATGGGCAGGCCCTGAGCAAACCATACACCCTTAACAAAGGGAAAGGATAATTCTAGGACACGGGGAAAGGAAGGTGGTCACAGCATTTTGCTTTGGAGCTCTGTCAGGCGTTTGCAGCAACACGAGAAGATGGCCTAGAACACAAGGGACTAGGGCTGGAGCAGATCAGAAGAAAGCCAGGTGGCCTTCACCTGCCCCTTTCCCTCACCGCGCCTGCCTTGTTCCTGTGCTTCTGCCCAGCTCCCTCGCTTTGGCCCAAGTCAGCAAATGGACATCAACAGAACATGTTGCAGGTTCTGGTATGCCCAGCTCACCCCTCCCACTGCTCGATGGGATCTCCACTGGACCTGAGGCTGCTCCAGCTCTCCACTGTGAGGGACTGGAGCGGCACTTGCCTGGCCACCCCCTCCGAGGGCGACTGTGAGACCCCTTCATCCATCCCAGGAGTTCCTCCCTGCTTCTCGTCCATCACTTCTGCCAAGTCTGAATTTAAATGAGATAAACCAGAAATCAAAGACAGTATCTAAGGACAGTCAGCTCTAGGGAGAGAATTATGACATCAAATACAAATTGAGTGGCTAATTTAAGACTAATTAAAGCAATGTAATAGTGTAAAGACAGTATTTCAGTTTTTATATTAAGGACTTAGCGTTTCTTGAACATGAGTATTTCTTAAAATGTTCTTTACTTACGTTGTTAACACACACACACAGCATCAGCCGGTTGAGGTGGCACATGCCTGTATACCAGCACTTTGAGAGGTTGAGGCAGGTGGATCCCAAGTTCAAGGCCAGCCAGAGCAACTTAGAAGGACTATCTTAAAAATTTTAAGAGGGCCAAGTATGTAGTTGAGTGTGAAGATCGTTGGTTCAGCCCTCAGTACAATAAACAAAGAAACAAACAAAATAAGAAACAAAAACACCCATTGTCCTCAGCCCCTCTGCAGAGCTACTGAATCAGAGAAGCTGTGAGAGAAGCCCGGGACCCATACTTTTCTCCAAAACGTCCCAGGTAATCACCATGTGCGGTGAGGCAGAACTGCCTGCTCACTCAGCACCTGGGAGGAGTCACACTTGCCAAAAGGATGAAACCACTGACGCGTACCAAACCACCACGTCTCCTGCATCCTACAAGGTCCCGCACATAGTAGGTGCCCGAGAAATAGTTTGAAGAGATTCAAGCCCTTGACAGAAATAACATAGGAAGGACTTAGGGAAAGAGTGAATTGTGAGATAGTGGAGGGAAGCAAAGAGTTGAAGATAATTCTGAGGAACAGGAAAGATGGGGAGATCACTAACATTAATCAGGAAATGAGAGGGTAAGTTGTTTTGGGTGAAGAGAAAATGATGAGTCCAATTTCTGACAGCTTAAGTGTGAGGCTGTTGCGTGGGAATGCTGGTGACAGAGTTTGGTTTGCAGAACTAATGGTGAATCAATGGAGTCAAGGAGTTTCCAAGGAGAAAACACCATGTGAAAATAAAGAAGCCTGAGGATAAAAGTTAGACATGAATACGAACAACAGACAATAAAAAAAAAAAATTTCAGACAAAGTCTTCGCTATCAGGTCGTTCACCTGATAATACAAAACGAGTGGTAATAATTTTACTTATTTCATATTTTGTGGCACCAGATGGGGGACAGACTGTCCAGTAAGTACGTTCTGTGAAACGCATCTCCCAGTGCAGCCGGATACCCTACGCTGCGTGGTGTAATCTGCGGGATCGCAGCGTGAACAGACTACGCAGCGCATCCTTTCAGGACTGACTAGGGCGAGAGCCCCAGCCAAGGGCACAGAAATGCAGTACTCCGCAGCCCTAGCCTGGAAAGCCAGCCTCTGTGATGGCTGATGTCACAGCGCCACCTGCTGCGGAAGTTGTTTTCCCATTCCTCACGGAACCTATTAAACCAGTTACTACCGCTCACCCACGTGTCAGAATTTCTCCAACCGAAATTACTCACGAAGTGTCTACAGGGCTGCACTGGGAGAGCTTTGGGCGCCAAGACTACAGCAACCCTACGTGCTGCAGACCCAGCGTGGGACCGAGGCCAAGAAGCCGAGACCGCGGGGCTGCAGGGCCGGCGCTCCACACCCGCCGCAGGGCTGCCTGAGCACCACGCACCCGGGGGACACAGCACAAACGACCAAGACCCCAGACCAGGAAAGGAAAGGCTGGTAGTCAAGCAGAAAGCGCTGCTGACCCGTCAGAAGAGCCCGCCAATGAGGCGGCCCCAGGAGGGAGGCCCGCCCACCACCACCAGAAGGCCCAGGCGGCCAGTGCGCTTGCGCCGAGCGCGTCACTTCCGGTGGCCGGGCACCGATTCCGGAAGGGGCTTCCTAGTGGCGGCGACGGCGGCGGCGGGTTCTCCGCCGTGACTAGTGTTTCTCCGCCGCCTGAGGGGTGGAATACACGGCGTCGTCATGGTTGAGGTACAGTGACATTGGGTGCCCAGGAGTCGTCTGTGTGCTGCTTTTCCTTGGCAGCGGCCGTGGGGGATGGGAGTGCTGGACGTCTGGGGAGAGCAGAGACTGCGAGCCGTGCTGTTCGGCCCTGCCGGCTGGTCGCTTCGTGAGGTCTGCGGGGAGGAGAGCGCGAGTCGGAGGGTCGTCCAGGCGGGAAGCCCCGGGGAGCCGGGCCCTGGCGTGGGAGGCGGCGCTTCTGCTGCTGGTGGAGCCCGGCCCTCGCGGCGGCCGAGATCCTGCCTCGGCTGTGTCCCCGAAGGCCAGCGCTTTCCGCTGCGGCCCAGGAGAGCCCCTGTGTTGAGTTTTTACATCTCTCCCTAACCTGAGCAACCACTCTGTTAGCAGCCCGCTTCGTCGCATCCCAGACATTTCCTGGTTCCACCCCACTGCTCCACACGCTCCACAGCCCCCTGCTTGCAGTCCAGCATCACCTTTTCCTTGCACTGCTGCATTGGCTTCTAGATGGTCGCTTTGCTTCCGTTTTTGTTTTCCTGTAACTTGTGCTATTCAAAACGTAACTTGGCTTTTCTTGCTTAAAACCCTCTACTGGCCCTGTTACCAGAACAAAAATATAAGCTGTCGTAACGGCCAGAAAGACCATGGTATGTCTGAACCTCGTCTGCCCTTGCGGTCCCATCATCAAACTACAGCTCATCGCTCCCAGCCCTCACAGCTGTACTGCATTTCTGGCGTTCTTTCAGTTACTCGTCACCTTCTCAAAGGGCTTCTGGGTTCTTATCTCTGTTCCGTGCCAGGGTTTCTCCTTTCCTGCGTAAATATCACCTCAGAATGACCTTTCATAATTCTAGCTCTTTCTTCACGCTTGTTTTCATAGCAAACTGTAGTGTTATTTTGCTTATTTGTTGTCCCTAGAGCACAAGGACCATGGTTGTCTTTTCATCATCTGTTGTTAGCATCTAGCACAATACCTGCCACTCACATAGTACGAGCTCCGTATTTGCTGAATAAATGACTAACCTCAGCCATTATTCACTTGCTATACCTAGGGCTCTGAGGAAAGAAGAGCTTTCAGCTCTCCTCTGAATTTAACTCCTGTAGCTTGCTACAAGTAACTGTGGTGGATGGTATGAAGCTTTTTACATACTTAAATATGGAAAGTGTATCGTAGATTTGACTCATTTAGGTTGTGATGTGGGTAATTTGTAGCTAAATGTGTAATTGCATTCTTTCCTTTTAGGAGGTACAGAAACATTCTGTACACACACTTGTGTTCAGGTCATTGAAAAGGACTCATGATATGTTTGTAGCTGATAATGGAAAACCTGTGCCTTTGGATGAAGAGAGGTAGGTATAGTTCTTTTTTAGCTGCTAAATTTAATAAAGTTCTGATATTGAGGGAAGAGATCAGAAAGAGGAAAATCTTTAAAGGTCTTCAAAATAATGCATAGAGGTTGCTTATTCAATAATGAGTGGTGTTCTGTCATAATTTAAACTGATTTAACCTTTTTTTGTCTTATCTTTTACAGTGAAGTGTCTGTTAGGGTTTGTGTTTAGATGTCCCCCCAAAGCCTCATGTGGATGAGGTGGGACTTTCTTTTTCAGAGGTGGCTGAATCTGGAATGTATGATGCTGGGCTTAAGGGTGTGTGCTTACTAAACCACTACACATGAGTGATTCGTTTGGCACTGCCCTAATCCTGGTAGTCTGAATAAGATAAAAGGGGCAGAAGGATGCTGTTTAACTCTCTTGTTACCCTTACTGCTTTGTGCGCGTCATATTGTTTCTCCCCTCCGATGCTTGTTTGCTGTCCCAGCCTTGAAGCCAGCCGATTATGGACTGAAACCTGCAAATTGATGTCTGGTATTTTGTCTCAGCAACAAAAGAAAAGTAACTGAAACAGAAATTTGCTACCAAAGAAGTGGGGTTGTTGCTGTGACATTACCTGGCCTTGTGGCTCAAAAGCCTTTGGAACTGGCATGTGGGAAGGGGAAGAGTTAGGAAATATTCAGAGATGTTGGCTATGGAAGCAGCACTGGAACGCCTTAGGCTATTATGTATGGGAGTTTCTGGTCAGAGCTCAGAAGACCAGAAAGCTGGTAAAGTCCAGGGTCAGGAAATGTCTGCTAGAAAGGACTGAATTGGCTGTTGGACTCCAGACAGTGTATGCTACGGCTTGGCAGAAAGTTCATCTCCATTTTGTTGGTGTCCAGAGACTTTGCCTGAGACTGAGATTGGGGCAGCGGACTAACTAATCTTGCAGAAGAAGTTTCAAGGCAGTCGGATATTGAGGTGGTGGCATGGCTACTGTTGGGGGCTTTATCGAGATCTGTTTTAAGAATCCAGAGCAAAAAGCACAGCAGAATGATTTAAAACATTTTGAGTTTGGCCAGAAAGGAAGCTCCAGCAAAGCTGTGGACTGCAAAGATAGAGCCGAGCAGATCTGTATTGCTGAGAAGGAACAGGAGAATGGAAAAGATGGCCTGAGGGCATCACAGGAAGCAGCGGGAGCCCACCCTTTGGAGCCTCAGAGTTGTAAAGGTGAAAGAATTTGCTTTGAGGAGAAAGCCCTAGAGCACCGTATTCCAGAGTGGCTGCAGCCTGGAGAAGTTGTTTCTCAGGATTGGGTTCAGAGTGCTCATCAATCCAGGCACTCAACCCCTACTGACAAGAGAGAAGGAAGTCTGGCTACAGCTGCAGCTGGCAGCTGACCTCGGTATCATCCACATGGCAGGAGTTTTAGGCTCATGCCGAATAGAAGAGCTGTGGGCTCAGGAGGCTTCCACCCAGATTTCAGAAGAAGGCCTGGGAGGCCGGGCACTGTGCCCCTGAGAGGGCAGAGTGTGAAGCTGTGAGTGTGAAGCTGAAGGTGCAGTGGAGACCCCAGAAGTTTGGAGAAGCCAGGAACGTGGATCAGCTGAGGGAAACTACAAGGAAGGAGCAGAGCCAGGCCAAGAAGGAAGCTTTGGTGCTACAATCACTAAAAGTGCCACAGGGGCGGAGCCATCCAAGCCCTCTGGAGTTCACAGCTTGCCACAGATTGCCTTGGATGCTGGAAGTGGAACTGTGGAATGTAATGTTTGGCCTGCTGGATTTTGGACTTACTTTGGTCCCATGCCTTTGTATCCTCCTGTTTGTACCTTTTGGAATGGAGATGTCTATCTTGTGCCATTGAACATTGGAAGTGTTTGAGTTTCTTTTCATTTGTACCAGGGCTCGCAGCTAAGAGTTTGCCTTAAATCTCAGAGGACCTGGGGTTTGGACTTTCCAGCAGTGCTGAAACCCTTAGGACTTTGGCAACTCTTCCAGATGGACTAAATGCTTTTTTGCATAAAGGGATGTGCATACGTCTTTGGGGGTCCAGGGGCGGAATGTTATGGCTTGTGTTTAGATGTCCCCCAAAGCCTCATGCGGATGAGGTGGGACTTTTTCAGAGGTACTTGAATCTGGAATGTATGATGCTGGGCTTAAGGGCATATGATTATTAAACTACTACATGTGAGTGATTAGTTTGGCACTGCCCTAATCCTGGTAGTCTGAATAAGATAAAAGGGGCAGAAGGATCCTGTTAAACTCTCTTGTTACCCCTACTGCTTTGTGTGCGTAGTGTTGTTTCTCTCCGATGTTTGTTTGCCATCCCAGCCTTGGAGCCACTCAACTGTGGACTGAAACCTCTGTGAACTGTAACCCAAATAAACCCCTTCCCCTTCAACTTTGGATGTCAGGTATTTTGTCTCAGCAAGGAGTGAAAAGTAATACAGTATCCCATTAATTAATTGAATTTTACAAATATCCAGTAATTAGGAGGGTTCCTTTTAGGTATTTTATTTTATAACCAATCACTTTGTATGTGCTTTCAGCTTCCTGTTGCTCTCAGAGCCTTGCTGAGCTGAAATTGTACCTGGCCAGTACCTCTGCTCCCATCTTTTCTCATTAATATGATGAAGGTTTTTGAGCAGTGGCATATTTTTGGTTCTACATATCTAGCTCCAGTCTGGGATTGCATTATGTGCTGTGTTCCTTCTTTGTCCTTTACCCTTCTTTAAAAATCTACACAAATGAGCATTTGTATTTCATTTATAAGGTACACTATTCTTGAAAGTGGTTTAAGTGCATTTCTTTTTACAATATATTGAATTACATAAGTCATTAGTTCTGATTTTTTTAGATACATCTGGTGAAGGTTGCTGTAGAAGTTTGTACTATATATTTATATGTAGACATTTAAAAATACATTGATTTTGAGATTTTTAAAGGGATGTATTAGTTTCTATGTCTTTAAATCAGTTGAACCCTTGGGAACTCATCATGAACGGTTTTATATTAGGTAACAGGCTAAAATATTAGGCGTTATGAATACTGTGTTGGTGGCATTTGAGTAAAAATATGTATGGTGTCAAAATGCACTTGAAATTTTTGATTTCTTAAAATACTATTTAATTTTAAAATCTTACTAGAAACATTTTCTGCAGGACTGGGAAAACTTAAGGTATTTAAGTACTTGTTTCCTGGCTATCTATAAACATTTGCGTTGGTGAATACACCTAGACTGTTTAAGTGTACATCTTATGTTTATAATTTTTAAATAGTCACAAACGAAAAATGGCAATCAAGCTTCATAATGAGTATGGTCCTGTGTTGCATATGCCTACTTCAAAAGAAAATCTTAAAGAGAAGGGCCCTCAGAGTGCACCGGATTCATATGGTCAAAAACAGTATCCTGCCAGTCAAGGTAAGTATAGGGCTACTCAGAAATGCCAGGGTTTATATGCAAATTCTTAAAATTGAAAAGCAAAATGTCTTATTAAACGCCCCTCCTCCTGGAAGCACACGAATTGAGTTCTTAAAGTATTTTATGAGTAGACCAGTGTTATAATGGAAGCCTTGACTTGCTCATAGGAGTAGTAACTGAAGTAATGTAATTGGTTGATGCCTTTTTTCTTATTGGAAATAAAGTATATTAGTGTTATGATGGGAGAATTAGGGTGTGGAGGTCACAATGGAGACTAAAGGAAAATTTTAGAGAATATTTCTAACCTGTGGGGAGACCTATCATGGCTGTAATTCACAAAATAAAACTAATACTGCAATTACAATGAATAGAGACTGCAACATTGCATAGGACCTATTTTCTTAGAAGGAAAACCAGAGGGGATTGTTGCTTGATAGAAAAATCTTTATACACTATTGCTGTGTAGGAGTAAATTCATGAGCTTCTCACCTCTTATCAGTTAATGGACAAAGAAATAGCTGCTGTGTGCCTAGATTATAAGGCCAAAACAACTCCGCTTTCTTCAGTGCTGAGGCTTGAATTTAGTTGGGAAAGAGAAATGCAATTAATGTTATGTGATACCTTTAAAAAGATACTTGACTATAAGATAAATTCTCAATTTATTTATCTATTTTAGGACAAGAAGTTGAATATGTAGTTACAGGAACGCATCCATATCCACCAGGACCTGGTAAGTGAGCTGTGATGGATTGAAAATATCATGCTTTGTTGGCTCCTGTTTTTTTCAGGCTGCTCCAGGCCTAGTTAAGCTTGTTATCTAGTAGTAAAGGCAGGCATGCAAATGGCTAAACTGAAAAAGATAGAAGTGTTAGTTTAGAAGCAGGTATGGTTGAAGTGTGCATGTGTGTGTGATCCACGGGTTGCTACAGAAATGGTGTGGCCAGTATAGCTGGTGAGAGGACAAAAGGCTTAGTATTCATGGAAAGTATAGGGAAATCCGGGTTTTTTTGTTGTAGTAACATTCACTCTTGGAAACATTCTGTTAGTAGTTGAGTAGCTACTTCATTTTTGCTTTTAAAGATACATCTGAATTTAATAGGAACTTTATCTTGGACAGTTTAAAAATGGGCTACTATAATCCGATCAAATTATCAAGCAGTATTTATTACAGAAAGAAACAAAAACAAGCAAAACTTAAATCATAATTATTGTAATCTTCCCTACCTGGGGATAGTCATCTGTTGGGTTTTCTCTTCCTATTTTATTTTAAATGCATGTAAATGAGAGCAAAGATAGCTACTGATAGGAATGCTTTTATTTTTAATAGGGGTGGCTTTGACAGCTGATACTAAAGTCCAAAGAATCCCAAGTGAATCCGCTGCACAGTCCTTAGCAGTGGCATTACCTTCTCCTCAGGCCAGGTATGAAATAGAACAAATTGAAAAGGCCTTGAAAGCATGTTTCACCACTTATGGTTATTTTCATTTTTAAATTTGTTTCTTTACAGTTATGTATTACATAGTATTTTTTTTATTAGAGTTTGCAAAAATTAAAAGGCTAGGCTTTGCAGAATGCATAGTTGGCGACATTATTTACTTCCTGTGTGGTGTTCCTTTTTCCTCAGGAGTGATATAAATCGTACTGCACCTGGTGGAAATGAATACCGAGGGGCTTCTGAACGCTCACAGCCTACAGGGATGAATTCGGTAAGTTTCTTGGGTCTAATAGCCCTATGGCCTTTTCACATATGACACCTCATTCTTTTTATCCCAGAAGTTTTACCTTAAATATTCAAGAAATGATCGCTTCTTGGAATTTGTTAAATTGCAGCTTGTTATCTTAAGTCTTCAGTAAATTGACTTTATTTTTTAGCATATGAAACCCTGTTATTTCTGTGTCTGCTTGCACACTGTACATACTGTATATTTTGATGAAGATAAGCTGATGTTGATATTTGCTCTCCATTATTAAAACTACAAGGAGTGTTTCTGAGCCTTATGTTAGTATATGTTAGCTATGTAAATCTTTTAGTTGAACTGTAAGTTGGTATGTAGTTACAGTTGAGTGTTATTAGTATAACATCCATGGATTGTGCAACCAATGTCTTCAAATGAGCACTGAGAAATACATGTGTATTTGAGTAAGTGGCAGCTGCCCTTAGTACTGTTGAAAGTAGTTGTAGAAAGAATAACTGACAGTGTGCCGTATGTTTTATTATGTTGTCATTTCAAGTAAGTGTGGGCTTTGCCCCCTTGTTCACTATGGAATTGATTTGACGTATAAAGTGACTAAATTGTAATCCTTATGCCACATTTCTTTTTTTTTGCTTCTCCATTCAGAGGACATCTCTCTGTCCTTAGGAGGGTGTAATTTGAACTTCTTGAGGGCAGAACTTAATGGGCTTAAATTTTTTTTTGATTAATGAATGAATGTTAACTACACATTACTGTTGAGTATCTCTTTTTTGATGTACATAAGACCAGAAGTGTTTCAGATTTGTTTTTGGCTTTTGGAATCTTTGCATGAACCACCTGGTGAGCATTCCTAATCTGAAATTCAGAAATCCCAGTTGAACTCAAATTATGGAGTATTTTGGACTTTGGGTTTTAGATTAAGGATGCTCAATCTGTATCAGTTATGTGTCTTTTTAAATGACATTTAAATATTGTATGAGAAAATGGACAGGAATCTTAGGATTAGGCACTTTTGCTTCCCATTCTACATTCTACATGAGACTCACAGGGGTTACAGAAGTTTTACCCAAGATTGGTTAGTTAGGAATTGGCACAGCTGGGTTTTGAACTTATACACTGTGATGTCTGCTCTTAACTAATACTCTGCCTCTCTGAGGTTTTTTACTTGGTTTTAAAAACTAACTTATAGGAGAACAAAATTCTAATTAGGTGCCTTTGGTTCATTTTTCTACTTGTGAAAAAGTATTTTAACTGTCTGTTCCTCTTTAAGGGGAAAAAAATTTTCATAAGTCCTCTATTTTGATTTCAGCTTTTGAATTAATAACATGAAACATTAAATAAACCTTTCTTAGACATATAATAAGTCATGTAATAAATGTCTTTTATTAATCATATATTTCACATTGAGATGGTTGTGGAGACTGTCAGTACCAAGAACTCTGCACTGATGGCTAAAAAAGCCCCTACGATGCCAAAACCCCAGTGGCACCCACCATGGAAACTCTACAGGGTGAGTGAGTGTATATCTTACCCAGCTGTGTGAAGTAGTGCTTTCCACTTGACAGGGCCTGAAGAAGGAGGAGAGGAGTGGATGTGAAAGCCAGTAGCATGGGCCGAGGTGGGGCACACGGGGCTCTCACACTGTGAGAAAGTGTCTGAGGAAGGGTCTCCCTGTTAAAAGCCGTACAGGTATCTTTGTAAGCTACAGTGAGACATCAGTAGAAGATTACTGTAGGCAGACGAAGTGAATTTAGGAAAGTGAAGCATTTAATGTGAAAGTTAAGGAGAAATCACCTTATAAAGAAATTACTTCGAATCTATCAGTTCTTTCAACTTCAGTAAATGTAAGTGACTCAAAATGGTCAAATGTAAAATAAGAAAATATAGGAAATGTACAGCTAAGAAGCTTATTTTTCACATGATTGTATGGTAAGAGACTTTCTAGGTTCATTTTAGGTCTAACATTTTAATAGATGTGAAATGGAGTAACACTACCATAATCAGTGTATCGCCTTGAAAGCCACCTGTGCTATTCTTTTAGTTCTACCCTCCACCCATGGCAACTACTGATCTGCTCTCTGTCACTCTTATCACTTGAAAGTACACAATATGTGCTTCTTGAGAGTGACTTCCTTTACTCAAGCTTTTGAGATTCTGTAAGTTGCTGGGTTAGTGATGCGTTCCTTTTTCCTGCTGAGTATTCCATTCTATAGAGGTACTACCATTTGTATGTCTGTTAACCCCTGAAGGTAATGTTTCTCTAGAATCCAGTTGTCAGATCTTATAAATTTGGGATTTGAAGGAGTGGGGAGGGCAGTACAAAGCCACATTGCAGTTAAATTTGAGTACCTTTGACCTGATGCATGGATGCACCCACCCTCTGCTCTTCCTCACATAGGTCATCAGTGGGCATCTTGGCTGGGTGCGATGTATTGCCGTGGAACCAGGAAATCAGTGGTTCGTTACTGGATCTGCTGACAGAACTATAAAGGTAATAAGGAAAGAAGAAAAAAATTAATATAACTTTGCGTTTGTCACCTAAGCAATCTTTTTTAAGTTGTTTCCTATGGTAGGAATAGGTATTTCAAGTCCTTGGGGTTTGTTTTTGTTTTTTTACTTGAGTAAAATTATTGTCCTAGTGAAAAGTAGTATTTAAGTGATAGGGTTTTTTCTAAACATGTTAGCTGCTACTAATTTCTTGATACTTAAGGATTTTTTTCCTCCTCTGCTTATGAAATTAAAGCATCTTTAGCTATAGAAAATTTGAAGAATAGAGCCAGGGATTTAGCTCAGTGGTTCCGCCGCCTGCCTCGAAAGCGCAAGGACCCAAGTTCGATCCCCGGTACTGAAAAACAAAGTAATGAGAATTAATATAAAAAAAAAAATTTGAAGAATATAGACAACTGTCATAGAACCTAGACCCATAGTCATACCTTTGTTAGATATTTAGGTGAATTTTATTTTAGTATTTCTGTGTGTATGTATTTACCAATGCATTTACTTCTCAGCATTTTCCCTATGTGTATCTTAAAAATTACTCTTGATATGTAATTTTGTATCTTGCTATTTTCAATGTAATGTTTTATCAAGAGCATATTCTTGTGAAAAATTTAATACCCTTTTAAGTGGTTACATAATACACAATCAGATGTTCTGTATTGTTTTTCTGTTGTTGAAGTTGTACTTTTGGGCGTTGAAGTTGTACTTTGATGCTGTCCATTTTTACACATAATGCCATAATTAGTCTTTGTGCATGCAGCTCTGTGTGTATTTTTGTAGGGTAGACTCCCAGAAATGGAAGTGTCGGGTCAGATATTTGTGAGACTGATATCTAATGTGTAAGTTACTTTCCAAAGTTAAGAATTGACAACTGCAGTATGTTTGAGAGGTTCTATTTCAGCATGTATATATCCCTTTAAAAATGTCTAGTGGTATGGCAAGCAAAAATGGGTATTTAATCTTTTTAAAGCATATGTCAAATTTGTAGAGAGGTTGAACTTTCTTATACCTTTACTCTGTATTTTCAGGTTTTTAAGGACACTATTCATACAGACTATTATCAGTGATATCCTTGGTGGATTAGGAGTTCTAACTTTGTCATCTGTTGCAAATATTTTCCCATTGTGACTTTGCCTTTTATTCTTTGGCTGCAGATCTGGGACTTGGCCAGTGGTAAGTTAAAACTGTCACTAACTGGGCATATCAGCACGGTGCGGGGCGTGATAGTGAGCACCAGGAGCCCATACCTGTTCTCCTGTGGAGAAGACAAACAAGTAAAATGCTGGGACCTTGAGTATAATAAGGTAGGCCTGGGTTCAAGGACTTACTACATTGGGTGCCATTGTCTCATCATTCTAGTTTTAGAAATTTTAACTTTTCTGCTTTATCTTAAGGTTATAAGGCACTATCATGGACATCTAAGTGCAGTATATGGTTTGGATTTGCATCCAACAATTGATGTGCTGGTCACCTGTAGTCGAGATTCAACTGCACGGGTAGGTCGGTGTGATAGAGCTGTGTCTGTGTGCAGCTTGTGATACACATTTGAATTGGAGACATACATTCATTGGTAGGAAATTAAAGATAGTTGACTGACTCAGTAGTACCCTGCTCCCCCAGTTTCTTGGCTTGTGTATTTTTCCACCATAGTCTTTAGTTCTGTGGCCTCACTGTACTTGCTGTTGTTAGTGTCTTGACCTTGAAATGTGACAGTCTCATGTTCCAGTCTATTAGAGAGTCATACAACTGTTGTCCGTGAGGTCTTTGATTCAGTTGTCCTGTTATACCCATGTACCATTAGGCTTTCCGTACCCTGCTGCCCTCCCCTAGTCACTATTGACAGCTGTCTCCTGCCTATAACCCCTTCCAGCTTAGAGGCCAGTATATTTCCTGTGAGCACTTTGTTCACCAGATTCAAGCACAGTTGTCTAGTAAATTTTCAGCCTTAAATTGATCCAGTTATGTACCTGAGATAACAGTATATTTATTGTATTTTATAGATTTGGGATGTGAGAACTAAAGCCAGTGTACACACATTGTCTGGACATACAAATGCAGTTGCTACAGTGAGGTGTCAAGCTGCGGAACCGCAAATTATTACTGGTATGATGGATGCTTTTCAAATTTGCAACCTGGCCCTTTAATATCAGATTATAATCATATGTAGACATTTTATATTCACTGTGGCTCTTGCTTTTTGTTGTATTTAGAATGCTTCTGTGTCATGTATTTTAATCAAGAGCATTTGAAATCTATTGTGAGATTTCATCCACTTGTTTTTCTCTTAGTATTTTTTTTTTTTTTTGGTACTAGGGATTGAACTTGAGTCCTTGCACTTGCACAGCAGGCGGCGAAACCACTGAGCTAAATCTCCGGCCCTCTCTTGGTATTTTTTACATAGAGACCGTCATACACAGTGCAGTGGCACCTTGGTTCACAAACTTAATTTGTTCCGCAACTGTGGGGAAAATGCCCACTGTTGCATTTGTCACCCGATACAGAGCTCACAAACAAAAACAAAATTTTGCCTAGCATTTCTGTTTCAGAACCAAGTTGTTCGCTGAACCAAGGTACTACTGTATCTTGTCATGAATGGCTAGAACACTGCTGTTACATACAACTAAGTATTACAGTGTCACCATTATTAGTCTAGGAGACTGAGATTAGAAGACAAAATATTCTGAGACCAATAACCTTTAGGATTTATGTGAATCTTATTTATAATGATAGATCTTTAATACTAGAAAATATTTTGTTTGATGTATTTTAACTTTAAAAAATTAACTGCTGTAATTTCACCTTTTTCATTGGTGAATATCATGTGCTTGTGTTATTTGCATTTATACTTGCTGTTCAGTTGACAGGGAAGCACTTTAATTTCTAAAGAATTAAATTTAAAATTAATCTATATTGGAATTACGAAGAATTTAGCCAAGAGATGATAGGATTTTGATTTGGTATTTTTATATATTTATGGAAGAATGGTTCTAATTTTATTTTGTGCCACTTTTGCATTCTTTTTCCTGATCCGTGTTTTGGGAATGTGTGTGTACTTTCATTATAGGAAGCCACGACACTACAATACGATTATGGGATCTGGTGGCTGGAAAAACAAGAGTGACACTAACAAATCATAAAAAGTCAGTCAGGGCTGTGGTTTTACATCCCCGACAGTAAGTGTGTTTTCCTGATTGGCGTCTCTTCTTTCTTCATGTCTTAATGTTGTCCTAAAATGTCAAATTGGTACTGCATTTGGCAGTTATTTAGCTAGCTGCCATTTCCAGGCCTGTGACATGTATGGACATGCATGTGTGTAATTTTTTCTTTATTACTGTTTGGCTTCCTGCCCTGTATTAAATGAGGTAAGTCTTCTACATAATGACAAACAAGACAGTAAATCATGGTCAAAAGCTGCATGTCAAAATAGAAGGTAATAGCGTCTGGCGGTGTTTTGGGCATGATTGATATTGGACACTGAAACATACATAGAATAATTCTTAAGGGGGAAGTTAATATGCACAGAGTAAGAACCATTAACATGGTAGTCATGTATCCAAAGGAACAGAACATAATATCACCCCTACTGTTTGTCACGTCCTATCACCCCGGGGACTTTTCTGGTTGCATTCGTCTTTCTCTCCTCTTTTTCCTCCTTCATTTCATTTCTCTTTCTTCCTCTTGCCCTCTGTGTTTCCTTCTCACCCTTTCTCCAGAACTATCACATAATATTTTGTGTTCGTGTGAAATTAAGTATTTGCAAATTTAATGCAGTCAGTGTAGACCATTGAGAAAATGTAAGAAGAGTAACCTAGAACCATTACTCTAGAATTTAAAATACATTTTAAAATTTTTGAAAGTTGGATATAATTTGGAACAAATGTTTTGATTTTTTTGCATCTTGTGTGATAGTACTATTTTTGCTAAAACTACACAAAGCATTGTGTACGTATGAAAAATACAACAATAAGCTTTTTGAACTCCCCATTTTATTTACCTTGATTTATGCTGCCATGAACTTTTTAATCTTATTTCAGTTACACATTTGCATCTGGTTCTCCTGATAACATAAAGCAATGGAAATTCCCTGATGGAAGTTTCATTCAGAATCTTTCTGGTCATAATGCTATCATTAATACATTGACAGTAAATTCCGATGGAGTACTTGTATCTGGAGGTAAGGAAAGATTTCAGTTGCAGCTAAATGTTTAGTTTGTCGTTTTTGTTTGTGTATGAATGAGCAGACATTTGTACTGCTTCTGAGGCATCAGGCATAAGTACCCTAGCAGAGAACATGCTACACTTATAGCATAGTTCATATTTCATAGTTTAGCCCCTTTTGAGTTCCCATGTGATAAATCTTAAGTTAGCAGTTTGTACTGGGAATTGCCTACAGTTCGGATGGATAGCCTGGATTTGGAAGTCAAATTTTGTGGTGCTTTTTTAAAAAGCTCTTTTAAAGGCCAGGGATTTAGCTCAGTGGTTTTGCCGCCTGCTGCGCAAGCGCAAGGACCTGAGTTCAATCTCCAATACCAAAAAAAAGCTCTTTTAAAATCCCGAAATAAGAACAAATGAAAATAAATGGACCAATATTTCTTTCTGTTTGATTTTTTTGGTCTTTTTAAGATAGTGTCTTTCTTTGTGCTCCAAACTCGTCTTGAACTTGCTGTATAGGCCATGTTCGCCTTGAACTTGTGATCCTCCCTGCCTCAGCCTCCCATGAGCACTGGGATCACAGGCATGCGCCACCACACCCAGGACAAACAGATACTAAGAGGAGCTTGAGGCCTGTGTCTTAGCTGTCTTTATGACTGTAGTTATTGACATGTATGTAGGCTGATGGTTTGTACCCACATGTTTGTCTAGCTCAGCTGTTGAAGGGTACCAGGTGAAACTCTTCTCTTTCAGCTGACAATGGCACCATGCATCTTTGGGATTGGAGAACTGGCTACAATTTTCAGAGAGTTCATGCAGCTGTGCAGCCTGGGTCTTTGGACAGTGAATCAGGAATATTTGCTTGTGCTTTTGACCAGTCTGAAAGTCGACTACTAACAGCTGAAGCAGATAAAACCATCAAAGTGTATAGAGAAGATGATACCGCAGTAAGTTCACTGTCTCCACACTCACTTAAAATAACAGTCATACTAGTTCAGCAAGGGTCTTCTCATTTAGTTATCAGAAGGAAGATGTATTTGTAGATTTGTAGTATTAAGGTATTTGTCATCTTGAGTAGTATCTGCTCCTAGGTTTCTGTATAGGTTTCACTGATGCCAGTGAATCCATCAGTTGAGACAATGATACACATTTAACCATGAATAAAGAATCAGCCTTTGGTACTAGCATATTATCTGAATAGAAATTTTATTTTAGATAAAAAAGTATAAACTGAACTTGTAATGAACACATTCATCTTTAGTTTGACGTGAATAATGCCAAAAGTTTGTCAGCCACTCCTAAAATCATTAAAGACCTGCTAACAGTAGTCCCAAGTCATAAGATTTAGAACACTACCTTTGTTGAAAGGAATTGTATTCAATATGAAGCAAACTAATAACACTTTAATTTGATTTTCTATTTTTAGACAGAAGAAACTCATCCAGTCAGCTGGAAACCAGAAATTATCAAGAGAAAGAGATTTTAATGTGGCACTGTCTCTGTGGTGGTTCTTTTTTTTTTTTTTTTTTTGTAATTTTTTTTGGTGGAACCAAGTCATTTTATGCTCTGACTGGGAATATAAAGGAGAAACTCACTTCTAAAACTATTGCTGCTTCATATTTTACAGTAAACTGTCCCGTGTGTCCCTCCCCAATCCTATGTTTTTTTATTTCTAAAATAAACAATTTGTGACCTAGAAAGTAAGATGCAAATGTCAAGTGTATGCAGGTTTATTGAACAGAACTATTCTAAAGACAGTATTTTGACAGTTTTATTAGAAAATTCCCCTTTAAAAATACACAAAACTATTATTAGGACATGTTTTGAGGGGAACAGGTGTTTTTATCATTCTTTAAAAACATATCTGTGACTGATAATTTGGGATTAAAAAACTTGAAGGATTAATTTAACTTACATATGTTTATTCCAGAAAGAGTTCTTGAGTGCATGTTGGGTGAAGTCCTGCACTAGAGACTGTTCAGGAAGAGAAGTAAGATGTGTGTCTGTCCACGACTTCTAGTTAAGGTAGCTTATTATAGAAACACTGTCAGAGGGGAGCAGGTGTGATGCTGGGAGGCACAAAGGGAAAGACCGTTGTTTCTGGGGAGGGTTGTGGAAGATTTCGTCGGGAAAAGACATTTGAGAAGTCCCTGGGAAGTCAGAGGGTAGAGAAGGAAGAGGGTTGTTTGTTTTGTTTTTGTCATGCTGAGAACCAAACCAGGTCTCCTGCATGCTGGGTAAAGGTTCTGAGCTACACCTCTGACCCAGGAAAAGAGTATTCTGAGATGAAGCATAAAGTGGTCGAAACTGGACATGAAGGATGGGAGTGTTGTGTTCTAGAGTAGTAGGGAGCGAAGCTGGCTTGTGCTGGGGAAAGTTCATATTCCGAGTTTGGATTTTATCTCACAAGCAGTAGGATACCAATACTGATACAGAAACTTGGGAGAGAATAACTCTGGAGGTAACATCAGAGCTATTTAAAGCTGTAGCAAGTGCCACAATCTTAGGCTGATTTTATTAAAAAAGAAAAAAGGTTCCTAATTCCTATGCTGCCTGATAAATGAGAATTTTATAAATCCTGCCTTTGGGATCCAGAATCCCCATGAGTCAAGAGGTATCAAACTTCACCTGTAATCAACACAATTATAAGAAAAATCAATTTTTAAAAATTCCCTAGTTAAATTGCAGCATGCTTTTGAACAAACCATTCAAATTACACGTATCCCATCCTTCATGTACTATGTGGGAGTATAATTGTTACAATTTTCAGGAATATAGTTTTCCAGGATTTGTTGAAAATTCTAGAATACTTAGGTCTACTAAATAGGAATGATGAGATAAGTGTACACAAGCAAGAGGATTTTTGCTCCTTAATAATGCTGACCTAAGTGTTCTGTCAATAAAAGACTAGTTTAATAGATTATAGCCCTTCGATTTATTTCTTTTTATTTCTTTATGTTCATTAAGAATAAGGAACATTGACCAATAGGGAAAGATGTCCAAATTTTGCTCATGTAAAAAGTTGTTTAAGGATTTTTGTAAAATAATGGAAGCCCTAAACCATAACAGAAGTAAACCTAATTGTTAACAGTAGCTTTGTGAGGGAGAATTTTCACGCTCTGCTTTATGTATTTCTATAATGTTAATTTTCTATAAGCATGCATTTTGGAAACTTAAAATTACTAGCATCCCTGAGAGATTGTAGTATGCCTTCTAACAGAACAGAGGTGGATAGTCCAATCCCCAAAAGCCAAGAAGAAATTCATAATGCAAAGAGATGAGAAAGATAATCTCTGCTATCTTGCCATAAAAAGCTTCTAGTGTTGTGTTTATGTTGGGGAAAAGTATCAGTTCTAAAGAGGATTTTTTTTAAATGTGCCTTATGCTATCTTATATTAGGATATCTGATCAAAATACACAGTGAATGTTTACAAAGATTACAGTAAAACACTTTCGCATTCATCTAAAATTTATCCCCTTGCCCCACACATATATATATTCCACTGTTCTTGTCACTTTCTGAAATAGTTCTAGAAGTTCTTTTATGTGAGTGTCTGTGAGGCGTGATCAAAAATACAATGCTGCTGCCAAGTGCCATCTATTGGAAAGGGCAGGAACATAAAAACATTGTGTGTATTCATCCAGCTTATTCACCAGATCTGCCACCATGCAACTTCTGGCTCTTCCCCACTGTCAGAATGACCATGAAAAGTAAGTGTTCTGAATGGATTCAGTACTTTGAGGCAGCCACAAGAGCACAACTAAGACTAAAGAAGAACTTCGGAACTGCTTTAGAAAGTGGCAAGAGCAATGAAGTAGGTGTGTGAAATGAGGGGAATATTTTGAGGGAGATTAAAGCCAATGTATTTTTTACCTTAATAATTTTTAAAAATTTAAACATTCACAGTATTTTTGGTCACACCTTGTATGTTGCAAAATGTGTTGGAAAAAGTTCATCTGCTATATGTATTTTTTTTAAAAATTGAAATTTTAGGCACAATTGCATATATATATGCCTCTCGCGTTTTCTCTGGAATGTCAGCCAAGGTTACGTCTGTCTCTTTCACTGCCTATGCCATGTTACATGCAAACTATGAATTGTTACCAGAGAAAAGCAGTTGTACCAACTGGGTTCATTCTTGATCTATAACTAGATGCCTGAGAGAAGCCATCAGCAATGACCAAATGTGCGTTTCCATAGTTTGTGCCTTCTGCCTCCTGTTGTAAAGAGGAAGCTGTCTGCCTGAGAATTCCTCATTGAGAACAAGTGTTGCCTTATTCTCCCTGCTTAGATGCTTTACTCCTAGGATTAACCCTTTCCTGGCTCCTGCACCATTTAATGTTCTCCTTTATACCATCAGCATACAAATATTGTAACACTGTCAGTGTGAAGAATCAGAAGATGAGAAAGGTAATCCCTACTGTCTTTCCTAGAAAGACTTCAAACACTTTCAGTTGAACACAAGTATCCATTCTAAGGAGCATTTTTCTTAAAAACCCTGCTTTATGACGTCCTTTATTGTGTTGCAAAAGGTGTTGCTATGTACCCATTTCTCTATTCACTTGATAGCCAAACTGGAAGAATGTTTTTAGACACCTAGGTCTTTATTCCTCATTTCCTTTTCCTCAACCATTCTAATAGAAAAATAAATGCATTCAACATACTGGTGTGGTGGCACATGCCTATAATTCTAGCACTGAGCCTGAGCCAGGAGGATCACTGCAAGTTCGATGCCAGCCTCAATACATCATGAGATGGTGTATCAGACCAAAAAATGAAAAAAGTCAACATACTATTCTTAGAAAATTTGGTAGGAATGAGGGAAAAACAGTAAATAAACTTGTAAGTTGATTTTGAATACAAAACTATAAAGCAATTTAGATAAAACCAATTAAGCAAAGAGAAGAATTATAAATACCCTAATAGAGGCCGCTATTCCACCACTCGCTCCTACGGAAGAGGAGGTGAGCCGATCCCAGTGCCCAGGAGGAGGCTCCCTGCTGCCATTCCACCACTCCTAGGGCAGAGGAGGTGAGCCGTGCGGGTTCCAGCAGCACACCCCTGCCACCATGGAAATGAGAAGACATGTAAAAAAGCCTCAAAAACAGACTTCCAGATCACAGCAACCCCAAAGGGAAACGAGATGGAAGAATCTGATTCTCAACCACCTGGACTCCTTGAACATGGAACAAAAGAGGATCTGGAAAAAATGAAATCACAAATAATTTCTCAGATAACAGCAAAGATTGTGCTTATAGTGCAAGACATGATTAATCTAGAGAGGACACAGATAAAAAAAATAGAGGAGCAGAGGAACATGATGGAATCCCAA
>NW_004624858.1:5712720-5754498 GCF_000247695.1 Heterocephalus glaber | reverse complement strand
TTTTTTGAGACAGAGTCTCACTATGTATAGTTCAGGCTGTCCTTGAACTTACAGCAATCCTCCTAACTCACTCTCCTGAGTTCTGGGTTTACAAGTGTGTGCCACCACACGCGGCTTGCTTTGCTCCTGTTACCTACGATGACTTTCGGTATTCTGAGTCTCTTCTGGTTCCACATAAATTTAGGATTGTTTTATCTAGATCTGTGAGAAAAGCTGCTGGTATTTTGATAAGGATTGTGTTAAATCTATATATCAATTTTAGGATTATGGGGTTTTTTTTAGTTTCAAGAGCATTGTGTTTTCAAGTATATTTGCACATAATTTTTTCCAAGTATTATGATCTAGGCACAGGTAATATGAAGTTGTTGTAATTGTTCTTATTATATTAATAATACTTTAATAATGGCTCACTATAGTGGTTCTGGCTATCCATGAACAGGAAATATTTTTCTATTTTCTGATGTCCTCTTTGATCTCTTTTTTTGTTGTAGAGATCTTTCACTTCCTTAGGTTAATTCCCAAGAATTTAATTTTTCTTGATGTATTGTGAAAGGTGTTCTTTTTCTAATTCCTTTCTCAGTGAGTTCATTATTTGTGTACAAGAATGTTATTGATTTTCATTCATTGATTTTGTTTTCTGATACATTTCTGAATTTTCAGCTATTAATTCTAGGAGTCTTTTGGTAGAATTTATTCAATCTTCCAAGTAGAGAATCATGTCATCTGCAAAAGATAATTTGACTTCTACTTTTTCCATATGTATCCCATTTACTTCTTTCTCTTCCTTGATTGCTCTGGCTAATGTTTTGGGGACTGGGTTGAACAGGAGTGTTAACAGTGGAAGCCCTGCCTTCTTCCTGATTTTACAGGGAAATCTTTCAGTTTTTCCCCACTTATATGTTGCTGACAGTAGGTTTGTCATAAATGTCTTTTATCAGATTGAATAACTTCTTTCTATACCTATTTTCTTCAAATTGTTTTATTATGGATGGATGTAGTATTTTGTCAAAGGCTTTTTCTGTGTCATGGAGATGATGATGTGATTTTTGTCATTGCTTCAATTTATGTGGTGGATTACATTTATCGATTTTCATATGTTGAACCATCTTTCCATTACTGAGATGAAGCCTACTTGGTCATGATGTATGATCTTTTTGGTGATTTGTTGCATTCTATTTGTCAGTATTTTGTTGAGGATTTTGGCATCTATGTTAATTAAAGAGATTGGCCTGTAGTTCTCTTTTTTTGAAATCAGGGTAATACTAGCTTCCAGAAATGATTTTGGGAGTACTCCTTCCCTTTCAACTTCATTAAAGAATTAGAGTAGTATTGATGTTAGATCTTCCCTGAAGGTCTTGTAGAATTCGGCCATAAATCCAAAAGGATTTGGGCTTTTCTTAGTTGGTAGGATTTTTAATTACTGCTTTAATTTCATTGCTTATTATTGAGTTATTAAGGATTTTTAAATCTTCTTGGTTCAGTTTTAGTAATTCATATGTATCTAGGAATCTATCTGTTTCTTCTGAGTTCTCCAAATTATTGGTATACAGTTTTGTGAAGGAGTTGCTAATAATCTTCTGGATTTCGTCAGTGACCATTGTGATTTCTCCTTTTCCATTTCTAATTGAATTGATTTGGGGTCTTTTCTTTCCTTTTTTTGGGGGGGTAGGATTGACTAAGAGTTTTTCTATTTTGTTCATTCTTTCACAGAACCAATTTTTCAATTCATTGATTATTTGTACTGTTTTTATTCTCCAGTTCACTTATTTCTGCTCTGATCTTTATAATTTCCTTTCTAGATTTAGATTTGGATTGTTCTTGTTTTTCTAGGGCCTTGAGGTGCATTATTCGGTTATTTATTTGGGCATGCTGTTTGTCTGATGAGGGCATTCACAGCTATGAACTTACGTCTTAGGACTGCTTTCACCCATAAGTTTTGGTATATTGTATGAACGTTATCATTTAGTTCTAGGAACTGTCTTATTTTTCCTTGATTTCTTCTGTGATGCATTGTTTATTAAAGAGCGTATTGTTTAATTTCCATGTATTTGCATAATTTCTGTGGGTTTTTTTACCATTGAGTTCTAGTTTTATTGCCCAATGATCTGATAATATGCATGGTATAGTTTTAGTTCTTTTGCATTTACTTAACCATGCATGCTTTATTGGCCAGTATGTGGTCTATTTTGGAGACAATCCCATATGCTGCTGAGAAGAATGTGTATTCTGTGGTTGTTGGGTGGAAAACTGTATATATCTATTAAGTCCATTTGTTTGAAGGTTTGGATCAACTCTACTGATTTTTTTGTCTAGTTAATCTATTTGTGATAGTAGGATGCTGAGTTCCCCCACTATAAGTGTGTTGATTTTGTCTGATCTTTTATTTCCAGTACTGTTTGTTTTATGAAGTTGGGTGTGCCATTGTTCAGTGCATATATGTTTACATTTGTTATCACTTCCTATAGAATTGTTCCCTTAATTAGTATGTACTGACCTTCTTTGCTTCTTCTGATCAGTTTTGAATTAAAGTCCACTATGTCTGAAAGTCAAATAGTTACTCCTGCTTATTCTCAGGTTCCTGATGGTGCAATCATTCTTAAGAACTATCACCTTAGAAAACTGAAAGTCTGTCCTTGTTATGGTATAGATCTAAAAATTTCCCCCAAATCTCTTGTGTTCAGAGATGGGGCTTTGGGAAGGTGATTGGATGATGGGGGTATTATCCTAATCAGTGCATTAGTCCACTGATGTGTTCATAGCTGACTGTGCTGTTAGGAGCTGGACTTGGTTAGAATAGGCAGGTCACTGGAGGTATGACCTAGAAGGATGTGCTCTTATCTCTGGCTCTTATTCTACCTCTGCATCTCTCTCTCTCTCTCTCTCTCTCTCTCTCTCTCTCTCTCTCTCTCTCTCTCAGTTGTCCTGTGTTGAGCAACTTTTCTTTGTCATGCCTTTCTGCCATGCCATTTCTACCTTGGAACCAGCCTACTATGCATGTACTGATCCCTCTGAAGCTCTGAGCCAAATAATCTCTCCTCAAGTTATGGGTTTTAGGTATCTTGTTTCAGTGACAGAAAGTAACTAATACAGTATCCATCACACATGGGCTGTCTATTCCCCTGTCTTAGCAATCACCCTTCTACTTTCTGTCTGCATTAATTTGACAATTCCAGAACCTCATATAAATGGATTTATAGAGTATTTACATTTTTGTGATTGGCTCATTTCACTTAGCATAATGGCCTCAAGATTTATCCATAATGTAGTATGTGCCAGAATTCTCTTCATTATTTGGGGAGGGGTCCTTAGTTACTTTCTTGTTGTTGGGAGAAAATACCCAGTACCCACAAGATAAAGGAGGAAAGGTTTATTTTAGCTCATAATTTGTAGAGGTTTCAGTCCATAATCTGCTGGCTCCAAGGCAGGGTGGCACAGCAGAGGAGAAACAGTCCATGGCAGGCAGGCAGGAGGAAGCAGCAGTAGCAGCAGCAGTGAGCCTTCCTTTCCTTTTTCTCCCATCCAGGCTACAAGCCTATTGGTTGGTGCCACCCACAACCATGGTGGGCCTTCCCATTTTCCACACCCAGAACTATGTGAAACCAATCAGTGGCCTAACTTAGTTACTACACAACACACTTTTAATCCATATTCACACACCCTAGATCCAGCCACATGCAACAAGCCTCACTTATGGATGCATGAAGCTTTGGGGAGACATGTGGATATAAACCATAATAAGGAGTACAGAGCTTGAACTCAGCCTTTACATTGGACTACATGACCAGCACTTTTTATTTTAATATTATTATTTCATTTTGTGAGAGGGTCTCACTAAGTTGCCTAGTCTGGGCTTGAACTTGCTGTCCTCCTGCCTCAGCCTCCCAGAGTGCTAGGATTAGAGACATGTGGATAAGGCACTCAACATTTTCCTTCCTATTTAGGGTTGAATAATACTCTGTTTTGTGTATATGGCACATGCTTTTCATCCACTCATCTGTATGCTGAAGCTGCTTCCACCTTTGGGTGGCAATGCTCCTATGAACATATGTGTTCGTATATCTCTTTGAGATTTTGCTTTCATTTTTTTGTATATCCTTTTATTGGTATATTTTATGTGTACAATATAATGACATTCATCACTGGAGATATGCACCTTTACATCCTCTCTTGGTTCTTATTTTTTCTCCCTTCTCCTGCCCTCCCTTCAACACCTCCACTCCTCCCTATTTACAAAGACTCTGCTTCCATTTTTTCATATTAATTCCATTCCCCCCTTTTCCTTTCCCCTACCCCTCCCACTTCCCCTTCCCCTGTGCCCCTTTTCTTCCTATTTCACATTATCTATTATACCTTTTAGTCCTTATTTACTCTTTCAGTTTCTCACACTAGAGAAACTATTTGGTATTTACACATGTGTGTCCTATTTATTTCACTTAAGAGTATCACCTCAATGTCCATCCATTTTGCAATAAATGTCTCTAAGTTCTCATTTTTTATGGCTGAGTAGTACTCCATTTTATTAAAAAACCACATTTTCTTGATCCAGTCTCCAGTTGATTGGCATTTGGATTGTTTCCAAGTTTTAGCTATTACAAACTGTGCTGCTATGAACATGGGTGCACATATATTGCTGTGGTATGATTCTTTTAATTCTTTGGGGAAAATACCCAACAGGGGAATGGCTGGGTCGAATGGGACCTTTAGCCCTAGTTCTTTGAGGTATCTCCATACTGATTTCCACAGTGGTTGCACCAGTCTACACTCTCACCAGCAGTGGAGCAGGATTCCTCTTTCCTCACAGCCCCGCCAGCATTTGCTATTGGTTGATTTCTTGATAGCAGCCATTCTTTCTGGAGTGAGGTGGAATCGCAGCGTTGTTTTCATTTGCATCTCTCAAATGACCAGTGATGTTGAACATTTTTTCATATGTTTATTTGCCATTTCTACTTCTTTGTCTGAGAAATGTCTGTTCATTTCAGATGCCCATTTTTGGATTGGGTCTTTAAATTTGGGGGGTCTGATTTTTTTAAGTTCTTTATAGATTTGAGATAGTAGACCTTTGTCTGAGGGACCGCTGGTGAAAAATTTTCCCACATTGTGGGTTGTCTCTTCGCTGGTGCGTAATGGTAAACACCATTCTTGATGTCTTGTGTACAATACTTACTAGCTCTTCTACAATATTTCCATTCAGGAGAATGTCCATTTTTACAAGTTCTGCAGTCTGGTAGCCTGCATCTTCATAATTGAAGCTAGCATATCCAGAAGACAGATGTTTCAAAGAGTCATAAAAATCTACCACAATTTCATTCAAAGGGAAGGGACATTTAAGCATAACTCTATTTTGATCAATAAATATCAAATGTTTCTGAACTGCTCTTCGAGCCTGGCAAAGCACCATTACCTTTCCAGTATATTCATCTGGTGTGATAATAGTGCCCAGAACAACTGGCTCTAGATATTCTCCTACTTTTGATTTGTCAGGGAATTGTGCAGGGTTGATTATTGTGATTTGTTTTTCTCTGTATTCCTTTATTAGTTTTGCTGATGAAAGAACAGCTTTATGTGGAACAGTAGGGGTTGTCAAAATAACAGAAGTATTATATTCTTGCTCTAGTAACTGGTTGAAAACTTCCATGTGCAGAAGTCCAAGAAATCCCAACCTCCAGCCAGCAACCAATGCAAGACTACTATCCTGATGTACTGTCACACTGGAGTCATTTAAAGTCAGTTTTTCTATGGCACTCTTCAGGTTATTATATTCAGACTGATCTATAGGATACATTCCTGCAAATACCATTGGTTTCACTGATTTAAATACAGGCAAGGGCTCCACTGGATGATTATGTAAATACAACGTATCTCCTATTTGTGCTTCAGTGACATCTTTCATCCCAGCAATCAAATAGCCCACCTGTCCTGCATATAATTTAAGAGTTGGCTGCTCATTAGGATTTAGAACTCCTGCTTCATTAACTTTGCATGTCTTTTGAGTATGTGCTGATACAATTTTATCTCCTTTGGAAACCCACTCCATCAAACAACACTACATTGGCTATCACACCTCTATATTGGTCAAAGGTGGAGTCAAATACCAAAACTCTCAGAGGATTTTTGCGATGCACCTTAGGAAGGGGTATTCTTTCAATAACTGCCTGAAGAACATGTTCAACATTTGTTCCAAGTTTAGCAGAAATCTTAATACAATCATCACTTGGAATATCAAATACTTTTTCAATTTGTTTTTCAACCCTTTCAGGATGTGCATTCTTCAGATCTGTCTTGTTTATAACTGGAATTATTGACAGCTGTGCTTCAAAAGCAAGAAAGAAGTTTGCTACAGTTTGGGCTTGAATACCCTCATTTGCATCGACCACCAGTAAAACACCCTGGCAAGCAGAAAGTGACCTGGATACTTCATAACTGAAATCAACATGGCCTGGTGTATCAATAAGATTTAAAACGTACTCCTTTCCTTCAAAATTGTAAAAAAGAGATGCTGTCTGTGCTTTAACAGTGATTCCTGTTTCTCGTTCCACTTGCAGTTTATCAAGAACTTGCTTATTGTCTTATCAACTGTTCCTGTTAGTTCTAACAGCCTGTCAGCTGAAGTACT
The DNA here is from genome assembly GCF_000247695.1 of Heterocephalus glaber. Next base: position 5,747,885 of record NW_004624858.1, on the reverse strand, counting down.
TTTGCCATGATCCACATGTGCAATGATACTGAAATTTCTAGTATCTTCAACAGGAAATCTAGATGTGTCTGGTTTTTCCCAAGATCACATTGGAGGAGCTGTGGAAGGATTAAATAAGCAGAATGGAGCCCGCGTGCTCCAGGCTCTGCCACCCTAGAAATAACTGGAAGCGGGGTCCACTCGCAATCCCAGGAAGCCCCGAAAGAGTGCATGGAGCACGCTGTGAAGTCCAGAAGGGGGCGTAATCACGGGCTTAGAGGCGGTCACCTTGTGCCGTGCAGAGCTGCAGAGCCTGTCGCTAGCCCAGGACCCTGCAGCAGCCCCGTGTCTGGCAGCGGGCCAGAACCGGGGTGGCTGGGGTCTTGCGGCCCCTGTGGCACATGGCAGGAGCACGCGTCTGTGCCAGCAGCCCCAGCCTGCGAGGGTCCACATGGCCTGGGCACTGGAGCCCACAAGCTGGTTTGTTCCCAAGAGCCCAGCTAAGTGCCGCAAGGAAGAATCTGGATCGCTCTAGAGGCTAAATCAGGTTGCCTTCCAGTTTTCACCCCACGACTCCCGGCAGGAGGCCAGAAACCAGCACCTTCACTCTCATTTTTTGTTCTGTATACCCTAAAGTTGAATTGCTAAATCATATGGTAATTCTGGTTTTAGTTTTTAGAGAAACTACCATATAGTTTAATATAGTAGCTGTATCATTTTCTATTGCCACTAATGGTGTTCATGGTTGCAATTTCTCCCCATCCTTGCCAACACTTATTTTTAAAAAAATAGTAGCCATTCTAATGAGTGTGAGGTGGTATCTCATTGTGACTTTAATTTGCTTTTCCCTAATGAAGCATCAATATTTTTTCCAGGAAATTTATAGTTTAACTCTTCCATTTAAATCTTTAATCCATTTTGAGTTAATCTTTATATGTAATGACTTTATTTTTTTGCATGTGAACATACAATTTTTCCAGAACTACTTGTTGAAAAGACTTTCTCTTCCCATTTACTGGCCTTGGAAATCTTGTCAAAAATAATTAGGTCACTTGTGAAGGGTTTATTTCTGTACTGTTTATTCTATTCCACTGATCTATGTCTGTTTTTAATGTCTTTATGTGCCATACTGTTTTGATTACTATAGCTTTGTAATAAGTTTTGACAAAATGTGATTGGTCCAAAGCTGTTCTTTTTCTTAATTATTTTGTTATTCTGGATCCCCAGTTGATCTGAGGATGGATTTTTCTGTTTCTGCCAAAAAGTACCACTGAGATTTTGATAGAAATTTCATAAAATCTTTGGGTTATTTGGTTAATACTGATATCTGTTTTCATTTCTTTCTCTCTTTTTTTTTCGTACCAGGGATCGAGCTTGGGACCTGGTGCTTGTGAGGTGGTTGGCAGCACCACTGAGCTAAATCCCCCACCCTGTTTTCATTTCTTCTGACACAAGATTAACCAACTTCAAAATTGTTACACTTAGTTTCTAAAAGAGACAAGGAGAACTGCTGTGCTTAAAGAACTTTCAGAGATTATGCACAATGTGCCCGCAGGGCTGTGTTCCTCTTTTCCCTCCTAGAACCGGTCCATGTTTTATTCCCAGCCAGCCTCCTCTTAGCAGAACAGGACATGAACACTCGTGTAAAAGTCCTTACAATATTTGTGCTAGTCAATCGGCATAAATTCAAACGTGCAATGATGGAATCATTGGTACTACTTTTAATTCCAGGGAAAAAGGACTTTTTGGTTGATCAGTGGCAAGTGCCAGCCCGCTATAAATGTAGACTCTCTCCCTCCCTTGCTTCCTACAGCAATAGGCCCTTAACTGCTCCTTAGCAATTTTGCATTGCCCATTTTGCTTCATATATATATTTCTTTTTAGGACTGAGAATTTGAACCTCTTTGACAAGTCTTTAAAAATGCATCATTATGGGAGAGACTAATTATTCTTAGGACTTTGATGATCTTTTATTTTTGAAAGGCCATTCATTCATATATATATGTATTTCTTTTTAGGACTGAGAATTTGAACCTCTTTGACAAGCCTTTAAAAATGCATCATTATGGGAGAGACTAATTATTCTTAGGACTTTGATAATCTTTTATTTTTGAAAGGCCATCCATTCACCTGTTTTGTTCATTCAGATGAAAATTAATAGAACACACATCATGATTTTCAAAGCTATTTTGAAATGATGGAAACCCTGCCCAAACCTTTGAAGAAAAGCACTTGCTTTAATAGATTTGAGAAGGTATCCTAGCAACCACTCTATAGTGAAATTTATCAATTTCTCAGGGAGAATTTGTATTAAATCCAAGAAAGAGACACTTCAATTTTAATTTCTTAGAGTCATTTTTTCTACATTGTTTCAGAGATCGGACATTCTTAGATATCTTCACTCTTGAGACTTCATTTAATAACCACTAAAAGCATATTTGATGTTACCCTACATGGGCTGTCTCCTTCAGTGGTACTGAATTCCAGCTGGTACAGAAAGATGATAGATAGATAGGAGGTGTATATTTTAAAATAGTATAAGAAGCCAAAAAAAGTGCAAAAATATTATATATGTATTTGTGCTTTTTTGTTTTTATTTCTATACATGCAAAAATATGGCCCAAAACCTTGTTGACCCTGAGGAAGCCTGAGGCCTAGAAAACATTCATTCACACTAATCTGGCTTTTCTTTGGTTTTATAAAAGGGAAGAGATTTATTTGGTTTTGCTTTCAGATTTCAGTTATTTCTAAATTGAAAACTTTAAAAAAATGTGAATGCAAATGAAAATAGAATTTGTTTCCAGATGTATAAACACATCAAGCATGAAATGACATGAACCAAATATGCATTCTGCAAGTAGGATTCAGAAGTGAGCTGGCTATTAAAATTAAATAGTGTTAACAATGCAATTCTAGATCACCAGGGAATAGGGCCTGCATAGAAAATTCATATGCGTGAGAAAGACTTAGTCTCAGGGGTTTTGTTATCTTGAAAAGCAAAGTGAAACTGCTATGTGGATTGGTCTATGGGGATTTATAGTTTGTGTGTTGTTTGCAGTCATTTAGTGTCTACCTAGATATATATGCGGATGTGTACATGAGGACATGCATGCACACAACATAGTTATTTTAATTATGATGCTATGATAATTTAGTTGTAGGGAGAGAATTTCCATAACTTAGCAGGAATGCTAATGTTTCTTTGATGTATGCCAGTGACAGATGAAGACTTTATTTATAATGTATTAAGATGAACCCTACATTTATAGCTACAGCTTTCTTCTGGAATGATGCCAATTAACAAGAATACAAGTAGAGCATACTTTTCCTTCCAAAATAGCAGGGATTCAATAAAGATTTGTTGATTTCATTATTCTATATTCTTCGATTAGATTTTTATTTAAGTATAATATGAATTATAGGGGTGGGAATGCTGCTCAGTGAAAAGTCCCTGCATTCAAGTCTCGGTACTAAAAAAAACAAAACTTTTTTACATTGTTTCTGTTTAGTTTTATTTTTCATCCATGTTTAACCTGTTGGTATGAAGGATTATCTTTTCTTTCTTTTTTCTTTTTTTGGTATCAGGAATCAAACTGTAGTCCTTGCACTTTTGAGGCAGGTGGCGGCACCGCTGAGCTAAATCCCCGGCCCAGATAATCTTTTCTTAAACCTCTTGCCTTCACCCACTGTGTCCTGCTCTGTTTTCCTTTCCTTCATTTCCCCGGGAAGAGTTGAGTTATTGTTAGTTTTTGGTAGTCGTTGGGGACGGCAGCAAAGAAACCTGAGACAAGGTGACAGAGGCAGAAGAGCCCACCCTAGGAAGAAGGGATTCTGGTGCTCCTCTCACTTTCCCTGCAATCTTCCCCATTTGGCTCCTTCCATCGGTTGATCGCTGGACCAATGTGCGTCTTCACCAGAACATTCTAAGGATGCCACAGGCCGAGAAGGCTGGCCAGGGCCACGGTGTCTGAGCTATTTGAACAGAACAGGTGGATCCCTGTCACCTTCCTGGCCCTCAGATCACAACTCAGAACAGCACTCACAGCACTCATTGAAGTGCTACTGTGACTTGCTATGTGCTCTATTTGCAATACATTGATTATTGGGAACCTAGGAAGCAATTTTCAAAAAAAAAAAAAATCCCCTTCCTTGTGACTAGGTTCCTAGATCTTGGATCACTCTGACTATTGTTTATTTCATTCTCCCTCTCCCTTCTAGTAAAAAATCCTGGTGCACTGAATTCCTTTCTGTGTGTATTTAGTGCAGCAATCATAATGGATTAGGCTCTTGTATAGGTCACTTTGAAGCCACCTTTTCCAGGGTTGAGGAAGATAACTGGAGGATGAAGCAGGTAGGAATGCCAAAAGTGAGTGCAGATCTGCTCAGAACTCTCACTCACCCTGGGTGAGCATGAGGAGAACCAGGAGTTTATTGTGAGGGCGCAGGCAGGTGGAGCAGAAGAGGCACAAACGACCACTTAGTGAAAATATCAGAAGCAGGTTGATCCCTTCAGATGGGAAAACACAGGCCAATGCCTTTAGTAGGTATTTTATCTGTGAAAAGCTAAGCAAATTTAAGAGCATCTCATTAAAATGTCTCAGATGAGAGCTCCCCTAAGAGATTCTAGAGAGCAGGCTATGCCCAGTGGAAACAAATAGTACAGAACTTGTTATTCCTAATGGTTCAACTCTCAATCCTGATGACCTCGAAACAATTTTTCCTTCAGGCTTTAAATTTCTCTATCTGCAGCTCCACTGCAGCGATGGGGATTGCAGGCATCCAGCCACTGAGCTGGAGAATTGAATACAGAGAGCAATGAAAACTAGCATAGCAGTGTTGCAATACCCTTAATTAAAAGAGAAGAGCATTAAGTGACATTAAAAACAGAACAATGTGTTCTTTTGAATGCTGGTGCTTAAGGAAAAGCAAGTCTAATTAGAAGAGGATGAGAGATTCCAAATGGGACTTGTGGCTGCTTTCAAGTGCTTTGAGAGTTGGTGGCAGTGATTTCTTTCGAGCCTGTTTCCTTTCAGGGTTTTTTGTGTAAGTCTGGACCATTGCCTGCCTCCCTCCAACCAAGCTTTCATTCTGGCTCACCAGACGAACGAGAATATAATAAAAAGGGAAGAAAAGGAAGATTCCTGAGATGAATGGCTAGAAAGTGGGAAAAGAAAGACAAGTGTATCAAAGAGGGTACCCATGGGGGAGGAAGATTTCACAAAACAGAACGGAGACAATAAAGAGGGGGACAGAGAAATGGGTGGGAGGAGACAAGCAATGGACTAAGAGGCAGGGAGAAAAATGGAGGGAGAGGGAGGAGAAGACAACGGAATATGGAGGCGTGAGATTTAGGATGTTGTCTTGTTACACACGTGTGGCATCCTTGGATCTCTTGGCTCTTGAAAAAAGTGCTTGGTTTAAATCCGAGAGACCTAAAATCAGATTGCTTTAAAGTCCTTTTCACTCTGGCTGCACATTAGACTTTAGATTCACCTAGAAAGCTCAAATCGTTGCCTAGATCAGTGCTACCTTCCAGAAATAAGAGGAAAGGGGCTCAGGTATCGGATTTTTAATTTTATTTTTATATTTTAAGTTTGATTACCACATATTAATTGTATATGTGAACGGGCGCCCCATGTGATAGTCCAACTCTCGTAGAATGTGCACAGATCAAATCCAGCCATGAGCTAGCAAGAAGCTGGGCGTGAGGGACAGAGTGGAGGCGCTGCCTGCGTGGGAGCTGGCCTGGACTTGCTCCCTGAAGGAAGAAGGCTCGGGCGCTGTCCTGTGCTGCCACTTTTTACAGAATCTGGGCTCACAAAAGCCATAGGTAATATGAAAAAATATGGCATCCCATGTAGTCACCAACTAAGTTCTTCCAAACACACCGTTCTTGCAAGATGAACTCTTCTTTGTAGAATGAATGTCCCTACTACCTTTTTTGGTGATTCTTCTGCTGCTTAGACATAGAAAGGAGCATAGCGCTTCAGCTCTAGAGTGTCAGTTAATGTCAAATGTCACAACACAGAATTCTGTACTTGGTCAATGAAAAGTTACTGCTCTGGATATTTTAAAGCAAGGGCTAAGAGATTTGGAAAATGAGATATGTATATATACTACTTCCTCATGATGAATGTATTTATTATGTATTGCAAACATATACTAATAAATAAGAAATTTGGAAGATCTTTGTTAGCTAAATTATCATCACCACATGCTATACACAGTATATTGTATTTAATTATCATACAACACCCTTTTCGGGGTTCAAATGTTGACAGTGATTAGAAGGGTATCTGAACTTCTAGAAGAGTTTTGTTCACATTCCCTTAGAAGTTGCTATCGTATAGTGGAATCTTTGGATGTCCACAACCCGAGAGAATTAATTCTTTATCCAACTAGTGAGTTTTTCATTTATTAAATGGTATATTCAGATGGCATGATTTTACAAATTTATGAAAATCATAGAAGAAGTACTAGGATGAAACAACAAGTTGTAGGATACAATACTAACATTTTTGGTGGATGGTGCTTTGTAATTTCCAGCTTTATTTAAATGTTATTTTTGATTCTCACAGCTCCCTTTTGAGGGGAGCAGGATGGATAGCACCTCACTGTCCCTGGGAACAAGCCTAGGACTGTTCTTCCTTCTTAAGAAATACTCAGGCAGAGCAGTGCCTCTTTGTTTTCTTTCTCACAGCAAGGAGGAGCAGTGGGAAAAGTAAAGTAAAGGCCCTATGATTGCTAGAACAAATACACAGAGGGATGTAAAAGCTTGACTTTTTCGCTCTGCACTGCAAACATTTTACACATTTTCATTTTACTAAGGAAGAAAATCATGTGAATTGTTTCTCCAAATAACATACTCTACTTTGAAAAGGCAATTCAGTCTCCTAGCAACCAACATTTCTCCAAATAAGAAGTGTCTGGAGGAAGACAGAAACTGCAATTACACCATGAATAGAGGAGCATTCTCAGGAGCCTGGGAGGGAATCATAAAAGGTATCCCACCCCATTTCCACTCGCCCAGCGGCAGCCTCTGGGGACCTCAGAGCTTCCAAGCAGAGTCACCAGCAAGGTCAGTTGCTGTGGCCTTTCTTATTCTCGAGCTGGCGATGGGGCGTCTTCTTCCTCACCCCTTAGAAGTTGGCCCTTTCTAAAACAAAACACTTTTATAAACTTGTCCTGGAAACCCGCTGGGTCAGTGGCACTCAAAATGGTAGCCACTGGTCTCATATGGTTTGAGAAAAACAAAACAAAACAGTTTTCCCTTTTCCATACTCATAAAATTTTTGGTTGCCAGAAAGTATTGTGCCCTCCCGCATACACACACACACACCCCAAGCAATTCTCTGCAGATACCAGCTGGGTGTCCTAAAATTTAACTCAATTCTGTCATTATCTGCCTGGAGATAGCATCAGTTCTCAGGGGTTAAGGGCTCAATCCCACAAGACCACCTCCTGCTTCAGATGCCAATCACAGGCAACAGGTCTAAATCTGAACGCCTGTTTGGCCTGGCTTGGGAGAAATGGTCCGAAGATCCTGTCTCAGGTTGGGTCATTGCTGGAGCGGCCCACAGAGTTCAGAACAGATCATTTAGCGGATGACTAGTTTATTACAAAGGACCCAACTCAGGTACGGCCAGATGAAGCGAGGTGTTAGGAAAAGTGGGGAGGAGCGAGGGAGAGTTTCCGTGACTGCCCGGGTGGACCACCCTCCATGTGATCACCAACTCAGGAGCGCTCAGAATCTCACCTCAAGGCCTCCTTATTAGACATAATTAATGAAATTATTGTCACTGGGGATCAGCAGAAATCTCGCCTCCTCTTCCAACTGTGAGCTGGGCAGTAGTGTGGAGCTGAAAGTGCCACCTCTCTAACCACATGGCTGGGTTCCCTGGCAACCAGGCCCCATCTGATATCCTCCAGGAGCCCCAGCTACCTGCCATCCCTTTAGCATATAGAGAGACACTATCACTTGATGGATTCCAAGGGTTTTAGGCATCCTATGTCAGGAAAAGGGGAAAGAAGACAAAAATATATATTTCTTCTTCAATCACAATGTCCCATGTGACTATTTAAATTGAATTTAACCTAAGTGAAATGAAAAGGCAGTTCCTAGTCACACAAGCTACCTTTCAAGCCCTCACTAGCCACCTATGGACAATGGGTTCCATATTGGACAAGCCCCGTGTAGAGCATTTCCATACCTGTAGGGAGTTCAAAGCTGCCCCGTAGCACTGCTCTTGGGGTGCCAGCCACACAGACTTGGGTGAAGAAGTTCCAGTTCGACAACAGCCAGTTATGTGAGGAGTTTTAAAATTTTCTCTCAGAACTCTACCTCTGTCTTTATATTTTTCTCACCATTTTTCTACCTCAAATTCTTCATGTCCCCACCCCTAAGTCCTCTCCTTCTGGAAGAGTGATTTTGGAAACTAGTAAGTTATGTTGAGAGTGCAGCTCAGGGCTGCAGAGGGAAACGTGAGAGCACAAGTACTTTTGTACAATCAATGTTTTCTGCAGATTTAAATCTAAAGGTTTTATAGCGGCGTTTGAAACGGTAGGTCACAAATCACAAAATTTCAACTTGGAATAACTCAGTACAAGATAGTCTGAAAGTCCAGGGTGTGATTGTTTTGGGTTCCCCTTTCTGATTCCCTTTACTTATCCACCACAGGAAAAATATTGGCAGCCTTGCTTGGGGATGAAGAAGAATTTCAAAAGGTAGATCAGGATTTGCCTCTGGATTTCTTTATCTTCTCTTCCTTAACCACCACTGTCTTCCTCAGTTGTTTCAGTGTCCACGCAGCGTGAAATAACTGTGTCTTGGAGATGAACATGTAGCAGAAAAAGGCTGCCGTAGCTGTGCCTCTTGTTTGTTTGTTTGGAGGTCCTGGGGATTAAGTCAAAGGCCTCGACTGTGTCGGGCCAAGTGCCCCACCCCTGAGCCACAATCCCAGCCTGGCCGTGCCTTCTGAACCCACCTGGACTGCCGCACTGAGGGGACCAGGGCTTTGGACCTGGGAGCTAGTCAGGGAAATCCCCAGTGCAGGCCACCACCGGCACAAATCCACGCCAGCCCTTACTCCCATGGCTGGAGGGGCCCAGCAAAGCCAGTCTGTGCCTATCAAGAGGCAGTTCTGTTCATCTGATCAGCTCCTACAGACCTGCCATGGATATAACTGTGCAGAGCCCTACGTCGCTGATCAAAGAAACTTCTCTGGCTACACGGCTTCATTTTAACTGCAGGGTTTTCATGCTTAAGTCTACATTTACCAAAATTTACTGTTATCATCGTAACAGCTCTGAGTTGATATTTTCTCTTTCATACAATTGAAAATATTTTCTTTAAAAGAATTTTTTTCACATATAAAATCTCCAGCAGTGCTTTCAGGTGAGCAAGTACACAGTATGAGAAATGAATGAGTAGAAGCAAAACCAAGACTTCCCTGAGACTTTGACTTCATATATAAGTGTGTATGTATTCAAAGAAGTGGCTTGCTGGCTTCGTGTGCTCAGGAGACACTGGGCACAATCAGAAGAGACAGAGCTTCATACTTCTGGCCATAGGGAATGGATTTTGAATTAGACTCTACATCAGAATTCATCCCTCACACAAGCGCAGATTTAAAACACTCCCTTTCCCTCTGGCCCCAGCATGTGCCCAGGGCATCTTGGCAGACACAGCCAACTGGGGCAGACCGAGGGTAGATCTGAGCTCCTGTTTCCTGGAGTCCACAGCCAGCAGAGCGAACGGAAGGAAGCAAAAGTCACCTTCTTGGACATAGATGAACAAATCATGATAAGAGGCAAAATTGTAAACATTCACAAGATTCGGTTTGGCAATTCCTTTATGCAAATGAAGTTAGTTCCTAAGTCTCTATTTCAGCCTAGTAGCAGAAAAAAAAAAAAAAGAAGAGAAAGAACAGAAAACCTTTTCCAAGTTAACAATTCAATCACTTCCAGTTTGGATTTAAACCCATTTAAGAGTGTCTGGGGCCCACACTCCCCTTTTGCTGGCACATGGACACCCACACCCTCATTCCCTGTGTCTGAGCCCTAGAAAGTTTGCCCTTTCTCTCTGCCATGGCTCACAGTGCCACAGGGGTGACCGAGAAGCTGTCTTTTCTTGGAGCTTCATACAGGAATGGGGCAGAAGCCCTCCCGTGCTTTGGTATTCAAACACGTCTGCGGTTTTAATACTGCTCCTTTCTGGGATTAAGATGCTGATGAGGTATGAACAGGGTGGACAGGAAGTGGCTGTGGTACTGGTGGCTAAATGCCTTTGCTCTCTCCTGTCTTTTCTATCCTTGGCCCATCCTCTCAGAGTTTGCTCTCTCCGCGCTGCATGGAGGGAAACTGTTGATACTGTGAGCAGTCTTCCTCTCCCTGTGTTTTATAGCAATGTCTCCACTCGGTGGCCCTTTGGAAGCACAAATCCTCTGCTGACTTCACAGAGCCAGTTTCTTGCAAGTGAATGTCTTACCTTCTGCTTTGTTTTCCTGTTGGAGATTTCCGAAAATAAATTTAGCGCTTTAATTAATGTTTTTGTTCCTGTTTGTACCTGTCCTCTCTTTCCATTGATTTTTCAGGCAGAGAGCTCAGAGGTGACTAGAAGCTACTAGGAATCACTAGAGGTGAAGAAAACAACCAGATACCAGGACACACATAATGCTGCAATGTGGATGGCGGTAACCAGCAGATGTTGAGCTTTTTGTCTGCCAGGCACCGTTCTAATACTTTTCTCTGCCTGTGTCATGTAATGCTCAGGAAGATTCTGAGGTGGGCACTGTTCCATCTGACTTTACTGATGAGAAAGTCGAGTCTCAGGAGTGAGGGGTAATGGGAGCAAGGTTGTGGAGACCAGGAGAGCCCAGCTGGGAATAACAGAATTAGAACCACCACATTCTTCTTACACCTTTGGTGTCCACCAAACTACGGAAGAACTAAGGACACCTATCAAAGCATTGTCACCATTAAGCATAAAAGCTTTCACACTTTCCAAGACAGATAACACCCACAACTAAAGAATACCAGATCATTCAGAAAGAGAACTCTACTCAGTGGATTTTCAGAAGGTATGCTACCGTAATGCGAGAGAAAACTGACAGAGATGGCCCACAAATGAAATTATTGTTTCCTAGAGGCCATATTTATGTGCAGATGGGTTTGCCCAAGTCAGCAAGATTTCTAAAGATATCTATTTAACTAGGAGCAGAGTGCACTACTAGTTTCATTCATTTATTACCATGTTACACTCAGTTCATCCTCACAATTATACTGCTTGCTGGCTCTGTAAAAGTTGCCATTCCTCATTTGTGGTTGCAGGTAGAGAGTCACAAATAAAATGTATTAGATCCTGGCCATTTGCAGGTGTACCTTTTAAAGTGTATGACGGGAGCCCTTTCTAATTCTGTGAAGTGAGACTGAGTCGTGCTCGTGGAAATTCCACACGGGCCATAAGTAAGTCAGCCTCGAGGACACTAGAATTTGCATCTCTAAATTTTGTTCTCTAATCCTGAAAGTAGACTCTCCTACATATTACAAGATAAAGTCTCAAACTATCAGGGTGGCCATAAATATGGAGATTTATAAATGTCTTGGCATATGCCAGGAAGTATAAAATAATCATCTGCAACCACATGAAGCTTAATCTCAAATATAGCAAGGGGCAGGGCCACTGGGAATCAACACATGGGGGCCACTGAAGTGGCTCCAAACATCAATGACGTATGTTTAGATTAAAACAGAAATGCAACCTAGAAAATTCAGTCTGGGATGTTTGGTGTAGCAGGCAACAGCTTCGGATCCCCAAGCAGACCTTCAGAATATGGGAGAAATGAATACTCCCCGATGTCCACAGTGACAACACAGATTTATACAGGATACATTCGGTATATTTTATTTAAAAGACAGATTGCTTCTCGGCCTTTTGGCTAAGATCAAGTGTAAAAGACAGAATGCAAGTAGCACATTAAAATATATATCAAAAATATTGTCAAAATTATAAAGGATATTTTCAGGTGAAACGAGCCAACTATAACTATCTGGAAAATTTACCCTCTCTTCCAACAATATTTCACTGAATAAATCATTAATTTGCATACCACAGTTTCATTAAAAAATTTTAAAATGACAAAGTGTTTTCCTCTCATATGGTCCCTGCCAAGTGTGAGAGATTGTAAGTGCAAGAAGAAATATGCAAAAAGAATCCAGTGTGTGACGGCGAAGGCTCTTCTTGCACATTTAAGGGAACAGTGGTGCCTAGCACGGAGACACACACTAAACAACACTCAGCACAAGCTTTGTGCATGACTGGATCTTCCTACATCACCTGTAGTATTTCCTAAGCAGAACGTGCTGAGTTTTATGGAGGTCAGGTCGAAAACCGTAGGTGCCACGAGTGAAGCGATATCAAACTGTGGCTGTGTGTACACTAAAGCCAAGCAAAGCAGCCCAACTCTGCTGCTACCCTGTTAACAGCACACACATGGAGTTCTCCCATCCATTCTACAGATCTGCACAGCACGTCCTACACACCTGTGTAAAGAAGTTCTTCCAGGGAATCGTCTCCCCTCAGTAGGCAGAAAGTGAAGACACTTTGGTCTAAACGATAATTAGCTGCTGATGACACACAGACCCTGCATAGATTGCTGTTTGCAAGTCAGCAGGATTCCAGGCGCCTGATTCTCAGCACACAAGAGAAGCCAAGAAATGAAAGGCAAAGAATGGAAGCTGGTTCACCAAGGGAATTCAGAGTCATTCTGGGACCCAGGGGCTTCTGGTCTTATTTAAATTAAGAGGCTTTGGGGAAGTTTTTTTGAATATCCATGTTATGTGGATTATCCACATAATCCACATAATCCATTATCCGTGTCATCCAATATTCATGCTGAGGTTAACATTAGGAAGACTTTGTTTCTTTATATTACTTTCTGGGTCTACCAACTGAGAGCCGAGGGGTGGCCACTTTCTCCTGGGATTGTGTAAGCTGTGCTGAGGATTTTATCGGATGGAAAATCAGCATTTCAGAAGAACATACTGGGATTGGGATGGAAATTTGGATTAGGGCAGGCAGGCTGTGAGAGAACTCTCTTGCCTGTCATCTTGGTTCCTGTCTTTATTCCTTGGCCTTTGCAGTCTGCTACTTGTTTGCTTCCATCTGCTTGTTTGTTTACTTGGGTTTCAACTCTACCAGGCAATAAATACCTGTGGTTTATCCTGGGATCAGTACTCAAGAAAATCTCAAAGTTTGATTACCACCCAGGTGGGGTATTTCATTAAGAATAGATCATCCCAGAATTACTGGGCTGGCCAGTATTGCATTATACCCTTATACAAGCAAGTAAAAAATAGCACAGGCACGTAGCTAAGTAAAACTGGTACTGGTTTCCTTCTGGCAAGTTCCACCGGCCTGGTCATAGTCCTCACCGTGGCCAAAGTAGGTTCCTTTGTTTTGAAAAGTAAAGAAAATAACTATAACAAAGAGACACCAAATCAGGTGGTAATACTGCAATTTTCTGTCTGCCAATTGACCAATCGTTCTGTGATGAATCTACTTAGACTCACTTTCCAATGTTGATTTATTTATGGTGCCTGAACTGGTAATTAGTTATTGACTCTGTGAAAAACAAATTATTTATAAAGTATATATTTTACAATGTCACAGGATACAAACGAGCTTTAGAATGACCAATGACTTTTCAAAGCAACTTAGTCCATACCATGAGGGACACACAAGCCACACTTTTTAGGGCACTGTGTGGCCAGTGTCTGCTGAATACAAGTGTTCAATAAGTTACACGAGACATTCAGCTCCCTGTTATGATACAGGCTCTGTGTTACATGATTTCACCTAACTGTAGGTGACTGGAAGTGTCCTGAGCATGTTTATGGAAACTTGGGCTAAATTCTGTAGTTTGGTACATTTAATGTTCAGTGTACTGATGCATTTTTTGATTTATAGTATTTCCAATTTATGATGGGTTTATGGGGAATGTAATGCCATTTTAACTCCAGGATAAGTAGAGGAACATCTATAGATCAACATTTTAAGATAGGCTTGAGAGTCAAAATACAACCACTGCTTTCAAAAGACATTAGAAACATTTCCCTCTAGTTCTAAAGTTGCCACTGTACCTGCTGTTTGCATATTTGTGCATTATCCATTGGTCTTTAAATGTGTATGCAGTCCTTGAGATCTCTCCTCTCTGTCCTCTCTTCCCCTCTACTGTCCCCCCTTCTATCTCTGTCCAGTACTGGGAGTCAAACCCAAGGAGTGCAGAACTACATCCCCAGCCCTATTTATTTCTGTTATTTGCTTTTTGAGCCAGGCTCTCCTATGCTACCCAGGCTAGCCTCAAACTTGCAGTTGTCCTGTCTCAGCCTCTGGACCAGCTATGATCAGTGCATGCCACCACACCCAGCCCCTTGAGTACTTCTTTCATGCCCTGTTGGGGTTTGTATTGGAAGACAGCATCAACTCATTGCTGTCCTCATACTGTTGACAATTGTGGTCTGAAACACATAATAGTTCTTCAAAGTAAAATATTTAGATGAGATCCCGGGACCAATAGGAGACCCAAACTAGAGGAGGGTTTAAATAAACGCCTCTTTCAATAGCCTTCAATAATGTGAGAGAAGGAAATCAACAGATTCCTTTAAAAGAGAGTCACTAAAAGCAGAGTTTTACCCTGAGAATAAAGGCTTAGAAAGAGAGAATAATGAAAAAAATGCATCCAGGTTTCAGTTCTCAAAAAAACAAAACAAAACAAAAAACCCAGGCTCATTTCGCTCGTCACCTTCTCCAGTGACCACAAGGTGGCAGTGTTTCTGGGCTTTGCTGCTGTGAGGCCGGAAACGGAATTGGGCAGCGTTGAGGCCAGAGTGCAGGTGGTGGAAGGATTTAGGGCATGAAATAAAAGCAGCCAGCAAATACCACTGCACTGGATATTTAATTTGTTTGCGGTATAGCTTGCATCTCTGAGGGAGGGTAAGCTGGTGCCTCGGTCTTGAAGGTATCTGAAGGGACACAATTCCGTGGCCTCCTTTTGAGCTCTGCCGAGATGAGTGCTGCTGAAGGCCTTGGGAAGGAGAAAGAGCAGGCGCGGCTGCTGGTAGAGGATGCAGCGCGGGAGCCTCGATTCCGCCCCACAGGGGTCTTCAGGAAGGAACAGCGGTGGCAGAAACAGACTTCAGGGCGGCGGACAGCCGTGGCAGTGTTTGCGGGAGAGGACCCTTTACATCTGCGTGCCAGAAGTAGAGAGGAAGAAGCGAGGCCTGCAGAACTCAGCGGCTGTGCTGGCTTTGAGGGCAGAGAGGCGGAGACAGACGACCAGGCAGATACCAAGTATGATCGAAAAGTACGGCGAATATTTAAAAAAATTTAACAGTAAAAGTCACATTGCCACCGTCCCCTAAAACTATTCCGCCTCGCTTCTTGTCGCTTTCTGAAGCAGTTCTGGATGACCTCTTTCCATATGTCTTTATGACACACACAGTCATAAAAAGTACGAGAATGCTGCTGCCGAGGGCCACCCACCAGAAAGGCAGGCTTGTGAAAACCTTACGTGGTCCTCATCCACGTTATTGCCAGATCTGACACTGCGTGCCTTGTTTCCTCCCCCAAAGCAAATGATCATGAAAAATAAAAGTTTTGAATCCAATTCAGGACATCGAGGCAGCCACAATGGCACAACTGAACACACTCAGGACAGAGGACTTCCACAGTTGCTTCAGAAAGGGCAAGAATGATGAGATAAATATGTTCCCAGCAAGGGGGAGTAGTTTAAGGTGTATTCATGGCAATGTGTCTTACTGTAATAATTTTTTTAAAAAGTGAAATATTCACTGTGTTGTGTGACCACAGCATGCAGTCATTATTCCAACTCAACTACTTAGAAAAATAAAGCAAATTTAGGGAAGAAAGTGGCGTTTGTGGTTGGAGAAGGCTAGCCGTTAATTCACGACAAGGGGTTACCACTGGTGGGAGGAAGAATGTGTGATCTAAGAGTCAGAGCTGAGTGTGCAGTTGGAAAGTGGGGGCCATGCAGGGGTGTCAGCAGCGAGGAGGATGAACTGTCCCAAGTACTAACAATCCCGTGTCCCCTGGGTGGTGACAGTCATCATGCTACTAACAATATTCTTCCATGTGGCAACGAATATTTTCAAAGTTTTACATAGATCAGGGATATGTATTTCTTACAATAATTACTGTATTCCAAGTTGTGTAGAAGGGTATCTGAATTGAGATTTGTTATCCATAGAGATCCAGAAACGTGTAAGACAAATCAAAGGGCTATATTTGCCGTGCAAAGGCAGTTCAAGGCAAAGGGTCTAGTCCCCTCCTGTGCCCTCTGTCGCCATCTAGGCATTCACTTTACACCCTTCCTTCCAAGTTCAGAGCCATCCCGGGACGACACAATGACAAGGAAGCCAGGAGAGCTGGTTGTCAACCCGACTCGGGCATCAGACTTACCTAGGATGCTTAGAAAGACACACACGCCTGGACCCCGTCTATAGAGGTGTTGATTCAGTGGGTCTGGGGAAAGAAAACCAGGAGAGGCAGTTGTCCAGAACACAGGAGAAGCACTTAAATGAGGGACCCGCTGCTCTTACCTAATTTGGCAGAGGGACCTAGGCTGGTGGCTGGGAACCCTTCTAGGCCCTCATGGAAACATCATCACTGGGGTGTTGGGGGGGGGTCTTCCCTGGAATGAATGGCCCAGGGGCAGCGCAGTTGCTAGGAGACAGCTGTAGCAACAACTGGGCCAGCCAGACAGGGTCTAAATGAAAATGAAGCTGCTCTCTGAGTTCCACAAGACTCTTTCTTCCTCACACCTCAGCGCAGCAGGCTTTATCTCACAGCATAATCATTTTGAGTTATCTGCTTCTCCCAGATCGCACACTGAATTCCTCCAGGGAAGGGGCCTCGTCCTACCAGACACTTCCTTGAATTCCTAATACAAAGGCTGAATCCACCTGGTTGTTTTCTCTCTGAAATCAGATTGGAAAAGAGGCATCATCACACCCCGGTGGTGGTGTAATTAATACACCTGAATGCTGGGCTTGTGTAAGGAGGAGACCCAGCAACCTGCTTCTCTATCCAAAAGAAAATCAAAAGGCATAAAGTCTTCAGAAGTAACAAGGCAGAATGCAAGGATTTAAACTGTTTATCTTGCTACTGGTTTGAAATTTATTGGGACAAACAAACAAGCAAAAACCAGATCAGGAATGAGTGGATTTGTGCATTTAAAAGCCCTCTGTGAGGAACAAGGAAAGCTGTTTTTGTCCAGATTTGAAGAAAAATAATTTAAGATGACTTATCATGAAATTATCCTGTGGTAATTTATTATCCAATAATATAGCAGGCGATTATGTCTTTCTCTGCTCTGAGAGAGTATTCATACTGTTTTCTATCTCTGTTGCCAGCTCAGCCCACAGGAGGGAACTTGTATGCATTTTGATACTTTATCTTGGGGACAGCTTTGCAATTTGATAGCACACTGTTTTAGAATTAATAAAAGTTTTTTAGAATTTCTTTTTATTCCATTATTCTTTTTAAATGTCTTTTTTCAAAAAAATCGCATCATAAATTAAAAATAAGCTATCTCTAAAGAAAAATTATAAAACAGTAAAATTTAACTGTATTGTTTATGTCTTTACTCTGCCAGTTTAATAATCCAAGGGTTGAGTACAAAACTCCCTAAAATTAATTAGACTAGAGTCTCTAAGATCTTTTGCAAGACATGGCTCTGGAAGGTTCTAGAACTTCAATCTAAATTGCCAACAACAGCTCCTCTTGACAATGGATTCTTACTATTCCAGCTGCTCATACTTTCTCTCAGCTCCACAAATCAGTGCTCTATTTCCCTTTCCCTTCCCTTCCCCATGTTTAATTAAACATAATTAAAATTTATTTGGGATTCTGGATGTGATGCACTTCACCTATGAAGAGAATTTGAGGAACCAGCCTAAATTCTGGTTCTGGGCAGGTCGGCAGGTGAATTTTTCCTAGCTTCAGAGCTTGGCATTTTCCTGTGGTATTGCTGGCTTCGAGTGAACATTTGATGCAGGCAAAGGATTGCTTGGTACTCTCCCACTACTATTCTATCCAACATCAATTTTCCAGCATGCTCCTTTTATACCTATTACTTTCCATAAGAGACCATGTCCTTGCTCACAAAACAGAATCGATGTGATTTAAAACCAAAGTTACACAATAGTTTTGTTGTATAGTCAAAAGGCTTTTAGAATAGTGTGAGTTATACAAACCAGCTTCATATCACAAAGCTTTGAATTATGATGCTGTCTTAATTCTACAGGAAGAGGGGAGGGCTCTGCTTTTAACAATAATGTTTAATTTTTTAAAATCAAAATGTCAGGAGACTCATTTACATTATATTTTATTGACTTGTTCTATTTTAGTGGCAAGCGCAAAGTCATTTTGATATGTGGCAATTTAAAATAATTGCCCTCCTCAAAATGGAAGGGAAATGAGCCAGCCCTGTGGATCAGCTCTTCAGGCAATATGTCTCCATATGTCAGCTCTCTGCTGTCGGCACCACCTGCTCGAGTCCCCGTCAGGGACCCAGACTGATGAGATCACTGCAGCGAGCTATAGATCTTGGGCAAGTTAACAGGTCCGCTTTTGCTTGGTAATGAGGAGAGTGTCTCTGGAAAGTAGGAAATTGGAATCTGTCACCTCTCAGCAAACTGATGAGGGATGGCTATTGTTTTGCATCTCTGCAGGGTTCGCACAGTTTATTAGCTATTCCTCCGCCCCGAGAGCTTGGTGTTATCCTGGCTCTCTGGGAAGGGAGCTGCACAGTGTAATTGTTGAAACACAGAGCGGGAGCAGTTTTCCTGCAAATTCGAGGACATGAGCTTCACCTGCCATCAGCCATCTTCACAGTGGAGAAGGGAGGGGATTTCCAAGGTGACACTGGCTAAGAACACCAATCAGAATGCTCTCTGCAAGTAACTCAAGATCCTTTGGGAGTGATTCTGCTTCCCAAATTCCTGAAATCAAAATTTTGAAGCACCAATGCCGATGTGTATGGCTACACTTTCAGTCATTCCTAATGTTGACTGGGATGTGCTTGGGGTTTAGAATAACTGAGGAGTAAGAAAACATAAGTATTTATTTAGGAATCATTTTTTAAAAATTAATTGAACTTTCTGGAGGGAAGGATTCAAGTTTTTAGTCATTGCTTCATTCTATTAAAAAAGAAACTTCGGAGAAAAGAAAGTCCCTCCTGAGGAAAACACTGTAAGTCATACAGTTGGAAAAGGCCTTAAAGACATTCAGCTTCACACTATCATTTCATATGAAGTAAAAGGTAATAATGAATAAACAGTTACTACAAAAAAGGGGAGAAATACCTATTTTAGAGAGATATAGCACAACTAAAGCTTTCCAACAGGGGTGTGTCCACTTCCTTGGTCTCAGCACTAAAAAATAATGGTGAAGGGTTCAGGACACAGTTCAGGGGGAGAGTACTGGCCTAGCATGTGTGAGGCCTTGGGTACAATCATCAGCATTACCAAAAAAAAAGAAAGAGGAGGGAGAGGAAAAGGGGCTGAGGGAGGGGGAGGAGGAGGAGAAGAAGAGATAAAAAGAAATTAAGAAATATATCTCACATTGCAAGAGCAAGTAAGATGTCATGAAACTATGTGTGACTTGCAATACAATCGATATGCCCTTCTTATGATGGCTCAGAAAAGCTTGGAAACCACTGCCTTCGCCTTTGAGTTTGAGGAGATGAAAGGAAACATTCTTTGCGTGTGCATTACCAGATTCCCTACTTCTTGGGCCAGTGACCTCCATTGAGTAGATTTCATGGCCCATTATGTAATACTTAGATTTGTTTCCAGAGTCAGGATTTATTTCTCTCCACAGTATAGCCAGAACCCCATTTTCCAGCTGCTGGGCCAAGCATTCTACTTTAAAACCAACATTTGTGTCCTTAACTCCCCCTGGGATGAATTGCAGCCACCTCTCAATTGTAGTCCAACTTTATGCCACAGTTTTAACAATCATGATTGTGTTTTTTCGCACAGGATTTCTTTTGCCTTTTAAACAAGAGTGCTGTTTAGTTGTAGATATTGTTCTAGAAACATTTGTTTTTTTACAGAGATTAAACTTTGTATAAGGTATTTAAATTTTAAAAAAGAACATCATGTTGACATTATAAGAAACACACTCTCCAAAATGAATCTGCCTAAATTTCCAGCTAAAACTGATCCCTTTGGATCTAGGGGCTGAAAGCAAAAACTGATGCTGGGATCAATTAGAGAGAGCACACAGGAGCAGTGGCACGGGAGATCTTACGTGCACTGCAGAGAGCACAGGACAGGAAGAAACTGGGCTGGCACTGCCGAGGGCTGCTCAGTCCCTGTGGCTGCTGTTACGGATTAGCACACACAACACACACTTGCTAGCTGCCTGTCTGTTCCATACAGGTCTCGTTGGGCTGAAATCAAGGCACTGGCAGAGCTGCGCTCCAGTGGAAGCGCTGGGGAAAATCCATTTCCTCGCCTTTGCCAGCTGTGGGAGGCCGCCTGGATTCTTGGTTCCCTCACACAGACCTCTGCTTCCCTTGTCCACGTCCTGTTCCAACTCTGACTTCCTGCCTCCCTCTCACTTCTACAGGCCTGAGAGACTACACGGGGTCCATCCAGTCTCCCCAAGTCGATGACATCTGCAACTTCCCTTTGGATTAGATAGTGCACGCACACGTTCTGGGGATTAGGGCAGGGGCATCCTTGAAAAGAGGGGAGAGCATTACCCAGCTGGCCACAGGGCTACAGTGATGTGTTTGGAATAAGGAAAAGCGAGGTCCCCAGTAATCCACCAGATTCCCTGGACTTGTGAACGTGGCTTTACGCCGGTGACAATTCTGCGGAAGGGCGGGCGGGGTTACCAGGCCCTGCCCCCTAGGCACCTGCAGAGGTGAAGCCGGGCAGCGTGGTCTCAGGTTGCGGCTCTGCCCTTTTCCTCTGGGCCGCACCATGCACGCGCTCTGAACGGACCCACCGCACCCCACTGGTTGCTTCCCAGTGTTTAGCAGGCAGCCGTGCCGCTGAAGCTCCTCATCATTTGAGTCTTCAAGGCACCTGTGTACACTGCATTTTTCACGGCCGTTATTTTCAAGCTTCCCTGTTATGCCTGGATTAGAGACCGTGGCATAAAAAGAAAGAAGAGAGAATAAAGCCACAGGCGAAGCAGGGTGAACTGGGGATAAGAAGGTGGGGGAAGAGAGGCCGGAAACCTTCCGAGAAGATCTTGCAGATAAAGCCCCGGCAAACGTGTGGAAGACGCGCTTATAAAGAAAGGGTCAGGGATAAAATAACATGGAGGAAGAAAGAGAAAAATACACACATCTGCAGATACAGGAAGCCGTGTTTGAAGACAAACTCCTGCGAATGCAGGGGCGTTACTCTGCAGAGATCCTGGCGCTCAGCCTGATAGCTAAAACACTGCACTTGGTCAGCCCCGACGCACTGACTTGAGGGGTTTGGGCTCGCTCTCCTGACGACTGCGGGTAGTAACCGAGTGTGTCTGAATTTGGAATTTCATTCCTTCATTTCTCTCTCACATCTTGCATGGAGAGACAAACCGTTGTGAGATGTGGAGAAGTGGTGAGCCCCAGCGTGGGTCCAGGGAGCAGTGCCTGCAGCCCCTCCCTGGGGTGACAAGCCTGCTGTCTGCATAAAGACCCTACATGCAAAACCCTCTGGAGTCCAAAATCGCAGGATTTCAGAGCCTTGCAACTTGTAGTTTGTGATTTCCTCTAGTATAGATGCACAGAGGTTGTCTTCAAACACAGCTCCCAGTTCTGCAAATGTATCTTCTCTTCTCTCTTCAAGCATAGATACTGTCTGAAGGATTACCTTGGCTGCACCCAAAAATATCTTTAAAGAGATTAAGCATTGATTCTCTCCTTATGCATTAAAGTAGGTAAATCTTAAATATAGTGATTATTTAATTTATGGAATAGCCTAATTTTCAGATTAGTTTCATGGCTTATAGTGGTATTTTAAAAATCATAGATCATTGAAAAGATTATTTGGGCAATGTACTGAAAATGTTCCATTAGACTCAAAAGAAGTTTATGTTACAAAAGAAGATGAAACTATGGAAAGTGTAAATTAAGATACAGAAAATATCACACAAGTATGGAGTACATGTCTTTAATCTGTTGAGAAGTTTCTGTTCTACTTCTTGTCTCCTGATAGCTTTTACCATGAACAGCTGTAGAATTTAGTCCAATACTTTTTCTCCAACTAGTAACAGGATCATATGGCTTTTTCCTTTCCTCTGTTAAAATGATGACTTTTGGGGGTGG
This sequence comes from Heterocephalus glaber, assembly GCF_000247695.1. The sequence goes on along the minus strand of NW_004624858.1, from coordinate 5,725,557 downwards.
ATCTTCCAATGCTGAACCAACACTGCCATCCCTATAACAAAATCACTTTCTACATCCTGCCAGATCTGACTTCCAACAGTTTGTTTTTGTTAAACAAATTTCTATCTATCTTCATTTTTTTTTCTTCTATTATCTTTATCCAGTTTTAGGATTAGCACAATGTTGAGTTCCTAAAATGAGGGGAGAAGTATTCCTTCTTTTTTCTGCTTTGTTTGATATAATTTATCAGTTAAAATGTTTATGAGCCTGCTGTTGTCATATAGGTAGGTTTTCAAGCTAGGAATGTACTTCCTTTAATGGGTGCTATTCAAATTTTATATTTCCTCCAGAGTTAGGTTCATTAATTTGTCTTCCAAGGTACTTCTTAGAAGTTGTCAAATTTATTTCAAAAAAGATTTGTGTAATATGCTTTCTATATCCTTTTAAATTCTATAAAATCTGTGGTAATGTCTCCTAGATCATAATATTGTAATTTAAAAAATGTATAACTGATATTGTGTAACAGGAAGAAAAGGTCTAAAAGAGCAGGGGAATTGGGAGGGGTAGGGGAAGGGAAAAAAGGGAAAGGAAAAAATATGAGAAGAGGAAAAAAATGGAAACAAGGTCTTTGCAAATAGGGAGGGGTGGAAGGGGTGAAGGGAGGGCAAGGGAAGGGGAAAAAAATAAGAACCAAGAGACTCATGTAATGGTACAAGATCCTAATGATGAATGTAACTGTATTTTATACCTAAAACGTACCAGTAAAGTTAATGAGATTAAAAAAAAAAAGAAAATATCACACATGTTCAGAAAAGTTCGGAACATTGCTGTTGCAATTACGCTATTGCAGTGTTGATCTTATGAAAGGAAACAAGATTGACTTACTAGATTTTGCATTTCTCCTTACATGTACATGCTGTTGGACCTAAAACAATCAGCATGGAGACCCTCAAATCCTGTGTGATCTAAGCCAATTTAGCCAAGGAGCTGCACTGCCAGGTCCACGTGTCCCACGAGAAAAATCATTGAGACACTGACACAGGCAAAATTCAGTGGCAGAAGTTTTCCTACCAAATGCCTGTGTACTGGGAGAGCATCTTGTAGATAGCTCGCGCGCCCTGTACCTCCCTATCTGTATGTGTTCATCAGGGCTGTGCTTGAATCCAGCAGGATCTCTTCATTTCCAACAGAACTGTGCCTTGGTTGAAGGGGATTCACGTGTGCGCCTCGTACTGAGTGGACACACTGGACAGGATGTGGCTCTTCTCCCTGCCTGCCTTGATTCGATGGACCCAAGCATTTTCCAACCAAACAGCTGTGGCTTGGGGAGAATCCAGGTGTTTTTCTCACTGAATATTTGTGGGATTGGCAGGGTTCTGGGTGTTTCCTTTGCTTTCTGTTGCCTGGAATTATTATAACATACATTATATATATATATTTCAGAGAACTTTGCTTTGTCCCAGGAAATAGGTCATCTTTAACTTTACACATCTAGAAAACATCTAGAAAAATATGTGCGGGATTCCATGCTATTCATCTTTTTCATTCACTGGTTATACTCTTCATGCTGTTGTATACAAACACATACATATTCTCACATTTTCTCCATGTAAATGGAAGTAGATTACCTTTCTACTTAGAGGGGCAATAATTATCTACTCAGAGGGTGTTGCTTTATTGCAGTAGGGGTATCACACCTGTTCTGACATCCGCTTGTGAAGAACGTGTTGGGCTTGGCTTTGGTTTTGGATTGAAGAAGTACGTCAGCCTCCTGAGGTTTGGCAACACGTAGACTGTCTTACAAAATGCTGTGTGCTTTTGATTTCCACATCTTATACAATACATAGGAAAGCTGGAAAGAGTTCAGAGAACAGAAACAAAATGATTAAAAGGTTGAGGAAATAAGGAGCTGGGATTACTTCATCTAAAGAGAAGTTTTCAGGGAAGCCATGGTGGGAAGAGAGCCAAAGGCAGAGTCCGAGGCCCCAAACACAGTGGTGATGTGGTCACACCGGTGGGACCCAACCTAGCAGGCTGTTCTGTGTCCTCCTGTGGAAGAGGTGGGGAGAAGCTACCCAGCCTGACCCATTACTGAGTGGGAGAACAAGCAGACTAGGAAAGAGAAGAAGGTCTATGGAAAATGAGGCGGGCATTACTAAATTTACCTAGGGATTCTGTCTCACACCTGCTATACTACAAGCTTCAAAAGCAGGAACAATTTCAGTACAGATGTCACTCAACTTGTCATGGGGTTACATCTTGATAAACCCATCACAGATCAGAAATATTGTAAGTAAAAATTGCACGACTACATCCTGGTTCCACCAACCCTACCTGAAACTTGCTCAGAATGCCTGAGTTAGCCTACGCTTGAGAAAGGTCATTTGACACAAAGCCTATTTTGACAAAGTGTGGACTATCTCATGTCATGTTTTCAAAACACGTATCGAAAAATGCTGGCAACACAGCCTACTGTAGAATAGGTGTTGTTTACCACACAGTTGCAAGGCTGTCTGGGACTCATCATCACTGTCTGCACCACCAGAGTATCATAATCATGTCACTAGCTCAGGGACAGAACAATACTGAACATCGGAAGTATATTTCCTACTGCATTTGTATGACAAGTATATTTCCTACTGTACCTCCACATAACTGTAAACTCAAAAACATTCTAAGTCAAACCATCACAAGTTGGGGATCATTTGTATATGTACTTCTTAATTCTCAGCTTCCACTAGATTTGAAAATATGATTAAATGAAGTACATCTAAATCTAATGATAGGCCATGTTATAGTTCCATGCAATCGTATGATGAAATGATGTATAAAGAAATTACTGACCAGTGTGTATAAAGACCACACTTTCCCCCGGTGCCAAACAAAACAAAACAAAACAAAACACCACACTTTCTTTGTCCATTCATCTGTCAGTGGGGATAGAGGACCTTTCCCAAGATTTAGCTGTTACCAATTGTGCTGCTGGAAACATGGGTGTGCATGGATCACTGTATTATGATGACTTGAACTCTTTTAGGGAGTCACTCTAGAAAGGAATAGCTGCAAACACGTATTAATAAAAAATAAACCAAAGCAAAAAATTATTGGCCAGTTTTTCTTCACCTTTCCAAAGAATCAGAGGAAAAAAACATCTGTTAATATCCAAAACAGACTAATACTATGCAAAATTTAAAAATAGAATGGGTACTTGTGGAATTGGAGAGAGAGAGAGAGAGAGAGAGACAGAGAGAGAGAGACAGACAGCGTGTGCAAAAGACTACCATTTCCTTTGAATGGCTTAGGTTCTAGGGTAAGGAGGTGAACCTGATTGCTTATTAAGATTCTTACTGTGTCCAGGCTTCTGAATTTTGAGAACTTAAGAATACAAAATATATGTGGATATTAAACACACAGAGACTATAATATTAAATACTAAGTCATCTCTACTTCTAATAATAATAGAGTTTTTAAAAACTCTATTATTAGTCAGGGCTCTCCAGAGAAACACACACTCTACCCATATATCATTTATTTAAGAAATTGGCTTACCCAATTGTGAGAACTAGCAAGACCAAAATCTGTAGAGTGCCAGTACAGCTTGGCTCCATAGACTGAAGACTTTCTTCCCTGGGTGGTGCTCCTGGAGGTGGCAGACTCTTTAGGAAGTGAGTCTTCGTGGGAGGTCTTTAGGTCACTGGGGGGCGTGACCTTGAAGGGACTGAGAGATTCTGGTCACTTCCTCTCCCTCTCTTGTTTCTCTGGCTGTGTGGAGAGCAGTTTTGCACTTCCATGCTGCCACCTCAGGCCCAAAGCAATGAGACCAACTGATCATGGTTTGAAACCTCCACAGCTCTACACAGTTAATTATCTCAGGCATTTTGTTACACTGGCAGGAAGCTGAATAACACAGGCAAGTTAATGCACTGGGAACAAAGACAGGATTCCTATGTTCTAGCCTCGAGGCAAAATACTCTCTTCTGCAGGAAACCTCCATTTTTGCTCTGGAGGGCCCTGACGGGCTGGATGATGTCCACCCACATCACACAGGGCCATCGCCTTGACTTAAAGGGCATAGATCACAAAATGCCTTCATGGCAGCATCTGGACTGGCGTCTGTCCCAACGGCAGGGCAACACAGCCAACTGGACGTAAAAAATGCAACCATCACAAGCTCCAGATGCTCTTTGGTTCAAATCCTTTAGAAAGGTGACATGTCAGTGGCAATGGTACGAGGCCCTTGTCATCACCCACCCACCCTAACCCTCAGGGGACCTTTCTCTTCCATATTCCACAAGAGCCTCCTCATTTGCCCGTAAATATCATTTAGCTGAGTCCTTTTCCTTGCATTCTCAAGTAGTTGCGTCCAGAGACCACACTGCTGTGCCTCCCCAGACACCCTGCCTAGCCCAGCTCCTTTCTGCACGTCTCCTCTCTGCCCAGCATCTTTCCCCGTCCTGATTTCAGTGAGAATCAGAGGACAATGTGCTTAGGGAAAATCCCCGACACTAGCTGCCGTGACACACTTCTGCAACCCCCGCACCAGGGAGGCCCAGGCAGAAGGAGTACAAGCTGGAGCCAAGCCTCTTGGGCAACTGAGTGAGGCCGTGTCAAAAACAGGTGCTAAAAGGGACTGGGGATGTAGCTCAGTGTGAAAGCCCGGGGCTCAATCCCCAGTACTATGAAAAAAAAATCACGGAGAAAATAAATGACAAGTTGAGAGTTCAGTAAATGTGTAGGCAGTGAAGACCACGGATACTGGAACAAACTTCCTAGGTTCAGTATGTACTACCTGTGTGACTGGTCATATTGCATGCAGTATTTCTGAACCTGTTTCCTCATCTGCAACATGAGGATCACAATGATACTTCCTTAAAGGGTTCACACGAGGTGGTTTGAACACTGCACTGAGCAGTTAGTAACTGTGATGGTTAATGGGTTAACCATTAGACACCTGGGGGATTAATACAGAACATTTCTGGGTGTCCAGGTGGGCATGACCGTGAGGACTCTATCTGTTCCCTGGCCCCTTCTCTTCCAGTTGTCTTTGCTTCCTGAAGCACTTTTCATCAGGTCCTTCCGCCACCATGTTTCTTCTTTGGAGCCAGCTAACCATGGACCCAAACCTCTGAAACCACGAAACAAAAAGAAACCTTTTTTCCTTTAAGTTCTCCCCCACCCCAGTACTGGCAATTGATCTCTGAACTACACCATTGGCTCTTTTTTTTATTTTGAGACAGTCTTCCTATGTCTCTGAGTTGCCCAGGTTGGCTTTGAACTTGTGATCCTCCTGCCTGAGTGTGTCAGGATGCTGCGATTACAGGCGCGTGCCACCACATCAAGCTTCCTTTCCGTTGTTCAGGTCAGGTATTTTGTCCCATGATGGAACCCTGACGAATATAGTACTATTTACTTAACTGAACTATTTACCTAACCAGAGAGCTGAGGGTTGGCTAGAGCCTGGGAGAAGGCTATTTTGGAGAAGCACGTAGCCCCATGTGAAGATCTGCTCTGAGCCTTCCTGTCCACAGTAGTTTCATTCGAGACTGTGGGGATTTCACATCTTGTTTCTTCGCACACAGGAGTCAGACACTACTGAGAACCCTGAAACAGTTCACCTCTGAAATACTTCATCACACAAAGTAACAGAAGTACTATTTACCAAATGCTGTCAATTCACATACATAGTCTCACTGAAGGCTCATGATATCCTCAGAAATTAGATATATCACCTCCAATTTAAAGAAGGAAATGGGAACTTAATGAAATTTGAGTGATTTGCCTCAAATCAAACATATTATAAAGATTGCCCAGCTTTAAAGCCAAAGTTACTGCCAGTTACATAATGACATTTTGCTCCAAAGGGTAAGATGCTGATCTGTTTCTTGTGGGGTTTTGGTGCCTACATTATCAAAAATTACTTTTCACGCACATATCTCTTTTACTTTACAAAACTGATCAATTCTGGAGTGCTGCTCCGGGCAATCACTGTAGGGCGCTGTGAACTGGGCAGGAGACTTTACACTGAACATGCTTGAATTACAAAGCCAAGGGGCCTGGGGAAGAAACATGTTTAGAGGGCCTGGCTTTCCCTCTGTTTCTAGACAACACCACTGTTTACGAAGAATGTGTTAGTGAGAGGTACAGAAAAAGATTCTGCTTTTCGTTTGTTTAGACTCCAGTAAACATTTGATAGCAACAGTTTCCAACGGAAGTTGAAAAAGCACAAAAATAAGTTCAAGAAGGCCCGCAGGAGGATGAATGTGAGCAAGGTCACTGTGATGCAATTCATGACAGCGAAGGATGTCATGGCCAGTGAATTCTCAGGGAAGGCTTCAGACTGCTTCTTTAACAGACTTCTTTATCGGCCTCCACGTCATCTGCCATCCATCATCTGAAAGGTCAACACAGAGAACAGAGGCATATTCTGTACTAGGACAGAGCAGTGCTGACGTCCACAAAGAGGACTGAGATCGGAATGACTGAGTACAAAGACAAACAGGGAAGTTAGACTGTCAGGTACTGTGAGGTACCATGGCTGAAATACAGCCTGAGGTGATGGGTTTGTGACGGAGGAGCCATTGAGCTAGGTGGTCAGGCACGATTTCTGAACAGCAGGCATCTGAGCCAGAGTGTTGTGGTGTCAGAGATCTAACCCCAAGCCTAACCCCTAACCCAGAACCAGGCAGGAAAACTCTAACAGGTCCGATACCAAGTCAGACCCTGGAGAGACAGCAGGGCTGGCTCTGCAGAGGAGCATGTGACAGGCTCAGCAGCTGCACAGGACACATTCTTTGTAAACAAGATTTAGTCTATGAACAAATGGAGAGTCAGGCAGCTCAAACTTCTACTTTCCCGTGGGTTCTTTGGCTTTATAATTCAAGCAAGTGTAATGTGCTTTAGGAAGGTGTCTGAATGACTATTCAAGAATAATGGAATTATACTGCAGGTTCTGAGCAGAGGTAAGATGACCTCAGCTAGCTTTAAAAATGTCAGTCAAGATGCTCGGTGGGGAACTGCTTATCAAGGGGCAGAAGCAGGGGCCAGGAGACTCCTTAGGTGAGATTAGAGCGGCCAGGGGAAAAGGCTGAAGACTCCCCCCAAATCTCCTAATGGCTAAGGGGACTTCACTGGTAAAGGAAGTTGAATTTATTTTAATAATGACTCCATTTGCATGCAACACATCTGCTACAAAGTAAATTGTTTCATTATTATTTTGTCAGAGGTAGAGAGCGCATTGCTAGGGATTAGAAATTACAGACACGACACTGACTATAAAAACGCACTTACTGGTGTGCCAAAGATCACTATGGAGGGCTTCTGGTCCTCCCTCAAGAGGAGAACAGTATTCTAGGAAACTAATGCTTCCCTCTGGCCGAAATGCAAAATTGCAGAAATCATTTGCCAAATACAGCCGGCCATTCTTAGGAGGGCTGAAACGCCGTCCTCGAGCTAAGCATACTTTATGAGAGGCCATTTATCAGTTTCTACCAACGATTACACATAACTGAAGGGACACCTGCGACCACGGCGCCTGACCGGCATTTTCTTTGGGCTCCGCCAGACGCTAGTTTGCAAAGTGGGCCAGCGGCGGCCCTGGTTGCAAACTTTGTCGCTTGGGGGCCGCTTTGAGGGTGGCGGAGGGGGCGGGGCCGGGCCGCTCAGTCTTTCTGTCCCCAGCCCGGCAGCGCAAAACCTCCTGGAAACGTCGTCACGGCGCTGGACACACGAGGAAAGTTCACAAGCCCAGTCGCTGTCCGCATTCCCGGTGGCAGAGGACAGGGACAGGCTCACAGGTCGCCAGTGGAGCGCGGCATAAGGGGCGCAGTCGGCGGCTTGTGCGCGGCGGACTCCCCGGCCGTCTAGGCGGTTTTTCCAAGTTCCGCCTTCCCCTCCTCTGCAGCCATCCCGGCCCCAGCTGTTGCTGGGCGTCCGACCCCATCTGTCCTTCTGCTGGGGCTGGGTCAAATTTGGCTCCCCAAAGTGATCCGGACCCCACCTTCTCCGTCCAGCCAGGGCGCGCGTCAGGCCTGCCCGAGCGGCCGGCGGGAGGCGGAGGCGGAGGAGCACGCTGCGCGGGCCGCCCGCCCCCGCCGCCCCCGGCCGCCCCCGAGGCCTCTCTGCTCCTCTCCGCCCTGCGCTGCGCTCGGCCCCGCCCCGCCCCGCCCCGCCCCGCCCCGCTCATCCCGCGCTCTCCCTCTGCGCGCTCCGAATAATTTCCTCCTTTGGCAGAAGAAATAATGCACCTGACTTCAGCAGGGGAAACAGCCAGCCGAGCAGAACAAGGACCAGATGTAGAGGAATAAGGGAGCGAAGAGATGAGGCTCCGTCTTAAGATATGCAGGGGCTGAAGAGGTGGCCGGCGCGGCGGAGGCGGCGACAGCTCCCGGCCGCCCGCCGAGCTGCACGCCGAGGCCGCGCCAGTTGCAGACGCGGCCCGGGAGCGCCGGGTCTGCTGGCTTCTTGGCCAAAGTCTTTGCTCCCCGGACTCGGACTCTGAAGAGGCTCCGGGTCTGTCGCAATCCCACCGCCAGCTGGCAGCTGCCCGGAGGCCTCCCGGGAGCAGGCGGGATGCGCGCCGGGCGTCAGCAGCCGGGGGCCCCCGTCCCCGAGCGCCAACCGCGCCCCTGCGGGCCGGGGTCGCCCCGCGGGCGCCCCCTGCTCGGGCTCCTCGTGCACGCGTGGCTGTGGGCGGCCTCGGGCTCGTCTGCGCAGGTGCTGAGCCTCAGCCTCTCCGTGGACGAGGGGCTCCCGCCCGACACGCTGGTCGGGGACATTCGCGCCGGGCTGCCCGCGCCACAGCAGGAGGCGGGCGGCTTCTTCCTGTCCGAGGACTCGGACGACTTCCACGTGCATCCCGACACCGGCGTCATCCGCACGGCGCGGCGCCTGGACCGCGAGCGGCGCGACCACTACAGCTTCGTGGCCGCGACGCTGCTGGGCGCCGTGGTGCAGGTGGAGATCCGCGTGAACGACGTGAACGACCACTCGCCGCGCTTTCCCCGCGACGCGCTGCAGCTGGACGTCTCGGAGCTCAGCCCGCCCGGCACCGCCTTCCGCCTGCCGGGGGCGCAGGACCCGGACGCTGGGCTGTTCGGCACCCAGGGTTACAGTTTGCTGCCCCCTCCCGACCGGCACGACGACCCGGCTGGGCCCTTCTTCCAGTTGCGCTACGGGACCCCGGGGCCGCCGCCGTCCGCCCTGGAGCCGCTGGACTTGGTGCTGCTGCGGCGCCTGGACCGGGAGGCGGCGGCGACGCACGAGCTGCACGTCGAGGCGTGGGACGGCGGCAGCCCGCGGCGCACCGGCCGCCTGCTGGTGCGGCTGCGCGTGCTGGACGAGAACGACAACCCGCCGGTCTTCGAGCGGCCCGAGTACCGCGCCGCCGTGCGCGAGGACGCCCCGCCGGGCGCCGAGGTGTGCCGCGTGCGAGCCACCGACCGCGACCTGGGGCCCAACGGCCTCGTGCGCTACAGCCTCCGCGCCCGGCCCGGGGCGGGGGCGGGCGGTGAGGCTCCGGGCGGCGCGGCCTTCTTTGAGGTGGAGGAGCTGAGCGGCGCGGTGCGGGTGCGGAGACCACTGGACCGCGAGGCGCGGGCCTGGCACCAGCTGCTGGTGGAGGCTCGCGACGGAGGCGCCGAGCCCGAGGTCGCCACGGTGCGCGTGTCTGTGGCTGTGCTGGACGTGAACGATAACCGGCCCGCCATCCACCTGCTCTTCCTCACGGAGGGGGGCGCGGCCCGAGTCTCCGAGGGCTCAGGACCTGGGGACTATGTGGCTCGAGTCTCGGTGTCCGACGCGGACAGTGACCCGGAGAGGGCAGAGGAGGCCCCTGGGGCACTTGGCGTGGGCCCTGGCGGCGGGAGCATCTCGCTGGCCCTGGAGGGCGGGGAGGGCGCCTTTGCACTGCGGCCCGGGGGTCCCCCGGGGGTGTTTTTCCTCTGCGTCGAGGGCCCCCTGGACAGAGAAAGCCGTGAGCTGTATGAGTTGCGCTTAGTGGCCACCGATACGGGATTCCCACCCCTGAGCACCCAGGAGACGCTGCTGCTTCGTGTCTCCGACCTGAATGACCAGCCACCGGTCTTCAGCCAGGAGCACTACCGGGCCTCCGTGTCCGAGGCCGCAGCCCCCGGCACCACGGTGACGTGGGTCAGCGCCTCCGACGCCGACGAGCCTGGCACTGACCACGCCCGGCTGCGCTACGCTCTTGACCAGTCCTCGGCTCTCTGCAGCTCCGAGGCTTTGCGGCCTGGTGCAGAATGTGGGCCAGCTTTCACCATCGATCCTGAGAGCGGGGCGATCAGCACCGTCCGGACTCTGGATAGAGAGGCCCAGGAGGCCCTGGAACTCAGGGTGGTGGCCCAGGACCTCGGAGAGCCGCCCCTCTTTGCCACCTGCCTGGTGAGCGTCACCGTGGCTGACGTGAATGACAATGAGCCCATCTTCTGGAGGCAGGTGTACAATGTCACCTTGGCAGAGCACACCCCGGTGGGACACTGCTTTCTCCAGGTGAGTGCTTTCAGACCTGTCGGGCAACGGCAAGGCCTGAGAAGAGATGGAGGGTGTGAGTCTGCTTAGGAAAATGGTGGTCTGGATGCTTGTGCCCTGGCTGAAAAAGCAGGGGCCACAGAGATGAATGCACTGGTCCCTGCCCAGCCTTTCAACCAGGGTCTTGGATCATGCATGGTCTCAAAGTCCTTTCTCACTCCCGTGACGCTTGCATCTTCATTTTGCTTGTGGAAGCCCAGTTGATTTAATGCTGGATGTGTGTACTCCGATTTACTTGGAATGAATCACCCACTGTAACCCTTTAGTGCAGTAGGCAATGTTTTGATACTTTTCAGCGCCTTCATACGGTGTCCCAGGGCGTAAGGCTGTCCTCATCAATGGAGTTTTCAAAAGACCAACTGTCTGGCTTTCAAAAGTGGAATTGTTTTTTTTTTTGAGTACCGGGGATCGAACGCAGGTCCTTGAGCTTGTGCAGCAGGCGGCGAAACCACTGAGCTAAATCCCCAGCCTGGAATTATTTTGAGTAGCCATCTCCTTACATGTTTTCATATCTTCTTTAGAAACTTGGAAAGGTTGGTTGGAGGTCTCAAATCACTGTAGTCAACGTCCTTTGTGTGCTGAGAGCTGCCAGGGATGCATCAAGGGCTCTGAGGAGCAGTGGGGCTCAATCATCCTTTATAAAATGGGGTTCTACCCCTTACCTTTTGATTTGGGGTGTTGCCTTCTAGAGTCCTCCGATCTCTCCTTGCCAATTGGAGCGTTGTGTTTTGCTAGCCAGCCCTCTTTATTGCTTCCAGTTTTCTATTTAGTACTTGATGTCAGATGAACAGATTTCCAAGACTGATGTACTTATTCCAAGACAACTTGAGTAAGTAAGTAGAAGCTACCTGCTAATGGGAGTAGGAAGCTCTAAACTAGTTTTGTTAGCTCTCAGCCTGGGCTGTTGCAGACCTCTCCTGAAGACTTTCTGGTTCTCAGTTGTGGGCTGAAGCCTTAGTTTTATAAATCATGTGTCAAGTAATAACCTTTAGATAAATGAAGTGTTACTGTATTGTGAAAATAGCTTTCATGGTTGCTTCCAATTTTTTGTCCTTCGGGTATATGGATAACGGTAATCTGTATGCTTTTCTCTGGTGTGACTGGCAACTCTCAGTTGCTAGATTATTAAAAGGTGGCTTGAAAATTAATTAATGCTTGCTGCTGGACAGATAAAGCCATGAATATCGTGATTAACACTATCCAAGTGTGTCTATTAACACTATCTCAAGCAGTGTCTCGTGTGATGGGACACTGGTGGATGACTAGGTGGCTGGTCATCCTCCATTTAAGAAGGAGCCAGGCCTGGGAGTGACTGATATTTCCACCAACATCAAACTTGCCAGAGCCCAGCTACATGACCTTAGGGGTCCTGCAAGGGAGGCTGAGATGTGGAAAGGAGCCTGTGGACGCCCAGTGACCCAGGATGGTTTCTGCCACGGATTTTTTTTTTTTTTCTGCCATGGATTTTTGACAAAGAAGTCATAATAGATGAGTGGTCCCATGAGCTGATTTCCAAGGTTTATTCCACCTAGAAGCCCCTAAAGATCTTGATATGAGTAGGGTATAACCTGGATCCATCTGAAGGAAAATTATAGAAGGGATTAACTGTGACTGTTTGTTATTACCTGTCTTCAGATGTGTTTCAGAAATTGTGAGATGGCTCTGCCGTGAAGTGTGAGTTTACCCTATTATGACTTGGTCTGTGGTAGGCCCATTATACTGAGGTAAACTTGGTATACACGTGCTTCCGGAAGCTGACAGAACCTGTCCAGGTTGCCAGGTATTGCTGCAGATGGCACTAAATCACACTGATTAGAATTTCGGGACATTCCAGGGATCCAGCCTCTTGGGACTGGCAGAAGGTGCTCTTTCTCTGGGCCCTGGTGGCCTCTCCACAGCAGCTGTAGGAACTTTCCACCTCCAGGACCCCTGATCTGATTCTGCCCCTTAGTTTCCAGATGAGGTTCAAAGGAGTGTTTTCTTGGTCATTCTCTCACTCATTGTTTGTATTACTTTGCAAAAGCTAACTTCCTCACTCAGTCTTTGGATTTCATAGTCTCTTCTTTCTTCCAAGGTTCTGTATAATTACATTGTATAGATTCTTTGTAACTGTTGTCTTTTCTTTTTTTTTTTTTTAGTGTATGTGCTGCTGAAGTGAGCACCTTGTATTTGATTTTGTTTTATTTTATTGGTACCTTTTAGATGTATTATATAATGACATTCATCATTGGGAATTTACACCTTTACATAATCTCTCTTGGTTCTTATTTTTCCCCCTTCCCCTGCCCTCCCTTCAACCCCTCCATCCCTCCC